>PVLD010001274.1:0-210402 GCA_004027595.1 Dinomys branickii
AGCTGGTTTAAATGGAACCTCTAGACCTAATTTGCGGAGAAATCTCCAAACGGCTCTCCACAGTGGTTGCACCAGTCTGCATTCCCACCAGCAGTGTAATAGAGTCCCTATTTCTCCACAGCCTCGCCAGCATCTGTTATTGGATGACTTTTTCATACTGGCCAGTCTTACTGGGGTGAGATGAAATCTCGATGTTGTTGGTAATCTTTTTTGAAAGAATTTCTGGATATGAGGAGCCACCAGCCAGGCCATCTTCTGATCTAGATTTATAACTCTATGCCGTGGCCAAAACAGCTCATAATACTACTTCAAAGAATAAAATTAGCTAATATTCTGAAGTCAATATTGATATTAAACATGAGTTTAAAGTAAGCACAAGATTTCAAAAAAATTAAGTAGTCTTTTCCATACTGAATGAAACCCCATTGTTTTGATAATATTTTGCTTATTTTAAAAGCGAATAAATCTTTTCTCTAAAATCTGCAGAGAAAAAATCCAAAAGCTTCATAAAGCATGCCAAATTATAAGAGAAAGGAGACTGCTTTTAAAGAAGATTAAATCATAAGAAAACATGATAACAGCTAAATAAATTCAATCTTTGAAACTTGTAGTTAAAAAATATTTAATAAAGTCTATGATGCTATGAAGCTATTAAACATAAAAGAAAAATAAAGTTCTGAATATAACAAGGAGCCAATATATAGAGGAAATTCTAAGTAATCAGTATAATTACAGGTTCTAAACTGGTTTCTATATTCTCATGGCCAAAATGTCCGGAACCCTGGGACAATTCATATAAAAACTGTAAGCTTATATTTTCTGATGTGTTATTTGTCCTCAACAACTCTAATCAACTTATAAATGACAAATGAATGTCTCTATGTTTTACATTTTTAAATGCTTTATTATGCTAAAAATTAACATAATATAACATTTAAACCATATTTTAGTTTATAGTACTACAATGCTAAATATATGTTCCTTGTTGTGAAACAAATCTCTCCATGTGTTTCATCTTGCAAAACTGACCCTGTGCTCATCAAACCCTTCACTTTTCTGTACCCCTCCCACCATCAGGCAGTCACCATTCTACTTTCTCTAAGAGTTTGATAAATGTAAACACCTTAGGGGCTGGGGATATAGCTCAGTGGAATAAGCGCTTGCCTAGCAAGCGCAGGGTCCTGAGTTTGATCCCCAGTACCGCAAAAAAAAAAAAAAAAAAAAAAAGGTAAACACCTCATGTAATTATTATAGTACAGAATTTATGTTTTTAATCAGGCTTATTTCTCTTCAATCCAAGATCCTCAAGATTGATCAAAGTTACAGCCTATGATGGCATTTCCTCAATCAGAAAAATCCTGTAATTGCAGTGGTTTACTTTTAAAAAGTTATTTATAAAATTCAGGGTGAAGATTTTACATTTTAAAGCGAAGAAATTTCTTTCTAAATGATACAGATAGAGCTTCATTATGTTTAGCGATACAAATAATCATTTCAATGGAACTTAATTAGCTATTTTTATTTTGTAATATTTTAAAACAATGAAGCACAGTGAGTCACTGTTCATAGCTGTATAACACAGTATGCTTACGATTTATTTTCCTATGTGAATTAGCTCTTGTGGGTATATACTTGGAACACATGACATGTATTATAGCATGTATTATAATGTATTATAATGTATTTAATTACATAAAAATATTTAAAGATTTTCTTTCTATTAGGTGGTCTTTATAGAAATTATTTACACTGTGCGTTATCTCTGATAATTACATATTGTGACTCTTAGGAAGCATGAATTAAAAATGTCCTTGTCTAAAATGATGGTAGATAGAAAATTGTTATGATTTGGTTGTAGTGTTTCCCATCACATTCATATTGTGGCTTAATTCCCATAAGTAATGGTATTGCAACGTGCGGGGACCTTTAAGCAGGGTGTCTAGTAAAGGTGAATAGATCAGAAGGACACTTCCTTTAGAAGGTGTTATGCAATTATTGAGGACCTGGCCAGTTCTGTGAAAAGGGGTTATTATAAAAGTAAAGTCTGTTCTCTCATCACTTTCTTGACTCCTGGTTTCCTACAGGACCTATTTCTCACGCCCTTCCGGTGTATGCTGTCCTATCTGTGGCTGTGATGCAGCCACCAAGCCCTCACCAGGTCCTGAACAAGCGGTGCTGCCCTATTTCGGACTTCAACCTTCAAAATCATGAACCACAATAAACTTCTTTTATTTTGAGAATATCAGGGCTGGGGATAGAGCTCAGTGGAATGAGCGCTTGCCTAGCAAGCGCAGGGTCCTGAGTTCGATCCCCAGTACCGCAAAAAAAAAAAAAAAAAAAAAAAACAAAACATATTTTGAGAATATCAAGCCTCAGGTATATTTTTTTTAACAGCAACAAAAGCAGATTAACATGGTGGCTAATAAAATTTAGAGAATTGATGCTTGATCATCTATCATTAGCAAAACTGAAGTCTCAAAAGAAAATCTACATTTGAGTCAGGCTGGAAAGCAGTGCAACTAGTTTTCTACAACTTAAAAAAAAAGCACTAATTGGTATAGAGGATAACTTCATTTGCAGTATCTTGGGTTTGGAAGATCTAAGAGTCGTCTAAGTGGAAATGGTAGGCTAGAGTAATAAACATGGATCCAGAGTCTAGGAGAGCCTGGGCTTAGAAGTATTGATTTGGGAGTTATCAGCATACATGTGCAAGCCTCCAGAATGGAAATAATAGAGTCCAGTTGTGTACACAGCAAAACGACTACTTAATCACATTTAATCTACAATCTAGTCAATTGATCCAAGAATAATTAGAAGAATTGAAACTTGAAGTTCTTCTAAATTCCTATAAAGCTTCTGTGGAAATTAGCTTGAATAAAAACTTTTCTTACAGGAAGAGCTGAAAGTGCTATTTATATGTATTTTCCACTACACCTGCAGTTATTTTTCGAAACATCTTATCACCGAGAATAATTTCATATCTCCCCATTGTGTGTGATATATATATACACACACACAATATTTAAACCATGTGTTCAGAAATTCTATATAGATGCTATTCATATACAATTTATTGCTGGGATATAGCTCAGTAGAACAGGCGCCTGCCTGGCAAGCAGAAGGTCCAGTGTTTGAATCCCAGCACCGAAAGAAAAAACAAAAAAAAAAAAAAACCCCACAACATTTGATTCAATACTAAAGGGCAGAAAGCAATAAAATAACAACCATTCGAATAAATGTCCTAAACCTTAGCACATTTAGAAACCTACATACACAATGCATGGAATTTAACAAATACAAGAAAAAATGCATTGTAGAATATAAATTGAGTTTAACTAAAGAGCATAAAGAAGAAAAAGCATATCCTTTAAGCTGGGACATATACAATTTATTTCACTGTAGTATAAATGCTTGTTTTTTGTCCATCTTCTGCCTTCAAATGCTGTGAAATATTTGTGCACAGGGACATAGCTTTATTCCTCAGTCTGGCACACTGAATCAACTTCACTGATTTTATTTATAGTGGTCCATTTATTTGCAGCCCTGAAAAATAAAATTGAAATTGTGACTGACAGTCAACCAATGTTTACTGAGTTAGCAAGTGCCATAAAAGTGAAACCCTTCACTGTTACAGTATTTAGTAGGGCTAATCATTACACTGCTAATTTTTCTTATCTCGCCAATTATGAACAACCATGGTTTCTTTATTTGATCAGCCTTTTCCACTGTGAAAACTATTTGGGATTTCCAAGGGCTATGTCTTTACACACTTTGTATTCTTTTTGATGCACTTTATTGTAGTCTTTCTAGTATGCAAATAGTGTCCTTAAGAGAATATAGAAATGCACATTTGGAAATGACTGGTTTTAGTCTTTCCATACCATCTTTATGTGAGACACCATCTGTCCCAGCAATAGTCCTAGATTTTCTAGTTCTTTCTCTTTTTCATACAAATGTTTCCTAAAAGAGATTTCTTAAACATTTTAGCATTCACTAAAATTCATAATCTAGGTTTAGATTTTCTGAATTTCTTCAAGTTTATGTGTTTGTTTAATTTGTTGATCAAACAAACTGCTATCTCATGTGTATCTCTGAAATTGAGCTCAGAGAATAATCAGGGATGCACTAGTTTCTTTTGAATCTTAACTGTCTTTTGTTTTATGGGTTTTGTTCATTTGTTTGTTTGATCATGGGTATCATAATAAGATTGAATGAATTAGAACTAGTACCAATACAGTTCCAGTATCCCTAGGCCTAACAGTAAGCCAAGCCCTTGCCAACATTCAGGTTGGTGTTTGTGCATATTTCACAGAGTAAAAGTTTTAAAATGTGCACTTTTTAAAACACGTAGACTTACTTCCTCATTTTGGATGATATACAGCACATTGCTTGTTAGAAAAGGTTATTTATAAGATTTCTCGACACCTGCAATGCAATCTGGCTGAGGATTATTACAATAGCCTGATTTAAATATCAATTTTGTCAGTTTGAAGAATTAGATTTCTATGGTGTACCAAAATTGACTTCTGGTTCTTAATAAGATGACAAACTAATGTGGGCGGCTGACTCCTCTCCCAATTGTAACCCTAGAGTTGCTGTAAGAGGAAAATTGACAGAATCAAGTTATTCATATGAAAATTCTTGAACAAGTGCAAAAGAAATAGAAATGGCTATGGTCTCACAAAGTATAAAACGGCATACTAGAATACAGGAGTAGTGGGGAGAGTTATGCACTGCCAGTGGCAAGGGTAGGGGGATAGATTTTGGTAAGCAAGCTTTGAATCATCACATTGCATTAAGTACCTCATTTCTCATCCTACCACCAAGGAGAGGCAGAACATATTCAGCACATTTCTTACTCCCGGGTTCAGTGCAGATTCTAGCACTACTTTCCTGTAGATAAGTTAGTAAAAAGATCAGCACTCCATCTGCTCTTGATGTTCCTCTTGGAGCACATCCATGTGGGCAAATATCAGCAAAGACAGCAGATGGACACAGAATCACACCACAGAATATACGTGAGAACAGAGTATTTTCAAGCAGGACCACATGAAAGATGCTCTCCGAAGTGGACGGTATCCTGGTCACACTCTCTCACCCACACAGAGTGTTAGTTGGGAATAAATTAATATCAGAAAACATTACTAAGGTAGAAAAACAAATTTTCAAAGAAAAAAGAGGAACTTTACATTAGATGAGAATGATCTGCTTAGTAAAATATAACAACTATAAACATATGTTGAAAAGGTACATATTTTTAAAAGTATTTGGATACTTTATCACACTTTTCAAAATATGACAGTTTTAGGAGACAAAAGAAGTTACAAAATACATAAGTAATTTATAATTACCTAGAATAAACATTTGCATCAACAATAGAGGATACTCACTGAGCATATTTGTAAGCTTAATAATGTTTAGTATCAAGATAGCATATCAAAGACACTCTAAAGTCTTTAAAATATGACATTATTTGTGAAAAAAGTAAGTATAAGATCTCAGAAAATAAAGGGTGAGTGAAAAACGAACAGTCACAAACTACGTGCATATGCACTAAAATGCAGTGTAGCTGAATAACTTTTGGAGTAAGCAAAACACAGGAAGAGTTAGCACTTACAGTGAAGCTTGGAATCAAGTCTGTGAGTAGAATTCTAGCAAATTCGCTCTTTCATCTCTGAGAAGAATGTGTTGTCATCGATGGTTCCCTTCTCCTGGAATGTGGCTCTCGCCCTGGCTACCGCAAGGGTGCTGCCCGCATTCTGTGTTCTTCCCTCCGCCTTCTTACAAGTTACTCTTAGTTAGTTTCCCGTTACATGTTCTAATGCTGCAGGGTCAGCCCTAGGGTCTGTTCTCTCATTTCTGCTTATTATATACTTAGACCAAATATTAAAAATACATGAGAGTAGAATGCATAGAGTATACTGTGTGTGTGTGTGTGTGTATATGTATATATATATATATATATATATATATATATATGAAAATATCTCTAATATTTTACTTATGTGCTCTTGAGTAGTTTTTAGCTCCATAATCTGAATTTTATTGTAGATCCACTTCAAAGACTGTGAAGGTGATGTGGAGAGAGTCTTACAATTTGTTTACAGTCAAAATAATAAAGAAGTTACTGACATGCTGTAAAAAGCTAAGTAATGTGAGTCCATAACCCTCCAGGCCTTCTGTTCAGCTGTAGATCCCTCAGCAAGTACAATCAAGAAACTGCCTGAGCTTATCTATTCTATACACGAAATATCTGTATTACTGAGAGTCCTTAGATTGCTGTAACAAATTATCCTAATCTAAAATAGGCGAGGCTAACTGAGTGTGTAGTTCAGAAATTATTGCCAGTTGGGACGCATCCGGTGGGCAGATGCTGCCTGCCCGATGGTGCTGTGAGATTCGGGCTGGTCCTGTCACATGGTTTTGCTTTTTCCTATTTTATCTGTGTCAGGCTGGTAAAAATGGGGAGAGAATGGAGGAGTATGTGTTGAAGATTTTATGACTTTTTTTCCGAACTGACTCACATTACCTCTACTCAGATACCTTTAGCTAGTACCACTGGGTAGTTCACACCCACCTAAAGTATCAGGGCGTCTACCGTTACTGCGTTTGTATAAGGTACCATTGTTTTCCATAGTACGTAACTAATACAGGATATTCAGCATTCTGGTTGCATATTTGCTTTGCATTTTCTAATGTGTTCTCTTCTTTTAACCTAACCTGATTATGGCCAAATCCATAAAAATAATTTGCATTTTTTGTGAAAAAAACTAAATGCTGGTGAGACATTAGCTGCCACTTAGGTTGCCAGCTTCCTCATGCTTGTGTTCTTTTTCTGTGCCTCTGAATTGTGGACTATCTTTGAATTTGTGAAACACATCTCGCTTGATCTATCATAGATACTTGAATGTGCTGGCTTATCTCCCTGGCGTGCCATTTCATCTTCCTTTATAGTTAATTCCTACTGCCTTTAGTATATCTGGTAGTAAGCTCACAAGATCTTTGTGCTTGAAGGGTATCTAACAATTTGGAGACTGTTTTGCTCATATTAACTGATCTACTCTTAATAGTCTACATCTTAATGTGACCATACTTCATTCTAATAATGGGATGCACATTTGCATGTGTATCATCCTACTCAAGGAGAAAAAGGAAAACAATATTTACTTGTGCCTTTTTATGTTTTCCTTGTGTGGGCAGAGTTCTTGTTCCATGTGTAGAAATGTGTCCAGAAATCAAAGAATTTGCCTGCTTTCCTTCTTTCCTCTTCCTTCCTTTCTTCCTTCCTTCCTTTCTTGTTAGCCTAGAACACAGGGCATCTCACATGCTAAGCAATGTTCCCCCTCTGCACTACACCTGCAGCCCCTGTCCTTTAAATTATCTGCTTCATATTTCTTTGTTAGATGCTTTGGATTTATGCACTGTCTTTACTTGATAAAGACAGATCAGTAAATCATCCCTATGTGAGCACATTCCAAATGAGTGAGATCATGACGCTCAAGGAAGATCAACATCACGCAAATGACTTGAAATACAATGGCTCATATGTGTGATTTATATTAGATATTTTCTATTTTACCACATCTTCTAGAGAAATGGATAGGTATCTTTTGTTGAATATTTATGACATGCATATCCTTTATTTAGGAAATTGCAAAATGCATTTATCATCACTTCATTCAATTTTAAGTAAGATAACAGAAGGTATAATTTATAGGAAAATTAAAGTTCCATAACTTCTAGAGAATGAGAAAGTTCTCCTGTGGAGCAGCCTAGACTCCATGTCTGTCTCTCAGTTCTTTACTTATTGTGACTTCCTCAAGTAGCCCTACCACCTTTAACGGTATGGATGCCTGGTGCCTTCTGCAGGGCTAGAGAGAATATAAGCATCAAGAAAATATTTCTCCCTTGAGGTATAAGAGAAATATTTTTTGTAAAACCTTTCTTACCATTCCCCATTATAGTACACTTCAACAAAATAAATTATGATGCTGAAGCTGCACTGTTTGGGCCCTGCTCCTGATAGAACCTACAGAGAGAGGCAAAGTTTCATTTGTAAGTGGGAGCAACATCTTGTCTAAATTCCCTGTACATCACATACAATCACCAGCTTTTGGACTAAAGAATTTTTGTTTTAGCTTTTTGATGAGAGGGGACCTATTTGTAGAAATAACAAAAAGTTTGGGGAAAAATGATTTTTCTCCCCTGTAACAAGAATAAAGTATTAATTTCAACACACAAACTATTTCTGTGTGTTTACTTTTGTATGCAACTCCTTACTTCCGCAAGATGCAGGAGATACAAACATGCAAAACATAAGTTCCATGCCCTTCAGTGGAATCATTTAGCAAACAGGATTAGAAGAAAGCCCCTCTGCAGACAGTGGAGATTTTTCTTGTAAGTAAAGATGGCACTGACTGTAAGAGAGAATCCCAAACAGCTGCTGAAGATGAGATGAAACAGGGCAGCCACAGGCATTTGGACAGAAGGTGCTTCTAGCACAACACAAAACAATTTCACATAGTCACGGATGTTTGGAAAACGAAAGCAGCAGACAGACCACCCTGTGTGTGATCATCTGAGATGCATTGGCTCAATTTCAGCAAAACTGCTGCGCAGCCTCAGGGACAAATCCATAAAAATGAAAGCTGAAATTGGGCAGTAGGTTATAGCTTTGCACATCCTGTTTGGGAGGAAAGTAAAAGGCTTGGGAAAAGTCATACACTGGATGCGTGAAAGGGCATCCAGTGTGCTCTCATCAAATGGGTACCAAAAATGACAGTGTCAACATCATCTAAGAAAAAACACAGAACAAGTCAGTTCTCTACAGAGAAAAGTGCAAATGGTTGGCCTTTTCAGGGTTCCTAGAAGTTTCCTGGCAGGTTTTCACATGGCCACAGCTTGGTCTGTCAGTGTTCAGGCTGCCGTTGGTCTAGGTTGGAGGTAAATTATCTCTTAAGTTTTTGCACAATAAATTGCTGCCTTTTTTCAGTCATGGACTAGTAAGAAAGGGGAAAACACACATATCTGCACTTGAAGGGTAGTTTTTAAATCCTATTTACCAGTTCAATTTTAACAGATTCTTTTAGAAATTGTATTATTACTCTTCTGTATCACTGTGGCATGTTTGTATTTCAGTACATGACATCCAAATAAGAGAATGGTTAAAACTTGAAATTAGCATAAATATATATCAGGAGAGAAATGTAATTGATTATTAGTTATTACATGAATTAAGGGAATGACTTCAAAGAGCTTTATGAAAAAAATTATTCTGCTTTTGGAGTATTTTTTCCCAAATATGCACTTTATTTAGTGGTATGTAAGGAAAAAAATAGAAAAAGAAAGAAAGAAAGAAAGAAAGAAAAAGAAAGAAAGAAAGAAAGAAAGAAAGAAAGAAAGAAAGAAAGAAAGAAAGAAAGAAAGTTGGTTAGGAAAGAGGAAACATCATTTAAAAACTTTGAAATAAGTTATCACTCACTCAGGTATAATTTAAATTCCTTATGAGTATTGTCTCTAGTTGTGTCCATTTCCTTATAAAAGCCTCAAGATTGTCTTTGTTTATAGCTGAGTAATATTCTATGATGTAAAAATATGACAATTTTTTATCCATTCCTCAGTGGATGGGCATTTGGATTGCTTCCATGATTTAGCTATTACAAATTGTTCTGCCATAAACATGGGTGCACATATATTGCTGTGATATGATGTTTTCAGGTCTTCTGGGAAAATACCCAGAAGGGAAATAGCTGGATTGAATGGAAATGCTAGTCCTAGTTCAGTGAGGAATCTCCGGAATGATTTCCACAGTGGTTTCACCAGTGTGCATTCCCACCAGCAGTGGAGAAGAGTTCCTATTTCTCCACAGCCACACCAGCATTTGTTATTGGTCGATTTCTTAATGCTAGCCATTTTTACTGGTGTGAGGTGAAATCTCATTGTTGTTTTAGTTTGCATTTCTTGAATGACTAATGATGTTGAACATTTTTTCATGTACTTCTTTGCCATATGTATTTCTTTATCTGAGAAGTGTGTATTCATCTCAGATGTACATTTTTGTATTGGGTCTTTGAATTCTGGGCGGGGCTGATGCTTTCGTTTCTTTATATGTTCTAGATAGGAGTCCTCATAAGTGAAATAAATCAGACCTGAATGTGTAAATACTGTATTATTTCGCTAGTGTAAGAACCTGAGTGACTAAAATCTAGGAGGTACAATAGACATTGTGAAAGGAAAGGAAAAAACAACTGGGATGAGGGAAAAGATAAAAGAAAGAAGGGGAATATATATATCTATATCTATATATACATATATAGATACACACACACACACAGGATAGCTAACATAGTTGTACTACTGACTTTGATTGTTCTATTGAAACTAACAGTTAATGTGTAAGTATATGATCAATCTAATATGTCTATATTTGTTTATCTGAGTATCCAAATTGAGGATGTACATATATAATACAACAGCCATAGTGTTATGGTTGATACATTGTGTCAACTTGGGGAGGCCAGAGGTTTGGCTGAGTGATTCAGCAGGAAGCCAAAGTACTTACTTTGTAAACATCCTGAGCCTGTGGAAGTGGAGGTCATGGAGGTTATGTGAGAGGTACACGCCCCCTGGGTGGGGGTAGGTTGTTTACAATGTAGGGGAGAAAAGGAGGCTGCTTGTAGCCAGTCTTCCCTTTTGCTCTGGTTGTTTTTGCTGTGCTCTGCTGCCAGGAAGTTTGCCCTCTGCCTTGTGCCACTCTGCCTCTGAAGCAGCCAAGTATCGTCTGAAACCTCCACAACTGTAAATAAACCTTTCCTTTCTTCATTTTGGATGTTGGGTGTTCTGTCTCAGCAACGAGAGAAAAGTAACCAAGACACATACTTAATTTCCTATCACCTTGTCTGAGATTCTGCATTGCTTGCATTGTTTTTGTGTTATTTTCTAAGTGTATGAGTGTTTATTAAGATGTTTTCACTCTTTTTTTTAAGATGTTTTCACTCTTTTATCTTTAAAATGAAAAAAAAATCTATATTCCTGAGGCTAGACTAGGAACTGGGAAATGTTTGCGGCCCCGAATGTGGAGCGCTTCCAACATGCTACTAGTACTAAGTGGCATCTACTCAGAGTTCACTATGAGCATGGCAGCCCTTCTTCCCTATATCTGCAGGCCGGCTTTCTCTAATTCTTTATGTACATACCTGAACGTGGAAATGGTATACATTTTTGTTTCACACAGGTTCTTACTAAATTGCTAAATTTCCCAGGCTGGGCTTAAAGTTGGAATATTCTTTCCTCAGTTTCACAGCGTGTTGAGATTACAGATGTGTGCCAAATGCCCTATTTGGCTTATTTCTAATGCCGTTAATATTTTAGGGTAACCATATTCTTCCTGGCCCCAACTTTATAAGTGCTTCCTTTATGTCCAAACCATCCACTTCATGATCAGCGGATTGACCTACTGACTAGTACTGCACCCCATCCTCCAATCACCTTGCAAAAGCCCCAACTCTAAACATGCAGAACTTCAAGGGCTGTTGTCGATCTAGGGCACAAGAGTCCCGAGCCTTGTTGTCCTAGTCTTATGGTCATCTTTTTCTTAGCAAGCAGCCAGTCTATTTCCTCAGGTCAGCAACTCTCCTCTGCTCTACCTGGAGGCCTCTTTCTAGTGTCATCAAAAATTCATTTCAGGGAATAAGAGGCACAGTCACAGGTTCACCTCCCTGAGTTTCCCTTTCTCAGGCATCAATGAACAATAATGTCTTATGTCCAGGATCTGAAAAACATGATTCACATACTTTGCCTACCACTTGCTTGTGTGATGTGGGAAAGCAGAGCAGCTTACCTTTATTTTATCTTATTGAGAGACACATCTAAGTCACTTTATTTTTCACAATTGATTCTATGGTTTATCTATACAGATATATAGTTCAACATAAGAAAATTATCTTTCAAACAAGTTATAAGGAAAAATAAAGCTAAAAATAATATATGATTACTAATTTGTAATTCCTTTGCCTTAATAACCTAGCATTGCTTGCAGCAAGTAAAAGTACTTAGCCTTAAGGATAACCCTAAATATAGTTATAAATCTTAAATATTTTTAAAGTGAAATAGGGGAGGAATGATAACTGCAATTAAGGCTATAGTACTAGTTTAAACAAATGTGGAAAGAGCTACAAGTTCATAGTTGAATAATGCTAAAACAATTCTGTAGTGATACCTTCATGTTTAGTGTTATCAAATATCATATAAAATGATAAAGCATGAATTTTCTACTTTTGGGGTATTCTGAAAGTATCTAATTAAGGAGCTAAGTATGAGTGCTTCCATATTTGTCTTGAATTCATCTAGAGAGGTGACAAATTTATAGCAATATTCATAAATAATTCCTTGGAAATGATGAAATACAAAAAAGATTTAAAAGAGAATAAGAGTGATGTGATTTTTTTTTACAAAATGAAACACATGGGCACCAATTAAAATAGAATCATGTAAGAAAACAGAATGAGATAATGTTTCTAAAATTTTATTGAATTGTAAAGTTAAATAAAAAGAATTCTTTTCTGTAAATATAAAAGCAGCCAATATTTTTCCCCCTTTCAACTCAAAATGGTGTATTTCTCATGTCTAGAATTTAGTATACAACACAGGATCAATTTTCAAAAGATTATGTAATCATATATACCTTTATTTGGGGAAGAAATAATACTATTACAATGGACCTAACATTGTATAAGTCAGATCCTTTAGGGTATCAGCATATATTTGAGGACTTCCATATAAGCTTGTATGATATGGATAATTCATTTAGCCTTTAGATATTTACTGAGTGCTTATTATAATACTCTTTTCAGAACCAACATACACTATTGAATGAAAAAAGAATCCATGAGCTTATGGGGTCAGAACAGACTGTAATTTACAGGAGCAAATGAAAAGTGAATACATAAGTACTCCTTGAAAGAATACACTAAAAATTCTGAGGTGATGATGGTAGAAGATTGAATTAAACATGTATCTCTTCTTACCATAATGTTCTGTGTAGTTGAACAGGTCATACATGCATGAAGCCAGCCCACCATCGAGTGAAATCCTGGAGGGAGAAGCATATAACACATAAAGTTTAAGTATATGAGCAATAATTTCTTAAAATCTTTCCCCTTTTTCTTCAGATGGAACACATGGGATTTTTAAAAAAATTTATTCTAGAAATAAAAAGAGGAAAGCATATTAACAGACAGACATCCATTTACAAAATAGCATAGGAACAATACAAGCAATACAGAGTTACAGACAAAGTGGTAGGAAATTCACAATGGATGCTGTATTATGTATTGATATCCTCAAAGTGGTTTCTCAGGACAACAAGTAAAGACATGCAAGATTGATCACAAAATTAATCAATAACTCCTCCTTTCAGTAAAGTGATAGAAGTCAGTGATACAACTATGTTAGCTATCCTATATATGCATATGTACATAATTTCCTTTTATACAAACACAATTTCCTTTTCTTTAATTTCTCTTTTCACTCAACCCAGTTCCTCTTTACTTTTGAGCATGTTCCTTTCATTGCACAATGTCTGTCCTACCTCCTAACTTTTATTCATTCTTTCAGGTTCTTAAACTACTGGGACAATATATTGTTTACACATGGAGGTCTTGTTTATTTCACTTACGAGTATGGTCTTTAGTTGTCACCATTTATCTGTAAAAGCCTTGAGTTTATCTTTCTTTATAGCTGAGTAATATTCCATTATATAAAAGTACCACACTTTTTTATCCAATTTTCAGTGGATGGACATTTGAGTTGCTTCCACAATTCAGCAATTACAAATTGTGCTGCTATAAACATGGGTTTACATACATTGCTTTGATATGATGTTTTCAGATCTTCCGGGAAAATACCCGAAAGGGGAATGGATGGGCTGAATGGGATGGCTAAACCTAGTTTGCTGAGGAATCTTCAGACTGATTTCCACAGTGATTTCACCAGTCTGTATTCCCACCATCAGTGGAGAAGAGTTCCTATTTCTCCACAGCCACACCAGCATTTGCTATAGGTTGATTTCTTAATCATAGCCATTCTTACAGGGGTGAGATAAAATTTCAGTGTTGTTTTAGTTTGCTTTTCTCGAATGACTAATGGTGCTGAACACTTTTTCATGTATTTATTTGCCATTTGTATTTCTTTATCTGAGAAGTGTGTTTTCATATTTGATGCCCATTTTTGGATTGGGTCTTTGAATTTTGGGGGGGTGATATTTGTCCAAAGGACAGTCAGATAAAATTTTTTCCCAGTTTGTAGGTTTTCTTTTTACTCTGTGGGTGATCTCTTTAGATGTGTAGAAACATTTCAGTATGATGAAATCTCAGTTGTTGATTCTTTGGAGTATTTCATGGGCAGTTTGGTTTTTGTTCATGAACTTTGGCTACCCCTGTGTCTTCAAGATTTTTACCTATTTTCTCTTCCAATAGATTTAGTGTTTCTGTTTTAATATTGAGATCTGTTATCCATTTTGAATTGAGTTTACTGTATGTTGATAGACTTGGGTCTATTTTCAGTCTTTGGCTGATGCCCAATTCTTTCATCACCATTTATTAAAGAAGCTGTCTTTCTTCCATTGAGTTTGTTTTGGCCCTTTGTTAAAGATTGGGTGGCTGAGTGTGTTTGTGTTGTGGCTGCATCTTCCAGTCTATTCCAATGATCCTCAGGTCTGTTTTTTAACAAGTACCATGTTGGATTTTATTACAGTAGCTTTGTAGTATAATTTCAGGTCAGGGATTATGATTCCTCCTGACTTGTGTTTGTTGCCGAGAATTGCTTTTGCTATTCTGGGTCTCTTCTGCTTCCATATGAATTTAAGGAATATTTTCTCTAGCTCTGTGAGATATGCCAATGTTTGTTTCATGGGAATTGCATTGAATCTGTACAACAATTTTGGTAGTATGGCCATTTTCACAACATTGGTTCTTCCTATCCATGTGCAAGGAATGTTTTCCCATTTATTGACATCCTTTTTGATCCCTTTTTTCAGAGTACTATAGTTTTCATTGAATAGATCTTTTACTTTTTTTGTTAGGTTGATTCCTAAATATTTCAATTTCTTGGATGCTATTGTGAAAGTTATGTTTCCTTAATTTCTCTCTCTGTTTGTTGTTTGTTTATAGAAATGCTATTGTTTTTTGGATGTTGTTCTATCCAGCTGCACAGTTGAATTTGTCAATTAATTCAAGGAGTCTTCTTGTGGAGTTTTGGGGGTCTTTCATATCATCTGCAAATAGTGAGAATTTCACTTCTTCCATTGTTATCATTCTTTCATTTCTCTCTCTTGTCTAATTGCTCTAGTTAATGCTTCTAGAACTATGTTGAATAGGAGTGTTGACAGTGGGTGTCCTTGTCTTGTTCCTGATTTTATAGTGAAAGTTTTCATTTTTTTGTCCATTTAGTATGATATTGGCTGTTGGTTTGTCATAGACAGCTTTGATCAGACTGATGTAAAGACCATCTCTTCCTATTTTCTGCAGGGTTTTTTTGTGAATGCATGTTGGATTTGTCAAAAGCTTTTTCTGCATCTATTGAGATGATCATGTGCTTTTTGTCTTTGGCTTTATTGATATGGGGCATAACATTAATTGATTTGTGAATACTGAACCATCCCTGCATTCTTGGAATGAATCCAACTTGGTCATGGTGTATGATTTTCTTGATGATTTGCTGCATTCTATTTGCTAGTATTGTATTGAGCATCTTTGCATCTATTTTCATTAGGGAGATTGGGCTGTAGTTCTCTTTCTTGGTTGGGTCTTTCTTTGGTTTTGGTGTCAGTGTACCACTTGCCTCCAGAATTGCTTCCTTTTCAATTTCCTTGAAGAGTTTGAGGAGTGTAGGTATTAAATCTTCTCTGAATTTCTTGTAGATTTTTGCTGTGAATCCATCAGGGCCTGGGCTTTTCTTTGTTGGTAAGTTTTTAATCACATGTTCAATTTCATTAATTGAACATGGGTCGTTGAGAACTTTTATATCTTCTTGATTCAACTTTGGTAATTCATTCATTTCCAGAAATCTGTCCATTTCTTCTGAGTATTCTATCCTATCAGAGTGAAGATTTTCAAAGTAGATATTAATGATGTTTTGGATTTCTGTAGGATCTGTAGTGATTTCATCCGTTTCTTTATTGCATGAATATGATTTTTTTCCTTTCTTTTTTTGACAAGGTTGGCTAGGGTTTATGAATTTTATTTATTCTTTCTAAGAACCAGCTCTTTGATTCATTTATTTTTTATAGGATATTCTTTGTCTCAATTTCATTAATTTCTGCCCTGATTTTTATAATCTCCTCCCTTCTTTGGACTTTGGGCTTGAATTGTTCTTCTTTTTCTATAAGTTTGAGGTGCAACATCACACTATTTATTTGTTCTCTCTCTGTTTTCCTTATGTGTCAGTTCACTGCTGTAATTTTCACTCTGAGGACTGCTTTCATTGCCTCCCAAGATTCCAGAGAGTTGTATTTGCATTTTCATTTGTTTGTAGGTATTTTTAAATTTCTTCTTTTACCAATTGGTTGTTCAGTAGGTTGTTATTTAATTTTCAAATGTTTATGGAGTGTTTGGAGTTCTTTTTGTCATTAATTTCCCACTTCATTGCACTGTGGTCTGATAATATGCATGGGATAATTTCCATTATTTTGCATTTAGGTAGGCATGCTCTGTGGGCTAGCATGTGATCTATTTCAGAGAATGTCCCATGTGCAGCTAAGAAAAATGTGTGTTCTGATGTTGTGGGGTGGAACACTCTCTACACATCTAACTCCATTTGTTCACAGATTTGGTTCAGATCTGTAATTTCATTGCTGATCTTTTGTCTAGTTCACCTTTCTTTTTGTGTCAAAGGGGTGTTGACATTCCCTATTATAATCGTGTTATCAATTATTTGGGTTTTCATGTCTGTTAAGATTTGTCTTGCATAGTTTGAGGCTCCAATATTTGGTGTATACATATTTATGAGTTTTAACTCTTCCTCTTGCAGTTTTCCCCTAACCAGTATGCAGTGGCCTTCTTTATCTTTCTGTTGTTCATGGTTTAAACTTTATATTGTCTGCAAACATAATAGGTATACCTGCTTTTTTGTGGGTTCCTGTTGCATGGAGAATTGTTTTCTATGCTCTGACTTTCAGTCAGTGGATTTTCTTTTCGGTAAAATGTGTTTTCTGTATACAGCATATTGTTGGATTTTGTTTCTTAATCCAATCTGCCAGTCTATTTCTTTTGACTGCTGAATTGAGGCCATTTGCATTCATGGTTATAATTGATATGTATTAGCTTATCATTGTTGTGTTATTTACTTGCTGTTGGTTTATTATTTTTTCTACCTTTTTAATTCCTAGCTCTGCTTGGGGGTTCCTTTCTACTGTTGTTCTTCATATTGCAGTCATTTTCTTCTCTGTCTAGAGTGAACACTTGGGATTTTAAATAAAGAAAGATTCTCCTTCTCTCATTGCTCCTGGAAACATCATTTTATTAGAGCACTAATTTGTCTATTTCCAAGTAAAATCTTGTAAAATGGTGATGAATAAATATTTACGAAATGACTTACTACAATTTGACTGTGTCAGGTCCTATATATGTCATGTAATAAAAACGAATTAGTTCAAAATTCTTCACTAACAAACATTTCACTTACTCTTTCCAACACTTAGGTTTCCACTGAGAACTCTATTTAATACTTATGCATAAAAATTATGAGATAGTAGCTTTTGACTATGTGCAATAGTTTAAAGACACTTGAGGCCAGAACTCTCTCCTCCTATGCTCTGGATCTCTGTGTCTCATTTTCTTCCCAGATTCCTGCCCTTCCTGACTCAAACATACTTAATAAAATGGAACACTGTCAGTACTCAGAAATTATCAGCTTCCTGAAAACCACCAAATTGTAGTTTTCAGAAATCTGTATTATTGTCCTCAGTGTTGCAGTACTGCATATTTTCAATAAGTTGGATTTCATTTTACTTAGTTTAATTTATTCTGACATCCTTAAGCATATATCTTAATTCAAATCCATACTTACATTATTAGTGCCATGTGACAGATATGATTTGATATTTATGTTTCTTGTTTTCTTATAGAACTATCAAATTATCATGCTGATACTTGTTATTTTTCCAATTATGATATAAAGTTGAACAACAAAATATATTCTCAACTTAGTCTTATCATATGGAATATTTAATCCTAATTTATGTATGCACTATTTTCCTTGTCAAATTCTAAGAGAGTTCGAGGCAATAGCAATATGTCATTTGAGGATTCAACCTAATTTTACACATTTATTTATGCTTTAGAAATGCAATTTTCTTCCTTTAAAAGTTATTCGGGTTTCATTATTTGTAATACATATACGTGATTTAAATTAAATATTGATTATTTTATTTATTGATGTCTGTGTGGTAAATTGTGTTTATGAGACATACACCTGTGATGATAATTTTTCTGTGTTAAGTTTCTCTATGTAGGACCTATCAGCACTTTTTGCATATTTGAAAAATTGTTATTTTAAAAATTATTTGGCTAAATTTTCCAAATATAATATCTAAACGTTTAGTATCTCTCTGTACAAATCCATGCCTAAAGATATACTGATTCATTATGAAACATTTTATTCTTTATTTTCCACAAATAAATGTTTATTATACATTCTCTGTGTTTGGTGTTTTTCAGTTTTGCTTTAGGTTTAATTTTAGCATAATTTTTTTTAAGTGTAGAGGAATTATTTAGAAAGTGAGGCTGCTGAGCAACTAACCAGCATTAAATTTATTTTAATACTATTTCCTTTGGACAAATTTATAAATTTTAAAACATTGAGAAAACTTTCATGTTTTCACTGTTTATGATTTGCACTCTCCTTTTTATTATTGGGAAAAACATAGCTTTTACCCACAAATTTATTATATTTTCTTATGCAAGGCTGAGGTTTAATATGTCAATATTTTATTATTCATAATATAACTTTCAGATTGTAGCTTATGAGCACAGCCATTTAAACTTTGTATAGGGTTCTAACATCTCTTAACTTTGAGGGTATGAGAAAAATCTATAGATATGAATTGTATAACTGAAAACTTCAAGGACCAGCTGCTTTCACCTTTACCACATATGTTGCCAGATAAATTCTTCTTCTCACTTAGGCTGAAACAAAGTAGGACTGAGAGATTTATCATGACATCCTAATGGCAGAATTGGAAAAAAAAAATGCATGAGCAGATTTAGGGGAAAAAAAACAAATGAAATCATCAAGTCTATATTGGAAATATAGTAGACACATCAAAATAGAGAAACAACAATGGTTGAGGATATTTTGGGTAGTTAGGAAAGAGTCAAGATGCTAAAAAAATTAAGCAGCAAGAGCATATTTTTATGGACATTGGAATATATACTGTAGGGAGGTAATGACTGTTGCAGAACAGAAATCACATAATCTTAAGATCTATGCATTGAAAACAAGATAAAGTGCAACTAGGTTCACAAGTGAAAACATAGACTAAGGCAGGAACTTTCTGGGCAGGAATTCACATATAAAAATGAAGGGGTCAGACATCTTCATATGCAAGTAGATGGAAAAGTTGATTCACTGATGTCAGTTTCAATTTCTCAGACAAATAGAGTGGGAAAGTCAAGATAAGGGAGGAATAAGTGAAATGGGAAGAAAATAAAAGTTGCAAAATACTTAGGAAAATAAGACAGCAATATTCTTGGGAATACAGTAAGGTTTTGGTAAGCATCAATAGCAGGCCATTTTTCTCTTATAGTCAAGAAACAGAAATGAAATTAGTCACTATGCCTTGCAATTTCTCTCTTGAATGTTCAGTCACATAGGCCCAGGTACAGAATTATATGAAAAGTTGAATTGATTGGGATTAGATACTGCCCATAAATTAAAAGAAATAAGATTTAGGTAAAGGGAAGTGGCTCATTTTCCTCACTGCTGAGACAAAATACCCAACACCCACAAGTTGAAGGAGGAAAGGTTTATTTGGACTCAAACTTTGTAGATATTCCAGTCCAAGACGGTGTGGCTCCAGGACAGGATGACATAGCAGAGAGATCTTGCAGAGGAGAAACAGTATGTGATGTGGCAGGTGGAAAGCAGCAAGTAGTGAGTCTCCCTTTCCATTTTATCCTATCCAGGCTACAAGGCTTTTAGGGGGCACCACCCACGCGCAAGGTGGAGCTCCTGTTTTCAGGGAATCTATTCAGCTGCACCCAGAAATACACTAATTTCAATCAATGAAGAAATTTTGTACCACACACACCCTAGAATCAGCTCTAAAAAGGCTGGCTTAGGATTTGATGAAGTGTTATGGGGACATCTTGATGCAAATCATATCAGAAAGTGAGAAAAAAATGCAAGACAATGATTATTATTCACCATAAAGTTTAAACGTAGTATACTATGTTGGCCAGTTCCATTGATTCATTGAGGTGACTCATAGTACAGAACCATCAGACTCCTGACTAAAATTCTTGGTCAGGAGTCATACTCCTAAGATTCAGTGAAATAACACAAAGCAAAATCAATACAAGAGAAAAGGATATCAAGTAATGTCCAGGGAAGAACCAGGTACAAAGTACACCTCTCAGTGTAATCATGGGAAATGCAATAATTCTTCCAACAAGGAATTGTGACAAAATATTTGATCCTTTGCATATTACACCTCTTAGACATTTAGCAGTGAATTAGTCCTCAGGATTTCTCTTGGGATCTGGACATGTAAATATTCTCTACTCAGTCTGTAAGATAATTGCACACTCTTTCGATGACATCCACGCACTCATCACAACCTACATCCTTCCATGAAGATTTGGAAACAATGATCCATTTTTTTCAATTTTAGAAATTGCAACTCTGGAAATCTAAATTCCCAGAAACCAGCCAAGAGGCAATTTTATAAATTCTTTCTAAGGTAAACAATCACAGCCTGTTTTTGTTCATACTTCTCTGCACATATTGAAAAAAAGCAAGGACATTGAGGAGAAAGGAACCTAAAAGTTGTTTGGAAATACTACGTTATAGATAGGAACACTTTGGAGCAGAGGTATCAGAAATAATGAGTTGCAAAGACTAAGGGATAAGATATTTTGATCAGATAGTAAGAAGCTTAAAACTAAGTTTAAAGGGGCACAAGAGCATCCGATAATAGCAAAACCTAGAGTAACTGGGATAGGGTAAAAGATAAAAAGAGTGAACATATTTCAAGGAACTGGGATCTAAGGCTGTGAAAATGTAATATACATGTATATTAAATTTTTCAACGTTAAGACAGACAATGATTATGCAAAATAAATCAGACCAAGATCAAAATAACACTGCGTCTGAGTGTCATCTGTCAGGCATTATTGTGCATTGTTGTGTGTGCAGTGTGAATTGTGTGAGTTGTGTGGCTGAGATAGTAATTGAAAACTAGGAGGATGCAGCGGTACAGGAAAGGAATCTTGCGTTGGGGAGGGCTAAGAATGAAATAGCAATACCAATTTTCTGTAAGTATCTTTAATTCATTTTATTTGCTGATAATCTCATCTATTTTTTATTATAACTCTTCTTGACCAATGTTGCATGATTTAAAAAATAAACTGAATGAAAGCAACTGTGAGTCTGGGGTATGGTGGTCCCCAGCCTCACCTTTGCCTGGCTTGTCTGTCTGTCTGTCTGTATGTCTGTCGGTCTGTTGTCTCTCTCTTTCTCTCTGAGTAGAAAGAGGAAGATTTATCAGGGAAAACCAGTACAAGTCAAAACTATTTTATTATGGGTATTTCAAAGGGAAGCAGCACAAAGACACTCCAGAGAGTGAAGGGCCCGGAGCTAGGTCAATGCTGAGTATGCTCCAGAGTGTTGCAGCTTGTGACTAGATGTCCTCCCAAAGCCTCGTGTGGTCATAGGTGGGACATTCTGAAGATGGCTGGATTTAGGGTGCATGAAGCTGCAATCAAGGATTCAATATTAGGTTTAAGGGTGTGACTGTTACTCTAAATAGCCTGGATAAAATATAAAGGATATAAAGATCTTTGGTTGTCCCTCGTTGCTTTGCTACTCTTTACTCACTATTTCTCCTCTGCCATGTCTGTTTGCCATGCCGCCCTTCCTTGGAGACAGAAGATTATGGACTAAAACCTCTACAAATTGTGAGCCAAATAATAAACCTTTCCTCCTTGAAGGCCAGGTGTTCGGTATTTGTTTCTCAGCAGTGAGAAGACTAACTAGGACACAGAAGTCTTATTTTTATAAGGTTAGGGTCTCCAGCTCGCCCCCTGTAAAAGGTCAATACTTGAGTGATTATTCGGCTTATTGCTAGGGGCTTAGGCTTGGTGAGCTATAGAGGAATTTTCCAGGAACTAGTTTAGCAACTTTCTCTGAGGAATTGACCTGGTTGAGTGGGAACTACAGGGAGGAGCAGGAGCTGACACAGACTTAGGTCCCCCCTCACCTTAACTGTGGTAGGGGTTGAGAGGATCAGTGTAAAAGGACTCTCTCTTCAGGGCTTGTTCAGGTCCTATGCACCTAGGGTCTTAACGAGTAAAAGAGTCACTGGAAAAGAGAGAGCCTCCCTAAATGAAGAGATCTCGGTATGTTTGTCTGCAGGCTCAAAGGGTTTGTTGGAACTGAGATGAGGGCCTCACTTGCCTTTAGGATCTCTTAGTTTCCTCATCTGTAGAATGTCACTCCTGAGAAACGGTTTCCTGCATAAAGCTCAAAGGGAGAAATGCCTTGAAACCTGGATATATTTCTGGCCACAGGTAGCAGGTATTTCCAAAAGGCCTTGAATTCTTGTGCCAGCATAAGCAAGGGCCTTTTGAGTGGCCCATTATTCCATTCTATCTGTCCAAATGACTGCGCTCATAGCAAAAGTGCAATTAGTAGTCAATGCCAAGAGACTTGGAGGAGGCTTGGGAGACCTCAGAATGAAAACCCGGACTATTATCACTCTGGCACCTTGTTCCATTTCCCTTCTCTTTTTCAGAAGAGAACTAAGTGGAGAATGTCGTTGTAGTCTAAGGCTCTTCCAGGCTTTCACAAACTTGGTCTCCAGGAGATAGTATCTCCAAGCCTCAGCACAGTACAATATCAGAGCCTTTATCTCAAGGGACTGGGGATCTACCCCTTCCTGTGTTCCAGGAGACGTTCAAGAGGAGACTGTGGTGGAATAGCTGAGGACCCGGCCCCCATCTGTGGAAAAGATAGATGGAACAGATAAAAACTAATAATGAATGGGGGTCTATATTACCTTGGCATCTCTCACTGAGCCAAGGGAGTGCGGTGTCCCCAGCCCCAGTCAGGTCCCTGGCTGTGGCGCACTGTTCCTGGTGCCATCTTGCCAGCACAGGCCTGGGCATCCTATTGATTGGCACCGAGAAGGCCTGGGTCCCCTATCGTTTTTATTGTATGCCAAATAGTGCTGATATTGCCGTTCCTCACAAACATGGAATTTCTAAAAGGTTCTCTCCTGAAGGCACGACAATGGCCCACAAGGCTGAGTCACAGAGGTTCTCGGGTTCTGGTGAAGAAACTGAGAAAAAGCACAGCCAGTAGTGGGTGAAACAGGGCCAGGGCAGATCAGGGGTCCATCAGTCATCTGACAGAGACATTTTCTTTAGCACTTCAATTTTATGCAGGAGTATCAGGGGTTTCCTAAGTAACCCTAACCCTTAAATCGAAGTGGAAACTTAGGTGGGAACTTGTTGCTAAGTGCTTAGGTTTGGTGGGCTGTACGGAAATTTTCCAACAGCTAGTTTAGCAGCCTGCTTTGAGGAAGTACATAGTTCAGAGGGAATTAAAGGGGCCGTGCAGTAGCACACACAGATAAAGGTATAAAACTGCAAGCTGTCACCTTTGCTGTTTGCTGTGACACCGTGGCCATCCCCACCTTTGCGTCTCACCCTTCCCCATACAACCAGAAACAAGGAATACTTCACTCCACTATCATCCTGAGAGCTGGGAAGTTTGGCTAATCAAAAACAGCCCTCTTGTGGGAAAGTTTCACGGAAATCAG
Source organism: Dinomys branickii (assembly GCA_004027595.1). Classification (NCBI taxonomy): domain Eukaryota; kingdom Metazoa; phylum Chordata; class Mammalia; order Rodentia; family Dinomyidae; genus Dinomys; species Dinomys branickii. Next base: position 24,038 of record PVLD010001274.1, read on the forward strand.
CCCTATATTCTTAGTTTCTACTTTGATTCCAGACAGGGATATTGGATTGAATTTAGTAGAGGATTATATTTATATATCACATCCATAAAATTGAATCCAGGTATTCTATTTTTTTGAATCCAGGTATTCTTAAATGAATGTTTCCAATCAGATCTGTCTTGCAATTCACACTCGCCAAATATCCTCCTTATAGAAACTACTTGCACAATGTTACTTCTTTAAATAAACGAAACACCATATTTTACAGACGCTCAACTCAAAAACTTTGATGCCATCCTTGACTTTACGTAATCCACATCCTTTCAATAAGCAAATACTATGCACCCCATCTTCAAAATGCAGCCTATCCGCTTAGTGTTCGACTATATATATATATAATTTTTTTCTTCCTCTTCTTCTTTTGAAGGAATTAGAACAGTGTAAGGCTGCCAGAACTTAATCAAGACTCCGGGGTGAAAAAGAGTTTACCGTGCTGAGCCCATCAGTCTGAGATTAGTCTGTGTGTTGCTTTAGTTCTGTGCTTCTGTTTACTCCTGACATGTGGTGAGGCTCAGGGGTAAATGGAATGACAAGCACAAAGTGGCATGAAAGTAAAAATAAAATAAGTAAAAACCAGAAAAGCCACTGAAGCTATTACAAATATAAAGAGAAAAAAATTTCAAGTTGCAGTTTATAAAGGTAGCAGGATTTGAAAGAACAAGTTAACCTGTGAAATGAAAAATGGAGAGAAGTGAAGGTGGTATTGCATTTCTTACCTTTAAATCAATCGATGTATCTGCAAACTGCTCTGGACAGGAGACTATTAAGCCAAATCAAACCAAGTGAGGAGCACAGTGTAGTGTAAAGTGAGTGACATTACTATCTATTTAACCAACTATAAGATATCACCTGCATTTGGGGAGAAAAGTGATGGAATTCTCTTAGGATTAAATTTTTCATCTTGGAAAAGCATCAGAGATCATTACCCTAAAGATTAATCTAAATCCATCTTGTTACTATATTTCTATGGTTTTCCATGACACAGCAAATGATTTTCCTTTTATTAACCTACAATAGTACCTTTTCCTTTCTTGATTTTAAACCTCAAGAAATCATGAATTTTTCCAGCAAGTATATGACCAGCATTGGTTCAATATTTTTGCTAGTTATTTCATATATGGGAATTACAAGAAGGCTAGCTCAATATTCTATTCTCAAAAAGTACTATTAAAAGTTACTGATAATATTTTGTCTTTATACACATAGGAAAATGTTATATTGGTAAGAAAAAGTAAATGCAGAATTATTATTTTAAAATAAAATGGAAAGACTGATAATATATTCCAATTATATGTACACATTTCCCTTTCTATTTCATAAAATAGAAATCAAATAACTTAATAATTAACCTGGTGCATTTGTTCATAAGCTAACAACCTGAGATTGACAAGTTGTGGAGTAGTAGGAGGGAGAGTTACTCAAAAAAAAAAGACTAATCAAAATTGAAGAATCAATAATTCACTGCTTGTAAAAGCACTTATATTTATTCAAGTGATATATATTTTAATGTGATTTATACGTTTAATTAGACATCTAAAATAACGTATATGGTTTGGATCCTTCAAACTATATTTTAGCACTGAAATGGGAAAATGAATTTTATATTCTTTCTAGGATACAGTTAAAATGAAATTTAGTACTGCAGATTTAATCAAATATATAAAAACTATGTACAGTAAGTCTCTGATTTCTAAACATCTTAATTGTGAGCTTTCACAGATACAAAGAAATATCTCACTATGAACATTTGTGAATGTGAACAGATCATGGAAGTAGCTCACGTGTCGGCCAGACATTGTCACAGTTGCTCTGCTGCTGTGTGCTGACTCTCCAGTGTGTAATAGTGTGTAATAGTGCAGTGCAGCTATAGCCTTACTGTATTTTTGCGTGTTTGTTTGCATTTTATTCTTTACATTGTACATTTGTATCAAAGCTTCATAAGACTCACTTTGTTGGACATAGCAATGAATCCAACTTACAAATATTCTCTTGAAACAAAACTATTCATTCACCAGAGACTGTAATGAGCCACATGAAATCATAATAAGCTAAAATATTGACTTCAACTAACAAAGATCCATTTCAAACAGTTCTATTTCTGGATGTGATATGCAGCTTTGTTCCAAACTGTGTCTGATGGGGCAGCATCATAGGCAGAGTCCTGGATGCGCAGTCGTGGAATCACACACAAGAGGGTTCAGTTCTCATGAAAGCCTGCCATCAACAAGATTTTTGGTCTTGAATAATTAAACTAATCCTTTCCAAAAAAGTTAACTCATCTGAAAAAGGAAAGAACTAGATTATTAAAGAGCTATACTGACGCTTTCCTACATTTTAATGGCATCTTTGTTATCAGACTATAATGTTCCAGTTATTTATGATGCTAAAAAGTGAAGTCTAGCTTGACCTTTTTCATATTCAGTTTAAACCGTTTTCCTTCCCTTCATCCCTCTACCCCCTCTATCTAATGATGGGACACATTTGTCTCTGTTCCTTTTCTCCTTCTTTCTTTTCTTTGAAATTCTGAGTGGTATTTTAAGTAAATAAAACCAGTAATTCCTTTTGATATATTGCTCATAAGATAGTTAGAAGAAGGTAAAAGCAAGGCTGGGTTCTAATAAATTATAGATGATAGCACCCTTTATAGATATGAGAAATTCTGGACCAGTAATACTTTGGAGAGTGGATAAACTGTATGATTTTATCGTGCAAAGCAAAGTAAAAACGTTTTCCTCATGATGAAAATTACTTCTGTTTCATTTAAAATAAAGACAGCAGTACGCTATCCAGGGCTCACTGACTCAAGGTGTTCATGCCAGTATCTCTAGAATATCGTCCTGAACAACATGAACAAATGTACCTGTTAGAGTTCAACTAACACATCAGTGGTGCAAATATTAATTTGGAACAAGAACAAGAACTGCCACCACACCTGCCTAGCATGAGTTTTCCTTCTCCTTTTTGCTTGACTAAAATCTACCAGCATTTAAATTCTTGATTACAAACTAGTTTTTCCTTTATTAAAAAGGGGCTTCACCTGGCAGGTAGTGGGAATTACTGGCTTATTCTGCAACATCAGCCTAGAACTTAGAGTGGGATTTATAGTTCTTATCAATGTAATTAATATGTGCATTGTGATGCTTACTTACGTTTTTTCAACCATAAAGTTTGAGATTTGTGGTGGAAAGACCTTTGTCTCTGGTCCTGCAATATATGAAGAACCTTCAGTGTAAATGACTGGCATACATGATGTTTATATAAAATACTTATTCAATAATAGATAGATGAATAAACAGATAAAGTACACTGGAATAAAGATGTAGAATATGGTAAAATTTGAATGAAATATGAAATAGGTAAATTCAAAAAATGACTGATAGAATAGTGGTATCACAAAAAAGGAATATGAGGAAAAAGAAATGATTTGTGAAAAATACAATTATTATTAATAAATATGCTTGATTTGAGTGTTTGTGACATGGTTAATTTTAGGTGCAACTTCACGAAATTAACGAATACTGAGCTAGCTGATAAAATAGTGTTTCTGAGCATATCTGTGAAGGTGTTTCTGGAAGAGCTTGGTGTTTGAATCAGTGGACTGTGCAAGGAAGTTCTACCCTTATGAATGGACATGAAGATAGAACGACATGAATGAACGGGCAGCATCAAGTTCGTTAGCTGAGACCTTGAAGGAAATAACAAAAACAAAACAAAACAAAACAAAACAAAACCCTCTAGAGGAAAGATGAATTTCCCCTCTCTCCTCCTGTAGCAGAGAGAGAATCCTGCCCTACGGCGTCAGAATTCAAGGTTCTCAAATATGCGAATCAATATCAGACCGTTGTCCTTGTTCCTAGAATTAAGCCATCACTCGTGCTGGTTCTGTGACCTTTGGATTTGGACTGTGCGATGGTGCAATGGTGACCTTCCTGGTTTCTCAGCTTGGCAGATGGGCTGCTGTGAGAGTTCCCCGTCTTCATCATCACATGAGCAAATCGCTGTCAGAGACACCCCTTCGTCTATCATCTATCTACCTACCTACCTACCTATCAATCATCGACCTATCATTAGTCTGTCCTTCTTCCTCTCTAGGTATCTGCATTTTATTTTGATTCCAACTCTCTGGAATATAAGGCTAACTCTAGATGTCCACCACAAATTATGAGTGCAGAAAGAGAACTCAAAGTGTGAGCGCTGGATAATATTGCCGGTTCCAGAAGTAGGTATCACAGAGTTAGAAACTACTGTAGCGACTACGAAGAGAGAAACAAAGGAACTCATTTATTATTAGTGTGGAGACACTATAACTAGCATTTCTGAAATTAAAAAGTAAAGTAGTACCGGGGATATAGCTTAGCAGCACAAGTGCCTGCCTAGCAAGCGCGAGGTCCTGAATTGGATTCCCGGTACAAAAAAGTAACTCAAACTTAATCCACACCTGAATAATTGTGAGATTTTATATATGTGTGTGTGTGTGTGTATACACACACACACATGAATATATGTTATATATTTGAAAATATATTTGAATATATAATATATATTTGAATATATAATATATATTTTTATATATAATTTATATTTGAATATATATATTTGAATTTAAAAAGTAAAATGTCTTGTAATATTTAAAACAGTAGGAAAACATAGAGTATAGAGGGTTTGAAGGTAGTCAGTAGGTGTTGCGGCCAGAGTCCAAGATCACACAACTGTTCAACCCCAGAGCATGTGTCTTTTATCTTGTATTAAAAATGTATAAAGTAGAAGTGATGCTGAGCGTTTGTGTGGATTCCGCTGATATAACATAGCATGGATCTGCAGTTGTGATGAAAACTGAATTCAGTGATGAGATAGTAGAGAGATTACTACTGAGGTTAAATTATTTTGAGAATTTGGAGTAACAGATATGAGTTATATTTAATAAAGTGATAAATTCTTTTAGACAGGGAAAATGAAAGGATATGAGGAAGAAAGTCCAGAAAGTAAAGTCATATGGTGAAAGTAACTTAAATGTGGGATATGTTTGAATTGGTTGGTCACTTATGTGGCACAAAATTGAACTGGAAAATATTAGAAAAAAGTCCCAGTTTCTCAGCTGAGCAATGTTATTCAGCGTTGGGTGATGTCAGAGAAGGCAAATGGTGCTTATCATAATGCTTCTAGTAAGTGATGGTCATCAGTGGTTCAAGGTTAGGGTGCACAACCTTTTGAAGAAAATTCGGTAGCACGTAGAGAAACTTTTATTTACTTAAACCCAATTACAATCAGTAAGCTCTTCCAAAGACACTCTCAAACTAATATGAAATGGTGTTGCATTTCATCGCTTAATTGTTTACATAACAGTGTTAGAAATATGCATAAGTAAAAGACTGATTAAAGTACTTTGATACAGCCATTCAGGTATTATAGGAATAATGAAGATCTGATATGCTGTTGTGTTATTTTCATAACATATATCTAAGTTAGAATAAAGTTGTCAAAGTGTGTTTATAACAGTCATACAATGTAAGTATACACAGAGGTAGAACGAGATGTTTCTTTAGGTATAGTGTCAAAAAGAAACTGAAAAATGAGAAAAACTAATTTAAAGTGATCATCCACAGTGTGAAAAAGCAACACTATCAAGGGGATGGAAAGTGTGCTCACACTCTGTCCTTATACTTCATTCTACTGTTGCCATTTGTCAACAAAGAACAAATTATTTTAAATCTTAAAAAATTAAAAGAATGAAATGAATTGGCCTGGGAATATAGCTCAGCAGCATAGTGCCTGCATGGCAAATGTAGGGTCATGAGTTTGATTCCTGATACAAAAAAAAAGAAAAAAAGGAAAAGAATAAAATTAATCAAATTATACAATTAGCCAAATAAATACACAAAAAAATTATGAAAATAACTATTTTGGTACCAGGAATCGAACTCACAACCTTGCGCTTGCCAAGGAGGTGCTTATGCCACTTAGCTATATCCTGCCCCTAATTTTAAAATGCAATAGGCTTCTCACTCAAGCAAGAATCAGTTTCTAAGAGTCAGGATTTTGTATACATGGTCAGACATCCTTTTCCATTATAATGAAATAGAAAAGGATCCATTGCTTTGAGCAAAGGAAAAATAACCTCAGACCATCATCATAAAATATGACTGGTGCTCAGAAACAACCAAAATAATGAAAACAAACTTACATATAAAAGAACAAGAAATATATATGTACATGTCATATATTCATATGCATAAATTACTGGCTATCAAATTAGAATAAAATATTTAACATATCTTTCTGGTCAACAAATAACACGGATCCCAGCAAGCAGGCATGGTGACTGCAGTTCACTCTGTCTCATACATACTAGTTTTACAGCAAGGTATGTACTTTACAGCCACAAATAAAGTTGTTTTTCATAAGTACAAAAAATTATATTAAAAGAAGGAAATTTCCTATATAAATTTTACTCCCCTAATAAAACATATATATCAATTTTCCTATAAAATGTCATCATGCATAACACGATTGATACATACTTTTAAATTATTCTAGGCTTGATTAGTTGCTACTGTCTGGCTTCAATTTATCAAGATCTGACTGGACAAACTCATAGTTGTTCAATTACTAAAGAGGAGCTTTCAAGCACTCGTCTCTGTTGCTTTCACCAACCTTTTCACATCAAAGGTTCTTTGCAAGACTGCCTCATCCCTGTTATTATCCCTTTTACAGTCTTGAAAATGGAGCTAAGCGGAGGTTCATCTAGAATTACATTGGAATTATGTATATATTTCCTGAACCTTCCCGATGAGCTCCAGAGACGAGTTTACAAGTCGATACCTTACCAAAGACTTCCAGAGAAGTTTCTGTTTGGTATAACAGATACTAGATGGTAGCACATTTTAGCAGTAGAAAGACTTGCCTTCAACAGTGCCATAATCTTCTGGTCTTGGGATCATACTATTCTTCTGAGTGAGGAAATATTTCAGAAATTGTAACTATGACAGATGCAACTGGCCATGAGTTTTATTCATGGACTATTTTTTTATTTTTTGAGGTACCGGGGATCAAACTCAGGACCTTGTGCTTGCCAGGCAGGTGCTTATGCCACTGAGCTATATCCCCAGCCCTCCGGCCATGAGTTTTAGAGAATTATCGTTGGTGAGCAAGGTTTCATTGTGATATTTGCTTTGCTAATACACTGTTAAAGAAGCAAACGGTATTTCATGTAGTACACACAGACCCCTTTCTTCACTAAGGCTTTGTCATTTAACCTCCAAATAACTGTCAATTTTCCCCACTCATTTAGCCTGCAGGGTTTTATAGAAAGGCATGAATAAATTTTTAACTTAGCAATCGTTATGGTTGATACATTGTGTCAACTTGGGGAGTCTATAGGTTTGGCTGAGTGATTCAGCAGGAAGCCAGGGTGCTTACTTTGTATATATCCTGAGCCTGTGGAAGTGGAGGGCATGGAGGTTATGTGAGAGGTACACGCCCCCTGGGTGGGGGTAGGCTGTTTACAATGTAGGGGAGAAAAGGAGGCTGCTTGCAGCCATTCATCCCTTTTGCTCTGGTTGTTTTTGCTGTGCTCTGTTGCCGTGAAGTTTGCCCTCTGCCCTGTGCCGCTCTGCCTCTGAAGCAGCCAAGTATGGACTGAAACCTCCACAAACTGTAAGCTAAAGAAACCTTTCCTTTCTTCATTTTGGGTGTTAGGTATTTTGTCTCAGCAAGAAGAGTAAAGTAACCAAGACAGCATCTTACAATTAACTCTGAATAGTAAATTCCGACTGTCCTTGTAGCATTTGAGATCAAACATTTCCTCTACGAGATAAATATTCAGCATGCATAGTGCTTTCAAAACAGTCTCTTTTACGTAGAACACATTTATTGTTATTGTCTCCTTCCTCAGTGAGGTTTTGTAAATAAGGAAGTTATTTATAAGTGGGTGGCCTGGTGTCAACTGTGCTGACTCCTTGACCCTTGTGATGTGATGGAGCATGGCAGGACTCTTGAAACTATGAAACTGTGCAGTTTGCTTTCAGTGTAAGCTTTGCTGATGCGTGATTTCCACAACCTTCCATCTTCAGCTCAAGAAATGTTCTTTCCTTAATCTAGACTAATATAGTGAACACAGGGATGTCACTTTCACTGTCATTCGTTGTCCGTTCTACTAGTTATTTTACAAGACTCTCTTGAATGAACATTTATTCATTTTAGATTACATCTTTTGCTGTTGTATACTGTCTTTACTACCGCGGAATGCATAATTGATAAGTGGGACACCGATCTTTATTATGCGCTCCTTCCCCCCCCAAATTTTATTATCTTTTCTTTGTAGCATTCAATGTGTCTTTTAAATGATTTTTATTTCAAATTTGGCTAAAGTGGGATTGAAAGCAATGTTAAATAAGGCCTACTAAAAAGCATTCACAACAAAAGTAAAATATGAGACACACATGTTCTAACTCTGAGGTTTCTGTTAGTCCTAGCAACATTGCAGTTGTTCCTCTTCGCAGTCTGCATGGTTTTCAGATCTTCCATAACTCTCAATTTCTATTTTATTTCAAGGATAATTCACAGATTATTCTTTATATTGCTTTCATGATTTCAATGGATCTCGATTTTTAAAAAATTCTTAAATATATGACCAAAATTTTAATTAAAATTTGATTTTTGAAAATTTTTTATTCTATAAGAATTGCATTAAATATCAAGAAATATAACATTTTGAGGAAGGTGGCTGAATTGGGAAGGTGTATATTTTTGGACTATATTTTCCCACTTGGGTATACCCAAAAAACTAAGAATAAAAAGAAGTATTATTTGTAACTTATTAATATAACTACTTATTGGTGATGCAGGAAGCCCAAAGCCAAATTGTGGAAAATAATTAATTATTAGAAAAACGAACTATTATGTTAACAATCCAAAATGCCAGGAAATGATGTTCCAAGAACATTCTCAGTAGAACCTGGTAATACACGATAGAACACAACAGGAGAAATAGCAGTTGACACATCCTAGAAATGTTCTCAGTAGACAAGAGATATTGGAAAGGAAAACAAGGTCTCATAATATAATGAGTAAAATAAGCATGAGAAAGGGCACAATTATGGCTTCAAAGGACTCTATTCTCCCATTGTACCTTTTTCTAATAGTGTAGATTCAACTCTGACTCAGGCTTCGGTCATGAATACAATGATTCTGGCAAGAAAATACTTTCCTTTATTTATAACAAAATTTTAAACGTTTTCTTTTGTCAGTATGTTCAAAAATACTACTTGTAGATATAAGAAGAATGAAGTGAGAATACTGAGGTGGAAGTAGAAGTTCAATGAATTGATGGAAAGTGAATCAATACTTCACGTAAAACTCAAAGGACTGCGCATTATTTCTGATACTTTTGCCTGTGTTCTTGCTTCAACCCAGTGTACATTTGCCATTCACAAGCTAACTGGTGATTTTTATCTTCTCTTTGAGGATGGAATTGAACCATTACCGTACACGTCTGGCATCTAATGGCCTCCAATAAGTGTAATGACTTTAGTTTATTGGGTCAATGATCTGTGACCAGAAGTATTATCTAAATCTATTTTGATAACATAGATCAAGTGAATAATTTCCCTTAATTTATTTTTCTTGAGGAGATAAAGAATAGAAGAAAATAAAATATCTTTTGAAAATCTTCCTTACACTGTAATTACTGGATAGGAAATAAACAATTACTTACTTTACTGAAAGTCACTAGATAATAATTGTTTGATGATATACAAATTAATTTCAGGTCATGAAGCACACCAAACTGCTAATTTCCTAGGTTTTTAGAAGGGATACAAATGTCACATGCCTGCCTACATGCACACAGCAAGGACAATAGTCAAAGACTGAGAAAATATAAGTGCATCAATACTGCTGTTAATTACAGAATTTTACTGGTGCTTTGCTTTTCTCCCCAAGACTGATTGCTGGAATAAAAGATTGTTAAGAGACATCTGAATATGCTTGACAATTTTCTTCTTATTCTCCAATCACATTGGTGATTGGATATAAAAACCAAAGTCAATTAACTGCTGATTAGTACAATGTCATTTCTGGCCTAGATAAGATATTTAATCAGTATATTTCAAAATATGTTTATAACCAATCAAATTTTGACTCTGCATGTAATGGGGTCAAAATAATATTAAATGAAACTCAAATTACATAAAATATTAGCACAGAAAAGCTTAATGATTATTATGTATTAAAACTAGGATATATATAGCTCAGTGGAATAAGCGCTTGCCTAGCAAGCGCAGGGTCCTGAGTTCAATCCCCAGCACCGCAAAAAAAAAAAAAAAAAAAAAAAAACTAGGATATAACATCTACAATGATACAGGGTTACTGTCGTAATATTTCAGTACATATTGTAATTCAATCAGTATAGTTCAGCAATAAGTATGCCCCAATAATTTATTGTTTTGCATTTTTATTTTATTTTAAAGAGAAAAAATAATAACTTCATAAATTCTTATTTGTACTAAATTTACATAAAGATCTCTCTGTATAAATTTACTGTGTGACTGTTTATGTATTTACCAAAATCAGAAGGCTGTAACTGATGGTGAAAATCAGAGAATGACGTTTCCTATTCTCACTACTGCTCTGCTTTGAGGTAGAAAATACGCTTAGTGAAATGAGTGAGGACATTACCAGAAAAGGAGAAAGAGGATTTATGGGTGAAAGCACATGAGTAATTTTAGCTCAGTTAGGTTCATGTCTTATGGATGACGTGGGAATGTTATCTTACATAGCTGGAGAGGTTTTATTGGTGTAGTTAAGTTACTAATTATTAGATTTTATATACAGACAGTATATTATTTTAGTGGGTCCCATAAAGAGAACACTAAAATCAAACGAAAAAATCAGAGTGATAAAAATATTTTGGATTCAGCGTGATGATGCTGGTTTGAAGGTCAAGGAATACAGTCGTACACAAATCACAGCATGCGGGAAGTCTCTAAAAGTTCAGAACAATTCCCGACTCACAGCCAGCATGAAAACTGTAGTCCTATAATCTGAGATCCAAGTTCTGCCCACACTTGTCATGATCCTGTAGTCCATTTTTTCCCTTCAGATTCCTGTTCACTGTCTCGCCGGGATTTTGACCTTTGACTCTAAGCTGCAAACCTATGTAAGACCATTATATTCTTGATCTTAGAAACAAGAGATTAAAAAATATAAATTGCATTTTAAATAATTCTAGCCATAACCCTAAATGTATTATAATCATGTATTTAAAACGTATTTATACATTATAAATATATTATAGTCATCTTAGTATAAAATTAGTACAGTGAACAGTTATGATGTTTTATGACTTTGCACAAGTGTAAACTCTTATGGAATTGAATATTAGAAACAGTGACTTTTACTGTCTATAAAACTGAGTATTAGTTTAAAAATATACTGTTATAACCACAATCTGAGAATGTTTTGAAAAATACTACTGCCATTGTCTAGAAGATGCTACCTGATACCCAGACTTTTAGTCTGGCTATTGCCACTGTAGTAACAGTCATCATTCACAATGTAAATGATTGAACATTTAATTCTCATTCAAAGAGGCAATTGTATAAAAATATGTTGTTTGCATGTGTATGACATACTGCATGGTATGTAAAATACACATATAACCAAAAGCCACTACACTAACTAGAACAGGTAATGTATGTGTCATGCAATATTTTTTTGTGTGTATCTGGTTTATTTCACCAGTGGCCATGTTGTCCTGGAGAGTCAGGTTTGGAATAAATATGAAACAATATTCCAGGAAAATGGTTTTCTTCTACTTTTCTTATTCCTTATATTTGGCCAAATTTTACTTCCAAGTTATTATCAGTAAGAGTGCTTGAGAAATATAGTCTTCAGTTTAATAGTCTGCCCAATGTAGTAACTAACAGAGACTGAATAATAACCCCTGTAATACAAGCCAGCATGAAGGACAATCCATAGTAAGGATTTCAGTAGTTTTCAGTAGCCACAATATTTCAGAGGAAGACAGAAAATGTTTAAAAGGGCTATGCAAACATAAACAATAATAAAAATTTCTTTTCTAAAGAAAATACTACTGTATCTTGTCTTATAATTTAATTTATTAGCTACTATGAATCTTCACATTTCACACTTTCAAGTATAGAGCATAGCAACATGCTGACAGTCTATGCTGTCTCTACTTGAACTAGGTGTTTAGGCACCACTAAAATGGGATACAACTAGCAAGTGATTTAACCCAGTAGAACGTGAAAGATGTGTTCAAATCTGTTCCTTGAGTCAAGATCAAGATGAGAAAATTTACCTAGTCTGTAATATGAGCAATGTGATCTGTTTTCAAAACAACAGTTAGGTTCTATTATTTTAAGTACTACTTGTAGTAGATCTCAAATATACCTGAATGTTCCTGTGAGGAAACTATTTTGCTTGTTTTTTTCTTCACCCTTCAGAGATGCAATTGTCATTGGCAAGGTAATTACCTAGCATGTAAGAGTTATATAGCTTTGCACTTACTCAAATCTTATAATTTGCCTGTATGAGGTACATGGAGTAAAATACAATGTCATTTAGATAAGTTGTCATTGTGTTTAGCTAGTCCATGCTTTTTAAATCCCAAATTTCTTATTTGGCTTGAAAAATATTGTCAAAGCAATACCCCAAAAAGATAGATAGACATGTATTATTTTTCTACCTCGAAACCAATAAGTAGAAATAACCATTTTGTTGCTTTCATTATTCCAATCAATTTTCCTATAGTCTGTAGAAGTTGTTATGCCTATTTTAGAAATTAATAATTAGAAAACTTTGCCAAGAAATCCCTTGCACTAACTAAAGCGTGTTACAGAGAATGACTCTGCATCCTCTAGTGGACTATTAGCCATCTTTTGCATATGCTTGAGTTTTTGACATTGCTATTACTACTACTGCAGTATATTTTTGCTTTTAATTAAAAAACCATTCCACATGTTTGTGGAAATAGTGATTATTCTTTGGAATACTATCTGAGGATTTTTGATAAATAATAGGAAAACCAAATGTGGGTAAAAACTCATAAACTTTGTAATAAGATAGATCAAAGGAAATCCTGCCGGTTGCAGTCAGTAGGTATGTGACCTGGGTAAATCACTTACTGAAGTTGAGGCACAGTGAAAGGAGATAGGTAACTAGTTCCTAGATCCAGATGTAGTTGTTCACGAAGCTCTAAGCTCTGAAATGATGCTAAAGCACAACATGAAATAATGGAACATAGAGGAACCTATTAGAACCTCAATTCTATGAGAATTGCCCCTTTTTATTTTCTTTGAAAATATGTTAATAACAGCAATATTATTATAAATATAATGATTGTAAAAAACAAATTATCTCCTCCTTTCTTCAATTAGTAACAGTCTGCAGTGCAAAGATGCTAGAAATCTGTATAACCAATGTAACTGACAGAATGATGGTTGCCTGATTTGTGCACAATTGCAGGCCTGATTATGTTGTTAGCGTGGTACTTATGGGTAGCTATGTGGGTGCTTTTAGTTTGGTTTCTGCTGTTTCTTACACTGCATATACCTTAAGATGCTGTAGCTAAGTAAAAGAATATTTGTAAATGAATAAGTCTATGGGCTATGGAATCTATAACTGCCTGAAGGAAAAGGAAACTTGATTGAAAAATATGATGAAAGAGAAAGGGGAGTCGTGAATCAGAAAGTCTCACATGTTCAAAATGTCCTGTTAAATGGGCATCTAGAACAGGCCACGACTGATGATTTCATTAGGTTTGTGAAAACCTTCGTATGTACACATATATGTGGGTATATACATATATATTTTTTTTTCCATAGTGATTAGTTAATGGTAACAGGTGACAAAATTTGTGAGAAAATTTAGGTAGTAAGATTAAGTAGGAGAATTTTGTCAGCACTGTAGAATGAATCATCCAAGCTATGTTAAAGCAAGAAGAGAAAACATCTTTTTTTGTACTTAACTACCATTTAGACTTTCTAAAACATAAAAACCTGAGCTCATTACAGTATACTGTCTTAGAAACAACAAATAGAAATATAATCTATTATCGGTTGAAGTATATTTCAGCAAGTTTAATAAGTGTATGTGCTAAATTATTAATTTGTGAGTGTCTGAGTTTCATTATACAGATGATACATATTTTGTTAATATATTGATATCTCCAAAGCTAAAGATGTTAATATAATTCTATTATTTGAAATTAAAAGCTTAAAGAATTTCAATTAGCAATCTTCCTGATAATTACCATGTTAGTAAAATAAATGCTAATTAACATACTAATTTTAGCAATTAATTGATGTACAATCTACTCACTATAGTTATTTTGCTAAATACTAGTTAAATGCTGAAATTCTTTGCAAGTTTAATGTATTACTTAGAAGGATAAAGCACATTTACTGTTTTCTTGTTGAGATAATTATATGCCAACTAATTAACTCATTGTTATTTGCTTAAATTAACCACGGTATTGTATGTTGCACAATAAATGTGTAAACTAAATTTAAATACTGAGGACTTAGTTTGCATAATTCCGGACTATTTCAAGACAGTTCCACAAAATTTTTCTATAAGAATGTAAACTATTTTTGTCGGGATTATCATTTCACATGTATAATTAATATATATGTATATAAAAGTATAGACAGAGATACATTAAATAAATTTTATTTTCAAATAATTTTATTTGAAATTATATGGAAGAGTTTTATTGAAAATTTACCCTTCCAATATATCTGAATAACCTTAGAAAATCATCTATAAAATATGTATTTTTAAATAATTAACAGCAATCATTTTTAATTAAGTTTATTGGTACAATTCTATGCAACAATAAAGAAGAGAAAGAAAACCATGTAACTTGAATTGTTACCTGAATTGGGATGTTTTATTAGTATTCTTAAGTGATTCTAAGACAACTACTAACACTGCAGAGGAGATCCTGTGGGGGGAAGAGTGAAAGGGCTATTGTTAAATGATTACGCAAATGAATCTGTGTAACTTATATACTGAATGTATATTTTAATGTATACTTTTGGTTTAAGTAGACAACCTAATATAACAAACATGCACTATTACAATGTTGGCATATTTGAGTATCAAAACATAGAAAGAAACAAAAAGGAAAAACCTAAAAGGTGACCTGTTATAAGGAGAGAAAAACACCCTTCTATCCCTTTGAGACAGGACCTCACTGCTCATGCCAGGACTGGTAGTCATGTCCTCCTGCCTCAGTTCAAGTTACATTACAGGCATGCACATCACGCTTGGCCTCCTTCCTTACTGGTCAGCATAAAGCAAATACATGAAATGCCAAGTATAATTATATTTTCAAAAATATAACTACATTGCAAAATATGAAAGAGTCTCCTGTAGTGCCGCACACTGATACTCTTGTTCAGGTTTGTGTTTTAGGCATTCTTCTTGCAGTTCAGTAGGTCATGGGAAATAAGAGAGTTCATGTGAACTGTGATGAATACTTCCTGCGTGGTACCAAGACGAATACACAGAAGACAGAGAAATAAATGAAAATAACATCGCTGTATAATGAAAATATTGAAGATAATTTTCAGGGCTTCATTTACACACTCATTTTTGATGTCTACCCCGTGTCAGATAATACCAAAACCTGAGGCTATAGCATGAATGAAACATAATTTCTTAACACAAGGAAATACAGACAGGGAAGAATATCTTGCAAATTAAAAACATATATGTATTGATGACTACAGTCACAGAGCTATGTACCAATTTCTCTATGAGGATAGAAGAAAGATGCTTTCGTTGTGCTGGAGAAAGAGAAACAACCACAATGAATAATTTCAGGCAAGTGACACTAGTTGATTTTTAAATATTAGATGAGAAATGAGAATACTTTCTTCAAAAACGGAGACGATTCTGAGGCTCAACAGCATCTGGAAGGTTCTTTTTTAATAAAATCATTTAGACAACGATGAAAACTGAAGTACAAATTAAGTGTGTAAATATTGAGACATATCTTCGTGGCATTAAACACGCTGTTGTCTGCTATTTATGAGCCTAGATTTTTATGTTTAACGAACCTGAACACAAATGAATTTAATCTAAATATTAGATGCTAGCAAAAGGGAAATTTTCCTGATATGATCTAGACCTTTCATGCCCTAAAAGTCCCATATACTCAAGGCTTGGTGACCAGCAGGAGGCCCTCTGGGGAGATGGGGAAAGTTTTAGCTTGGGCCCAATGGAAGGAATTAAGGCATTGGGCTCATGTATTCAAGGGGTTGGGATCCCAGCCTCTTCCTTTCTCTTTGTTACCAGGACACCCCTAAGTAAGGAGTCTCCTTTGCTGCACATCTCCTGCCAAAATGTCCTACCTCCACAAAGGTCCACAGTGATGGGACCAGGTCACCATGAACTGAGACCTCTGAGCCTGTGAGTCAAATTATTTACTACTACTGTTAAAGTCATTTTTCTCATATGACTACCACTACATTTGTCCATATTTTGCTTCTGCTGTGAAATGGAAAGGGTATGTAGTTTACATATTGTTGAGGGCATCCATTATAGGGTCATTTAAAACCCCAAATTCTCCACCTAAATAAACTCATCAATTGTAGTCATTTCTCTGATTCTAACACTAAGGGTGCCATCTAAAGCCACCGTCTACACCTCTCAATATCTTCCACATATGAACCCTTCCTCATAGGAGAAATTGTTCTCTTACATCTCAGATTCCTGTCTCAGTTCCTTGTCTTTCACTTGTGTCTCATCCGAGATATGTTTGTTATTTATTTTCCTTTCAAAGTATTTTTAATTCTGGAATTTATCAAGGCTTGTTCCTTTCTTTTCTTTTCACATATGAGTATACGTTCTTGGCCTTATTCATCTTTTTAATTGTAATGAGTGAAAAGTAATTTAACTTCTTTAAATTTTATACTGAGGAGCTCAGACAGGCCTTCTGAGTTTATCCCTTTAGATATAAATATTCATTCAGTATCCCTAATTCATATCTTTCTGGCATTGTAGACATGGCCAGAAATATGCTGCTGTGTTAGTAGCCCAATATATTTATGTCCTTTATCTTTCATTTTTGTGAAAAATCTTACTCTTCATCCGTATTTTCTTAATTCTGAAAAGTGTAAGTCAATATTAACAGCACCGTGTTCCTTGACTTCACATACTGTCCAATCTAGCTTGTTATGAATACAACATATCAACATAATAAATATTTGATTTTTGTCACTATATGTTTCAATTTTTGTTTAGGTTATTTATACGATCTTCAAACTAATCTCTCTGTTCTCCTTCCCAAATCATTCTTTTAGAGTATCCAGAAGGATGTTTTTAAAAATAATAATTACTTCAAGTTTTTTAGAGCTAAACATTCATGCTTTTCTTTAAGTAACACACAAAACTATCTCAAGCTTCTTCAACCCTTTCTGTGCACCCACGGCACACACTTCTATCTCTTCCTGATTGTTGTAGTACCTTTTACTTTATCTGAGTATATGTACCCTTCCCACTCATACTTTCTGATTTTTATCAGTCTTGCAGTTCTCCACTAAACATTGTTTTCACAGAGAAGCATTTAGCAGGCTAATGCAATTTAATCCAACACTCATATTCTTGACTACATCTTTGCAGTAGTTAGTGTTGCAAGCATCTGTTTAATCTTTGCTTTATGCTTATTTTCATAGAGAAGATTGTGATTTTAAGGTGTCGTAGATCTTAAGCATGACCAAAGACTTCATATTTTTATTTTCTGTTACAAGTCCAAACACTTAGCATGTGCTGCAACAAAATCACTGAATCGGTACTTATGTGATTAAAACAGTATTCTCTTTTAATAAGAGTCACCAAGTTCCAAAGCTTAATAATTGCTTCAGTGCATAAAAAGTCAGTTTTGTAATGAAGAAAATAAGTCAAAAGCTGAAACCTATGAACAGGAAAAAAAAATAGGGTTAGACTGTGCTGCATACATTTAGTTTAATGAGTTCTTTCTTTATTGAGAAGGGTAAAAAACAAACCCTAGATATCAATTTAACATGGTGCTTCCTTGTACACAAAAACCACAGCATAGGAAGTGGTTTTTTTCATGCAGTATTGAAATGAATGATTCTCTCATTTGGAATAACAAATTTGAGAGTTGAAGACAATTCCAGTTTATCTTCCTATTTTACTTACCAAAGAAATCAATGCTTCTGTACAGCATATTTTTATCACAAAAGATTTAACTATTATTCCATAGAATACCAAACTCAAAGTGATTTAATTTTGTTTTTAACATACATAGTCTTTGCCAAGGTTTTCACTGTCAAATCTTCTCTGCATCAAAACGTAGAGAAATCGTATTGTCAAAATAAGGCTAAGGTAATTTCTTCACAAAAACAAAGTAATTCTCTAATCAGTTTGTTTTACTTTTAAAAACAAAAATGTAGTAATATATGGTTATTAAACTACTTGTAATGGCATTGTAGATTTCTTGTGCTGCCTATGACATTGCTTCTTGCATGTATTCTGAATAAACAAGAGAACCAACAGGTAGATGGGAATCTTTCTTGAACTATGCATGAGGGAGCTCTCCCAACCCAGACACACCAATGATTATGTCGATGTTTCCTTGAGCATCTATTTCTTTACCTATTTTATACAGATACAGGAGCAATAGGTAATGGCAACAATGGGGAAGTTTTAAGTTATGTTCAGCTTGAATTTTTTTAAGTAGTGCTAATAATGGAAGTGAAAGACAGTGTGCAAAGGTAGCACTGATCACTGATGAGTACAGGGGAGATGAAGAGGGACAAAAAGCCAAGCAAGAGGGAAATGGGCAAAACCTGCATGTATGCTTTTGCTTATTATATTATTGGTCTTTTATCTCTTTTCTCCTGAGAAAATGAATGGAATACAGCAAAAACAACAAAATGGTTATCTTGCTAATACTCGATTTTTAAAAAAATTATTTCTTTCTTTCACTTTTGCTTTTACTTTTCCTGAATTCTTTCTCATGTATTTCCACTGATTCATTAGAGTTTGGTGTAGAAAACATCTGTTAACTTGGCATATCAAAATAAAACTTAAACTCGCCATAGAACTATTTTCAAACGAATCTAGGTAGATATCATGATTAAAAAAAAAAAGAAAATCTATCCTGCATTACGGTTGTAGTGCTGCGCTGTGCGCGTATCGCACCTTTACTACCCATTCACTCGCTGGTGAGAATGTAGGCTACTTCCAACATTTAGCCGTGATGATTTCTGCCGCTGCAGGTATGGGTAGGCACCTATCACCGGATTGCGATGACTTTAATTCATTTCCGAAGGTACCCACAAGCAATAGAGCTGGCTCAAATGGAGTCTTCAGTTTTACTTCTTTTACAGACTCTCCATATTGATTTCCATAGTTTTCTGTTTGTTTACATTCCCACAAACAAGAGAAGTACTGCTTTTTTCCACAACCTCATCAGTATTGTTATTATTATTTTGTTTTAGTTTGTCATGATGCGCATGAACTCTGAAGTCAAATATTTCAATTTCTCTAATTATTGAAGATGTCAAGCACTTCTTAATGTGTGTATTCTCTCTGTTTTCTTTTTCTTTCTTTTTTTTTTTTTGCACCCGGAATCACACTCAGGACCTTGTGCATGTGCTTGCTAGGTAGGCACCTGTGCTGCTGGGTTGTATCTCAGGCCCCACTGCCTCTTGTGTCCTTTTGGGAACTTGTATTTCTTCTTCTAAGAAATATTTATTTATTTCATTGGACCATTGTTTGATTGGATCTTTTATTTTTGTGGTCTAATTTTTTGAGTGTTTTATATATTTTAAACATTGATCTGTCTGAAGAGCAGCGGACAAAACTCTTTGACATTCTCTGGATTATCTCTTCATTTTATTCGTTGTTTCCTTTGCTGGTCAGAAGCTTTTTGATTTGTACATTCCCGTATGTTGATTAGTCATGTTATTTCTTGTGCCTTTGGGATTCTGTTTAGACATTTTTGCCTATGTCTATACCTTTAGAAGTTTTACCAATGTTTTTCTTTCCGAAAATGTTTCTCTTTCTTAAGTATATGTTTTGATCCATATGGATTTGATTTTAGTGTAAGATGGGAGAAACCCATCTAAATTCACCATTCTGTATATGGATAGTTTTCCTAGCACCCCTTGATAAAGAAGCTATTTTTTTCTACAGCTTATGTTTTTGGTCCTTTATCAAAGATTAGACGGTTGAAGATGCCTGGGTTATTTTTTTCTGCATCCTCAGGTTTTTTGTGCGCAAGTATGATGTTGCATAAATAATTTAGTAGCAAAACAAAAGAGGAGTTGTATGAATGGAAATAGATTTTCTGGAGATGGAAAATAAAAATGGTGCTTAGACAGGGGAAAAAGAGACAGAAAAGTTAAAATGATAACATGCAACAAGTATATATACAACAATTCGCCATTGTAGATACCTAGATCTGTCTATACGTCTATACCTGTATCATCTGTTTCTACATATCTATATCTAGCTATGTATAATCAAAAGTCTATGCTATTAAAAAGTGAAAATAGAAGTAATAAATGACTTTTAAAACCAAGCAAACTATACTTACAGCTTCTCTTTCAATATTAGCTGTCCGCTTTATCACTCTCCTGTCTACGGATGTATAGGTATGAGTGTGTGCTTCCTTTCCTGCGTTGAAACCCTATTTGAGGCCACAAAATGTTAAAAAGTCAAACACTAGCCCACCATGGTCACCAATCCGTTGTAGAGTAATTGTAGTAGCGCCTTCCTTGTAGTGCTCACCAGTGTCACTGGTAACAAATATTTATCTTCCTGCCAGCTTTCCTGTTGTTTGTTAGAGTCACTAGTCTTTCTTCCATGAAATTCTCTATTCCATCCCTTCTTTTACATTTATGGCCATTAATTTTCTAATACTCTTAGTTCATTTTTCTTTACCTTATACTGAAGTATTGGTTTTTCCCTATATCGCACATAGTGTGTTCTGTTCTTAGGCACCTTTTCTTTCCACTTCGAATGTTCACAGAAAATATTGAACCCCTTTTGGTCTTTTGCACAAACACACCCAAGACCTCCACATCACTTTTAACTTTAAAATATCCTGGCTCTCAGTCTTTATCTCTGTCTGTCTCTGCCCGGCTCTTGCTCCTGCTCTTTCTCTCCTTTAGTTTTCACTGTACTGTATGTAGCAATGGCAGCTCAGACACAAAATACCAATAATTCTTCCTGGAAATAGTTTTGCTCACTGTAAGAATTATTTGTGTTATACTTCCATCTCCTCATGGAGTTCTATTTGAATTATCTCTTTAATATCACATAAGACATTTATGAATGTCTAGATCCCCAGCTCATTAAAGGAATTTTTATTGTACACTGTTTTCAAATGCTTCCCCACATTTACTTCCCCTCATTCTCTAATCTGGTGTACATTCTGCAGTGAGAGTTCAATACACATGTAGTTTCAAATTTCACTGTTTGTCTTGCAAGCTGAATGGACTCCAGCAAAGCGCTTAGCCTATTTACTTTTACCTCTCTGTTATGCAAAGTGAGAATGTAGTAGGTGTTTTTACACTATATTAAGATAAAATATAATTCAAGTTTTAAAACGTGTTTCTTATCAATCTTTGTAGAATTCCCCATGAATAAATTGATGAGCATTTTAAATATAATTCATGCTGTCATTTATCCCACATTCTAACGGGGGCAGAGTGTCACAAAGTAGCGAAAACAAAAGCGTGGGAACCAGCGGCAGGAAAGTATCTTGCAAAAAGACAACGACACCTATGACGTCTTTCATGGGAGGTCACAGAAGCTTTCACGAAAAGTGAAACCTCTAATCACAGAAAAGTAATTAGGTGCTGCGGTCAAAAAGAGATGGAGGAATTTTATCAGAGGAGTTAGCAAGTTTGCCCCTCTGATGAGCTGCAAATTTGTTTGAAAGCCCAGCATGACAGAATGTGGGAAAGGGGCCAAACTGAACACTGCTCCCGGGGCCGGGGAACTGGGTAACACACGGGCCCTCAGGGAACCGCAGCTTCCTTTTCAGGTCTCTCATACACGATATGCGAATACTTTCCTTACTCTTCCACGCTATAATTTTTATCTTTTGTTTCCACAATGACCATGCCTCAAAGCTTGAGTGCATCATGAAACAGTCTCCTCCACCTCATCCACCAGGCAGACGAGAAATTTCCAGCTTCCGTTCTCACTATGTTCTCCGTGTTCTCTCCTACAGCAGTGCTTCAAAGCAGCACTGCCTACATAAGTTCTGGAGATGTTGGGAAAGTTATATATCTACACTATCGAAATCGGTGGTCACCAGTATATGGCTTTTGGGCCACATATGGGTTGTGGGTGGGACAACTGGGAAACTGAATCATTAATTTCAGTTTATTTTGATTTTTAAAAGCCACAGGTGGTTAGCCACTACCCTACTGAAAAGAAAAGATCTAGAATTTGTGGTTAGTAGAGAATTGACAGTGGTCATTGGATTTGAAAGCTGTGCTAAAGGATTTGTGATTTGGAATAGCAAATATTTTCTTTAGATTATAAGTTTATTTGGTGTGTCACAAAAGGTGGAGATAATTATAATTATAGGCAAATTATAATTGATCTCTATTATATTCCTAATGCAGCACCAATTTATAGTCTTGATATTAAAACTACATCCAACTCCCTGAGTTTATCAGGTTGTTTCAACCAGAAAGTATTTACTAAACTCACAGAAGCTTCTAGAATGCCATCCCACCTTTGACTGCCTCATGAACACATACTTATCTATCAAAATGAGGCTCGATTATCACTTCTTACACGTTTTCCAGAAACACCTGGAATATTATTTAAAATAGCGACATTTACTCTGGAATTTCCACCTGCTTAAAACACTTCATCCCATGAAACAATTTTATGTTACTTTTATATTTCAGTAATCTACTCCTTTAGATTTACAGGTGGATATTCTTGATACGATTTTTAGGGAACATACAAGACATTCTAGGTATATTAAAATTAATGATCTCATAATGGTAACCGAAAACACATACAATATCTGCTTTAATAAATGGCACAAAAGAATAAAATGGTATATATCTTACTTTAAATGTCTTCCTTCAGAAAAAAAGCCTTTTTATTTCAGGATTTTACTGCTTTATACAGCATTTCTATAATTTAAAAAATATATTGAGAAAATTAAAACAGCTATAATATTTTAAATGTGAACAGCTGTTCTATTAAACAATGAGTCCTATATTTCACTTAACCCATAATCTTTTCGTTTATTTTGCTTTGGTAAGCACAGGGTGTCTTCTTCACTTGTTTAAGAAAGGCTGACATTAAAGGAGAATGATATACTACTTGCATTCACACTCCAATTGCTGGCAAAATCTTTACTCTTTTATCTTCATCTTTTAAATCTGACAGTTTGTGTTAAATTTTTATCAGTTTTGTCGTTCGCATTCTTTTGGCTCCATATAAGCTTGAATAGTTTTCTAAGATGTATTGATTTTTCTTCTTGTTTAAATATCGTAAAAATTACTATCGATTGTCTCAGGGATGGTTCTCATACTTCCACAGCCTTCTTCATTATCAGGATTTTCATGCTAATGTGAGGGTGACTTTGACTAGAAGAAAACTAAATTAAACCAGGGTCGTGCTTCCTGCTCTGTCCTTGGGATACTCTCGGTAGCAGCATTTTATATTTCTTCTCCTGCCCTTTTTGCAGTTTTGTACAACAACTTGTTCTGATACGCAACTATACTACTGTGTCTAGTTTTGTATCCATGGCAGCAATTTCTGCCCTAGTTTTACCTGACTTTTCATTTAATTCTTCTGAAAGGGCATTCATCCCTTTGTGGAGGAAGCTAATGAGGCACTGGTACCTGAGCCCTGGTTCTTATGTGCCAAAAACAGCATCTTGCAAAGCTGCAAGGCGGATGACCTTGGGGAATAGGTCTCCTTGAGTAAATTTTGCATTTCAAAGATCTTCAAACGTTGCCTACAATATTAAAGTTTTATAAAAATCAGAAATAGAGATGGATGAGTATATTTTCATTGAACTTTTCCACTATAAAAAAACTAAAACTTTTTCCCCTTTCTTTATCCACATTTGTTGAGTATCATTTAGTTTTGAAAAATATGTCACACAAAACACCCACTCAGTTAGAGTGCAGATAAGACTTTGATAGTTTTTTCGAGAAAACTGTTTGTGGCATTTTATAAATTCTGATGGGAGGTGCATTGCCTATGTTGTATTAAGTAATGACAGTTAAATGAAATAACTCTAAAATTTAATATTAGAAAAAGCTTTTACAGAATATCAATTCAAACAGTAAAGATATTTACCTTTTAAAAAATTATAGGCAAAAATGAAAACAAAATGTGAATAGTTGTTGTCTTTGCCGACTAAGATCCATTTACTAAAGTAGTTAGCTTAGCACTATACGTTCAAAAATTAGATAACAACGTAAGTGAAGTTATACTGTTTATTTATTTGTTTGCATTTTGCAAATCTAAGCTAGATGTGGTATCTTTTGCCTCTGTATTGGAAAATCCAAGCATATTTAAAACATTACAATGTGCACATAAACTGATAGGAAAAGCCATCAATCAAAATTATGCAACAGAAAAAGAAGGTACAAATAATTTTATGTACTTCAGATGCTAATATGTGTTAGGTAAATATATTTAAAGCAAAAATCTTGCCAGTTTTTATTCATACTGTTTTTGTTGTTATATGTTTGAAGACCACACTGCAGTGAGAGTGTATCAGTCTGATCATCTTCATGTTTTAAAATGCATAATGATGACAAATGATACATAAATGCTCTCTAATTATAATCTATTATTGGTATTTTGTATTTTATCTATATGGAAATTAGAGAAATTCCGTAACATTGCTTTAGTAATACAATTATGTAATGCCTCAATTTTCTTAAAAATCCCCATGAAAATTACAAACTTGTACAAAAATAATATCTAGTTTAAAAATAATTTTCAGCTAGATTGTACAACACTATGCATGACAATATTTGGCTTTTATTTAAGACATAAAACTAACATTAAAACCAAGTCACATTTTTATGAATAGTAACCAAGTTTTTACAAGACCTGAAAATGTCACTAAATCAATCTTCTATAATGAAATCAATTTAGATTTTAATGAGAATAAAATGTTTTTCCCATTTGAATGATGTTTTAAAATCATAATTTCATTCTGTTATCAGATACTATTGAGGAGACACGACTAAGTGCTTAATAATGAGATTTATCTCAAATGCAAGAGGTGGATAATATCTTTAGAAGAACAAATTTCAAAAGTATTTTTAAACTAATTATGCACTGATGCATTAACGCTAACTAGCAACCACAGGAGAAAAAAATAGTAATAAAGAGAATATATCTGGCAGAAAGCTAGGAAGAACTGTGTTTCAAGAAGAGGTAATTGTCTCAGTCTAAGAGAAAATGCTTCAGAAAACTGGACAAGATAGGTACAATTACAACTTTCAAGATAAGTCATAAAACTTGTAATTATTACTTAAGATAATTTCTTGGAGAGGAATGTGAAATGACAAAAATAATCTTGAATTTTCTGTATCTCTCTTCATAGTGCCTCGACATAAACCCTGTCTGTGTAAAGTCGCTTTCTGTGTGGGGTGACAGGTCTGGAGAGTGAGGTGCGGTGGATGAAAAGGAAAAGGAGAGACAACGTTATGGGATGGGGGCTACAGCCTGTAGGACTGAGGCCTTGGTGACAAGCCTCTTTAGCCTCTTACTGGGCTTCTCACAAAAAGCAGAAACAAGGAGGAATCGTTAGCAGAAGTAGTGAAGGCAGAACAGCATAATCATCCTAGGAACCGAGCTTCGACTCGGCCAGCCATCACTTCTTCAGACACACCTCAGCACAGCACCTAGTGTTGTCCCAGCGCTTTCCCTTGGGACTTCGGGCTTCTTTCATGGTTTTTACACTAATGCTTTTGCTAGACTTCCTCCAGAAACAAGTATTCATATGGTTTGGTCAGGCTCAAAATCCCATATAGGAAATACATTGAAAGGTCAACTATAGAATGTCCTTCTCCACAAAACCCGGTATAGCTTTGTAAACATGATTAAGTTTTAATCCATTAAATAAAATTCCAATGGAAAATATTTGTTTTTGTTTCTCTTTTTTTCACCTGGAGATAGCTAACTACATTTCAGATGCCCTGCTTTCAAAATTATTAAAACTTGTCCATAGAAGGATCAACCCAACCTATTAACCCAGTTAAACTAGAGAGTATAGCACATCACCAATATGAAATGAAACCTCTTCAGGAAAAAAAAAAAAAAAAGAAGAAAAAAAAGAAACCTCTTCAGGAATTCCTGAGGCATTTTCCAGCTTTGTATGAACTTCACTCCATTCTACATTACTCATTGCACCCTTTAGTTGATTCCATTTGTGCACAAATTCATTTTCTTTAATTTTTAAATAACATAATTAAATCTTATCGAGTATGCTGACCAAAGCAGATCCTTTTAAAATAGGTGTTACTTTAAAATCAATAAGCATAAAAAATGTATTTGATTGTCCCCAATTTTCTTTAAATAATGAGAACATAGAAAATATATTTGGGAAAGGAAGGTGTTATTTTTTCTTTGTAACCACACATTAATAGCTCAGTATCCTAACAAGTATTTTTCTTTGTCTAGAAATCACAAAATGCAATCATATTCCTGTTCATTTTGTTAAAATAATTGATGCCTTGCATTAAGTTTCTAATCAGCCCCTAATATTCTCTATGCTTAATTAGCCCTGAAAATTTGCAATGCCTGCTTATGCCGTTTCTACCATCCAGCTCATTTTAAATAGTTCTATTAGTTATCATTAGATAGCAGCATACATTTATCCTGAAAGTGGTATCTGCACTTTTACTGTTCATGCCCTGTAGTGTGTAATCATAAACTATGAACTGATGCTTCCATAGAATTGTCCCACTTCCCTTAGCCCTGCTTTTCTTGCTCCTTTGAAAATCAGATCTCTTCAACAAAATATAATCAGGCATAACTAGAGACAAATTGTGAAAACTCCAAGCAAAAATACATTGGGCAGATTCTTAAAAGGAAAAAAAAATGAAGCATAAAATTTTGGGGTCAGTTTACTATAGTAACCCACATATTAGTTACCAAAGTACAAGCTAAAATGTTTGAAGGAAAAGAACCGTGCAAAAATGATATGGAAAGCAGAGCAATGAATCTTTATCATGATGTATAGCCTAGGATCTTATTAATTTTAAAAATGTATTTGATTATTTATTTTCTTAATAATTACCCCCTTTCAGGTTAATTATAATTTTTGTGTTCACACTTACCTCATTTCACTTTTAAAATGTTTCATAATGTGGTTTATTTTATGCCTCTTCTTCTCCTCAGGTGCTCTCTCTCTCTGTTTTCCAAACTGTCAGTATGTTCTTTACTGAGAGCAAGAGAGCAGCGCCCCCGCTGCGGTTTAATCCTGCATTATGATTTAAGCTCATACCTTCAGTTGTATATTCAACTGCTGAATTTTTTATCGCTTTGATAAAATTTACCCTTTGTCCATAGTTCTTCCATTGCAGCAATTCAGGCACTGTTTACATCTGAGTGCTTAAGGTCTCTTTATGGCACTGCTCATGCCTGCATTCTAAATAATACTGTGTAGCATGTTGCAAGTTTATAGTGTCTGACTGTCTGTCTATAGGATATTGTTCAGATAGAATACATAATTGCAAATCTCTGCGATGCAAAACAGGAGTTTGTTTAAGGCTCCAATTTAAAATGCTTGCTTCTTTCTTTACTACTACATATGCTAAAACTGACTTAAGCACCTCTTTGCCCATTATTTTAATCTCCATAGATCTTATTGCATCTTAAATCTCCAAGCATGGTATTTGCTTTTCCTCTCAGTTTTGAATCATCTCCTTCTCAGGACTCTATCCAGATTGCTAATAAATATGTTAAATAGCTAAGAGCCTGAAACTAATCCTAGAGGACCTTCCTAGGTGCTATTTTTTGAAAACCCAATATGTTCTATTAATAACACCTATGCATTTTAAAATTGTTCTCCTTTTGATATCCACCATATAATGTCATACCGGAATGACTTTAATAAAATATATTTGATAGTAAACTTCACTAATCTATTCTGAAGTTATTTTTAAGTTGAAATGGAAAAGCATAGCATTCTTCATATCTATATCAAATATAACACATGTATATATTTTTATCTGAATACATTTTAAGAAAGTATGCTGTAGAGCAAAACGTTATACAATATAGAATCATCCAGGAGCAAGCCTCTTCCTATATGCAGACAATTACATATTTCTTGGAATCATTTTGCAGTAACCAGGGAAGCACAATAAGGGCTCTTCGCATTCATACTGATTATCTTGAGATTTACTCTTTAGTAGCTTTAAAGTTCTGAATTCATGTCAAAACTGAGTTCTTTTTTTTATAACTCAGTGCCAGAGAAGACAAGATGGTCCCCTTGAAATTAGCCTTGCATGTTGCAAAAGATGCTGGTAGACTTAGAGACCGTAATTGTCAGAAACAATTTAGTACATTTAAGGATCTGGAACTCAAGTCAGCTATAGCTGAAAATAAGCTAACAAAATCATTTCTACACCTTTATAGGAATCACCTCTCTTTCTTATAAGGCCCTAGATAAGCATACTTTGTCACCTAATAAGCCTTTTAAAAGATTTTTGATGTGAAGTTAATTATAGGGTTATGGGTAATTATGTATTCAGGGAAAGATACACAGATAAGTAATGTGTAAGAACTGAGAACACAAGTCACTTATATTAGATGATAAAAGGTACATCATATTCATATTTGTATGTTTGTATTGTATTTATAATGTTTTCAAGATTACTTGTTTTTCAAAACAAAATATGCAGTCATAATCACAATGAAATTTAAAGGTAGGATTTCCTTATGTACTGAGATTTAACAGTTTGCTTTTGTCTGTTATTCAAATAGAGTGGTACATCTGTCTCAGTTATTATTCAAAAGCAAAATAAGTGCTCAGTTCTGCAGCACATATGCTGAAATTATGATCCTGAGATTAGCACATTCCCTGCCTAAAGATGGTACACAAATGCATAAAGCATTTCACTTTTTTAAAAAAGCAAAGTATAAAATTTTTATGCTTTGTATTTTCTATATGACATGTACTTAAGCAGTTTATAGATAAACTATAGATAAACTATTTAAATTATCTAAATAGAGGGGCACATTGAAGATATTTTCCCAAAACTTTTACTCTACATCTAAATAAAAAGCAGGAGATAATATAATAGATATGCAAAACTTGAAAGTCAAATTACAAAATAAAAGCAAATTGAGATTATATGTGTAAACCAGAACCTTAGACACAAAATGTGTCTTGGACAAAAGACCAAGTGTTGGTTGAAACCTCAAATAAAACGAAAACATGAACCTCAAATAGTAAAGCAAAACATCTATAAGAGGTAGGATGCATGTTCATCTATGTCTAATATAAGAAATGTATTATTAATTTTCAGGAATAGATTTGTCCTGCTATAAGTAACATACTTAACATTACAGGACTGAGCTATATTCAGTCAAAATGAATATCTTTCAAGAAAACTCACTCTCCTTGCCTGGCTGCACACAATGTTCTGTACCTCCCTATATGGGACATTTAATTTATATAGCTTGTATCTATATTTGATTTTATATATTAAAATTTATTTAACTTTCAAAACATTTTCATAGCTTTTTTATCTTATATTTTGACAACAAAATATTTTTATGGAAATTGAATGCAACATTTGCAGATATTCTTATAGCCATCAAGTGTGTAAAGTTTCATTGTGCTTCTTTCTGATTCTAAAGAGTCCCAGAATGACTTTTCATCAGTCAAAAGAATTAGAAAGTAACATATTAGAACAGAGTAATGAGCAAAATGAGAGATAAAGGAACAGTCTGTGATGCGTCTGTGTAAAGTGGTTATTTCTTTTTACAACTT
This sequence comes from Dinomys branickii, assembly GCA_004027595.1. NCBI lineage: Eukaryota > Metazoa > Chordata > Mammalia > Rodentia > Dinomyidae > Dinomys > Dinomys branickii. The sequence continues at coordinate 54,084 of PVLD010001274.1, forward strand.
TAAGAATTTTGGATCAGCCATCATGGCAGATTTTTGTCGTTGTTGGTTTTTATTTTCCTATTATTCAATTCTATTTCAGCTGTTAAAAGCTTGAGCTATGCAGCCTGTGGTGGTGAAGTTGGAGTTTCAATCTGATTGGCTTTGGGCTCTGCCCCAGGCTTTGGTGGAACACATTTCTCGATGTTTCCATCATGACTGAGGCTTGGCGCTAGGGGCTATGTCTGGCCCCTCATCCCTTCTTGCCCTGGAGTCTGCGGCTTCTCTGCTTTCACATCATGATGAATAAAGTATCTTTACTCTGCCACACATTCGCTCCACGTTATCTCTGACTTGGTGTCATCCAGTCATGGGTTGAAACAATAACAAGTTAAACCTCTCCTCCTTTATTCTGTGGGGATTGAGTGTTGTGTCTCAGCAGGGAGAAGGCGGACTAACACAAAACATTGGTAGAAGAAGTGGGGTCATTCCTCTGAGTGCCTCTGACCATATGCTTTAGATTGCTTTGAGATATTTTTACAGAAGATGTTTGGGAAGTTCTGAGTTTGCAGGATTGAGAAGAACATCTGGTCCCTCTCCCTTCCATGTACGCACCTGGTCCCTACTCTGCTCCCTAACCTTGACGGACCTGCTCTGCATGTCTGTCCAGCACAGTGCCTTCCGGGAGCCTAGCAAACACTGTCTGAAAGTATGAGAAAGTTAAATGCCCGCTTCCCATTGTGAGTGTTGTACATTGTGCATTGTCTGTCTAGACGACCAATACAGAGCCACAGTCCCTGGTTAGAATCTTAGCCGTCATTCACTAGACATCAAAAGTTGCAAAAATTTCTTAATAGTTCTGATTTTGGTTTTTAGTTTTCTCATCAAAGAAAAAAATAATTAATATCATAACTTGGGTTGTCACAAAGACAAAATTACATTTTCCCTCTCAAGCTCTTTTATAGTTTCTTGAAAATAAACCACAATTAATAAATTATCGATTTATGGTTGGTAACATAGACACATACACACACTATTTTTTTTTTTTTCTTTGAGATAGGGTTTTGCTGTATATATAATTCAGGCTGGCCTTGAATTCACTTTTTAGTGTTGGCTGGCCTTGATCTCAGGTCAATCCTCCTGCCTCATCCTCTGTAGGGCTGGGATTACAGGCACGTACCACCACGCCTGGCTCTATTTTTAACTGAAAATGTACTTTACATTGAGAAACAGCTTGTAAGACCAAGCTTTGTTTACAATAAGTTGAGAGATGTTCGCAGTGAAGTCTATGTGGAAATAGTAATAACCCAGGACAGCTGATGAGCGGTGGAGACCACAGGAGAGGTCCAAAGCATGCATCTACTGAACTGCTAAAATAGGCACTTGTAGACTAAAGCATTACTGTTAGAAAAAAGAAATGTTACCTATGGGCTCTGTAAAATTTGTGTTAGTCAGTTTTCCATTGAAAGAACAAAACACTTGTCAAAGACAACTCAGAGCATTTATTTTTATTCAGTTTCAGAGTGTTCAGTTCATAACTTGCTGATTCTGAGGCAGGAATATCAGGGTGAAAGGCCAGATGAAAGGCCTCTAACTTCTTTGTTGTCAAAAAGCAGAGCAAGCAAAGACCAGCTGCGGAGGGAGGAGCCAGGGGCCAGGCAGTCTTCAAGGCAGCACACCAGGAATGCACACTCAGATGGGAGCCGCAGTGATCCCCTGGGCATTTTTTAAAACCCAATCGCGTTGACAGTAACAATTACCATCACAACTCCATTTCTTACGAACTAGACATTAAAATACAAGCCCTTAAACCATGTTTAATCTCCCAATAAAGAGATTTAAAAAATCAGAGTCCTGCCTAACAAGAGGTTACTATCCTGAGTGCAACAATAACAACACACTAATTGCTTTCCAAAAATTTCACCGGTCCCATTTTTGCTCAAAAATCCCAGTTGAAAGTCTCCTTTGAGACTCAAGGTAAGCATTCACTGTGAGTCCTTTGTAAAACACAAAGAATGAATTATATCCTTCTAAGGTACAACGTTCCCATTCCAGGGTAAGCGCTCCCATTCCAAAAGGTAGTACTAAGGATATAGCAAAGAAGTGGACCAAAGAAAGACCAAAAATCCAATGGTGTGAAACTTAACTCCGAGCATAATACAAACGTCCAAGAGCGAAGGCAGCAACACCACCAGGGCCCTGCTGGTTGCAGCCCACGTGTCCTCTCTATGCGCTGGCTCTGAGTACAGCTGGCAGCTTTCATCCACTCACCATATTCCTGGCATCTCCAGAATTGAGACGTCTCCATTGCTGTGTTTTCCTTGTAACTGCAGCCTCATACACAGCTCTGTCAGAGGTTCCAGGCAGAGACTCTGACTTTTTCAAAACTTGCTTGGTCTTTCAAGTCTTCCTCTGTAATCAGTGCGGAAGCCTTCAGGATCAACTCAGACACACTCAGAAGTATCTTTTAATTCTCTCATACACATTGGTCGAGCCGATCACACAGACTCTCAAGATTAACTATCCACAGAAATCTTTATAATTCATTTTTTTCAATTGAATGCTAGAGTCCATAAAACAATACTTTATTATTCAATTTATAAATAAAACCATGCAGCAATTTGGAAGAACAGGTAAAAATCTGTAATATTCAGAAGTTATTTCATGGCAGGTATAAAGTTTTAGTTGAAATTTGAAAGATGTTACCATGTTTTAAATTACCGGTACAAGTAATGTCAGAGTGATCTCTTATGTGTTAAGTGTGACTTAACATGGTAAGGTGCTGTTATGATCACTCATCATTATAAATGGCATCCCACATGTTTGCATTATGGTTGGTCATTACGTAGTTAATTAAGACTCATAATGAAGGCAGGGTCAGAATTACTAATGTTTTAATTCAATAAACTCGTGTCATCGAGGGAAGATTGTGTATTTTTGTTTTGTTAAAGTCAGTATTTCTTTAAAAATACTCTAGCAAAATAATCACATTATGTGTGTGTATGAGTCTGTATGTGTGTGTGTGTTTTCTGTTTGATAACATCAGGAAAAAAACACATTTTAAAAGAAAATATGAAAAGTAATTTTAAATGCTGCTTTCATGAAACCTGTATTTGATACTTGATCACTCACATAAAAATATTATGTACTATTAGCAAATTATGTTTCTCCTTAAATAGATTATTGGAAGTAAAACCATTTTTGGCTGATATATTTAAAATAGTTTTTTAAAAACTTCCCAGGAGTTACTGATTATAAAAGTTCATTTTCCTATATAGATATTTTACCTCTTCATCTTTTCAATGTGCATGTTTCCTCAGAAAAGGTTATAATCAGAATAAGGTAAAACTTATTTATGATAACTTATAGTTCTTCATTTATTTAAATCAATATATTTAACCACCTTGTTAAGAAAGTCAGTTCCGAACATTTTCTAAATTTTTACACATTATTTGTTGTTTTTAGAAATGCCTATTTAATGTTATCCAGTATTACTTTTATTATTCATTAAGTAACAATTTGTAAATTTTATTTACAGATTATTTATCTTTCTCTGAATATTACTCTTCTCTGACATCTTATGGGCATTTTACTTTGGTTTCTGCAGGACAGTAGTTTAATTGTGGAGCACACAGGGAGGCCACCACAGAACTGCAGTTGCAATGTTTCAGCAGTGGTTTCTGAGAAGCTGCTATTTCTTTCCATGTTCTTCATCTGGAAAATTGAATAATAATAGCAGCTACCTCCTGGAGATTTTATAAAATTGAATAAGATAATTTATTAAATGGTCTTGACAACAGAGTACTCAATGAGCGTTCGCTATTATTATGTTGATCGTACTTAGAGATCTTTCCATCCCATTTCCATGCGGAAATGCAGAAGCTTGTAACCATTTTGCCCTTACTCTTAGAAGTGTAGATTATCGCCCAGTAATTATCTGTGAAATCAATTAATTTAATCTTAACAGTGTTATCCATTAATGATGAAATGGAGCAGAATAAGAAACATCAGATTATATTAAATATTAGATTCAAAGTTTTTATGATCTATTTAGTAATTGAATCTTCATGAATATTTTATACTGTAAATCACTTTAAAACTTTCAAAAAGTATCCTTTTAGGATACTTAAAACTTTCTTTGTGTTATCATGGAGTGTTTCACCTTCCCCAGTCAATTAAAACCCTTCTACCCTCATTTTTAGTTTGCTCAAGGACACCAGAAATAATGCTCTGAAAGATTATGATATAGCAGTCTATTTTAGTAAGAAGTGAACAATGCAAAACCCAGCTCCAGATAAATATAACGCCTTCTCATAAAATACATGCAACCTATTTTTCTTAAAAAAATCTATACTGTTGACTCACTGATTTGTTTGTGATATGTTAAGTGCCAGGTACTTTTTGATAAACTTGAAATAATTTTATTTCCAACTGCTTCTGCCTATTTATCTTCAATATGTAAAAGGCAGATTATAGGAAACATGGAAGCAGGCTTCTTTTAGAGGGAAAATGAAGGAGAGACAGAGGGATGAGGAGGGAGAAGAGAGGAAGTTGATGAAAATTAATGATGTGCTGTGTCCATGTTCCAGTTCCCCCGGATGAATGTGATTGTATACTGCAAATGTGTATGAATAAAAATCGCTCTCAAAAGGCACCCAAATTATACAATTCTAGATAAGAACGTCAAATACCTACTATTGCGGAAAACATTGGCTGCTCTTGTACAAAGGGAGTGGATTCCTTCTGGGTCATCTCACAGCAGTTTACCTTTCGTTGTTTTCAATGTATGTTTGTGACCGTTTAAATCAACCAAATCAAATATCACCACTATATATTTCCATTCAAATGGTCCCATGTCTCATTGTCAGTAATGACTTTACTTTCATCTTGAAAATAATATTACACTTGTGAAAACATAATTTTATCTATTGCATGTGAAATAGTTCAGACAAATATGTAAATCGGGAAATTGAATTACTATACATCAACATTACATTGAGCATATTATCTATAATGTTATTATTACAATAATTTGTAATAATATGTCCTATGTAATAATGATTTATATAATATGATCTATCGTATTAATATAATAACACAGCGGTACCATTTGCAAATTCAATGTCCTCTAAAAGCCTTTGTGCTTTGTTCGTGTGCCTTGGCAGTCAGTTTTTCCTTTAAATTCAACTAATATTCTTTTGATTTCCTATAGTATTTTATTTTTCTACAATGTTTTTAGAATTAATATTATTTGAAGATATACATTCTTTCTGCTCTTAACTTGTATATACAGACTATCTATGTTTTTGGATTATCTTTCTCTAGTTTTGTTTCAATAATAGCTAAAACAAGTTTTGTGCCACTGACAATGTTTAAAATGGAGATAAGATTTTAAAAATAAGTTACACATGGTTGGAATTTTGGCATTTTGTCTGTAATCCCTGCTATTCAGGAGGCTGAGAAAATAAAATCACAGTATCTCAACTTGAGCAACTTAGTTAGAAATTGTCTTTAAAGGAAAAAAAATATTAAAATGGATCGGAAAGTACCTCAACAGTAGAGCATCTGCCTAGCATGCACAAGGTCCTGATTTTATCCATCACCAACCCAAGACTTAAATGACTACTTAGTTACATATATGACAGTAAAAGTACATATTACATTTTTATCCTTTTCAGCAAAAAACAGTTTACTGAAGTGCACTAAACTCCCAGGCAGCTACAGCTTGGCCACTCACATCTGATACATACATTGTTGAGAAATAGGATTTGAGTACAAGTAGTGCTCTCTTATGTTGGACAGGAAATATTTAAGTGCTTGCATTTCTATAGAAGATCTGAGAAATACCCTCTTCACAAGGCTACATATAGCTTCTCAATTATTTGGCCTGGAACCTTGATGGTACCCAGCAGATAAAAATGAAAAACTGCAGCCTAGTATTCTATCTCCAAGGAAGTTATCTCAAGTGTCTTGAATCAAATATTTTAGGGCTGTAGATATAGCTCAGTGGCATAAGCGCCTGCCTAACAAGTGCAAGTTCTAAGTTTGATTTCTAGTTTCACACACACACAAAAACTCAGGATCATAAAATGGAAAGAGCGTTTTAAAACTTTTTATAAAAAAATAAATTGAGACAATGTTGTATAAGAAAGAAAATTGACACTGCAAAAATGCAATTATGTGAACACTAATTAATGATGTGCAGCGCACAGTCTACTAATAAAAATTAGGCATAGTCTGAAGCATATTTTATCATTTATGTATCTATAAAACTTCTAAACTCATTTTTAATCTCATATAGTAATTCTAATGTCTCAGAAAGTATTAAATTTTTCAATTTTATCTCATTCTAAGCCTTTTCCACGGAAATAATCCTTTCCACTTGCACAGTGTAGTATGTGGAATGTATAACATACCAGACATAGTAGCCACATTTTCAGAGCAAAAATTTTAGGTGAAGGAAGCATTTTAAAGGACACAGCAATTCAGTGTAGAGCTACACAAAATGTGTGAAACTGACCATCTTTCAGAACTTCAAAAAAATTTGGAGTCTTGAGATTTTTATTATTTTTTAAAATAATAAAGTTAAGAGAGTTTCTAAATGATTGAAATTCAAATGAATGTGCATAAATGTTAAATGAACACATAAATATTTGAACGATGCTAATAAAGTCAGTATTTTAAACTCCTGCATCATCAAACAACAAATTAACAGTGGAACTTTGTTAGTACCTTAGAATATTATATGTAATAGTTAAAGAAAATAGATGATATTAACAAATAAATATGTGATTAACATTAAATGCTTTCTTCACAATATTTGTTCAGTTCAGAGTGTAGTCACCATGTGTGGGACATAAAAGACAGTGGTTTGGTCTATTTTCCGCTATTTGGTTGTGCACAGCTTTGCAATGAATTCCAGGTTCAACATGAACTCCCTATATATCTGTGACCAACTTCGAACTCAAAATTCTCCTACATTAGCCACCTATATATCAGGATTACAAGCATGAGCCACCATGCGCTGCTAAGTGATAGCCCAACACCACTGCAATGAAGTAGACTTTGACTTACATAAATACAATGTGATTTGAGAGGATTTCATACAAAGAGAAGAATACACATTGAGTAAATCCAGTAATGGTTTATTTTTACATGGAATCATTTTGTTCTTAAATTATTATTTTCAAGGAGTGAGGATGGTTAAAGTTGAATAGTTTGTGTAGACACAGTTTGTTGAGATATGCAATACTTATAGAACAAAGTATAGTGACACTTAGTTTTCAGTTAAGTTTACTGTCATTATAATCTACACATATGTACAAGTTTGAGGCATCAAAATATGTTCACATGTATTACATCAGTTAGCTCTCAAAACATGTCTTTTTAGATGTGAATCCTTAAGAAGTTTAAATTATTTTCAAGTAACATTGTCCAAGTGGTAAGCAGAGAACTCAGGACCACTGTTAGTTTTTATAACCATATCTAACGTAGTCATTCATGTGCTTTGGGTGTAAGTAGTAGAAATCTAAATTCAACATTTTTAAATCAGTGACAAAGCTTACTAATTATATCTTCTGAAGTACAGCAAGATACATGGTTTCATTACTGGACACTAATTATATATAGTCATATACTTTTTACTAAATAAGCTTTGGAAATATTTTATTTTACATTTTCCATGAATATTTTAAACACATTGGTTAAATTCATGCATGCTGATGATTCTGTGTTTTGAGGATGAATTTTTCCAAATGTCCACTGCTGCATAACTTACCAAAGAACTTGTTTGAAATCATGAGCTTCCATATAATATATGATTATTTGAATTGCCATAAATGCACACATTTAAACAAAATACCTTATAACATAGAATTAGAAAGTTGGTCCCTTTGGAAGTGGAATGGAATTAATATGGAAAAAACATCAGAGAATTTGGTAGCCCTTTTCACTATAGTAGCAAACAGCTAGAAGACACCATCTATAACAAAATGGGAAACCTACTCTAGGATGCATCTGCCTGTGCCTTTGTTTTGAAATTCTCAATTTTAACAATAGTATAAAATATGTTTTTTAAAGCCATTTAGTGGTGTTAGTTCGTTGTCACCACCAGACGTTTATAAGACAAGATACCATTGCCCTTCCTGCCTTTCCTGCCTCAAGCCAGACTTAAGTGCTAAGGAACACGTTAGAAGAAGCTGTGGAAAGAGTAATCTAACAAGGAAATTAATAACATAGGAACGAAAAAATGTGAAGGGGGAAATTTGAAGTTGCAAGGACACTTTGTTCCTGAGAACAGTTTTTCATGGATACATTCAGAACTACAACAATGGAAAGCATTTCTTTTCTGAGGTTTAATACTCATTTAATAATCTGTGAATTTATTTATTGCCTCTCTTGCTAAGGATAATTTACTGAAAACACACTATAAAATTAGTAGATACTATATACACCCAATATGATGAGCTAGTCTGTAGAATTATCAAATTCTCTCATATTCTAATAAGTCTGGACTATAAAGGTTAGGAAATTGCTTTGCTTTTGTTCAATAATTATTGAAAGAGTCAGAGTTGAAACATTGACATATTTGTAATAAATTATAAATATCAAAACACAATAAAGTTTGGGTAAAAAACTTTGAGTAGAAACACTTGGATCTTTGCAATAAATTATAAATATAAAAAACATGAAGTTTGAGTAGGCTGATTCCTGTGGTCAAGACACATTTATTTTAGATTTTACTTCATAAAAAATTCACTAGATCAATAAATCACTGTGTTATTTTTACTGCAATGTGTACTTTAGATTTTACTTTTTAAGCACCTAGCCCCAAACACACACACACACACACACACACACACACACACACACACACACACACATACACACACACACACACCATATGCACCAATTTTCAATGAAGAGATAGGCATGCTGATGCTAGGCCATGATCTATGAGTCATTGTTGGTACTTTAGTTTTCCATGATGGAAAATTTTACTACGTTGTTAACTTTTTGGTGTTGACTAATCAGTAATGTCATGCTCCCCATTTTAAAATCCTCATACACCACATACTATGTGAATGTCTAGGAACACTCTTTGATCTGTTAGCAGTTTGGACGTAGAATGCATAAGAATTATTCCTCAATGGAGGTGTCTATCTGAGTGAACCTTTTGATACTTTATGGTGGGTTTCATTAGTTACATACATTATTATTGGGTAAACCATTTTGAGAAGTTTTCCATTAATAGATTTTAGTGTACAGGAATTTTTCTTTTTTTATTTCTGACTGAAATTTAACAGGGGACTTGGCAAACAGCTTTATATCAGTGACCCAGCTCTACTTCTCAAAGTGCTCTCCTCTTAAGAGCAGCATTTCCTCTTTTTCTGACAGATAAAATGCTTCTGTTACTTCCAAACACAGATCTAATTATCATTACTGCCTTCCATTATTTAAAACATAAAATAACTCTTTGTGGGTTATTATCTGTCCAGTAAGTATTTCATATTTGTTTTAAATGTTTCTCTAGGAATTGTGGAAAGAGCTCAGAGCACAGCACCTGCCTGGAAAGGTCCTGAGCTTGATTCCCAGTGTCAAAAAAATTTTCCCTTATTTTTGCAAACTTCCTAAGGACTTCAAATAGCCTACACCTCTGGGAGATTCCATTTGTTACTACTCATTTCCTCTGTACAATATACTGCTTTTCCTGTTACTGGATCATACATCAGAGAACAATCTTTGCCACTGAAATAAGTAAATTGCTTCTCTTTCCCTGAAGATGCTAAGTATTGATTAAGCAAAATTAATTATAATAACTATAGCAAAAGCAGTTTATGAAAGGATAAGCACTAGTAAATAACACAAGATAATCATTATAACAGAGCACAGATCTTGTAAATCACTTTAACAGTTGCACCAAATTTGGAAAAAGCTAGTGCAGACAAGTACTAAATCATTCTTCATTTTTGTGTATGTCAATGTGTAGCTTACATTTCCTGGCATGGTTCTTGAATTTTTAAATTACCTTTAAATTGATTAGCAATTATCTGTTTTAAGAGAAGATGTGATGGATTCTTCAGTTTGGGTGGACACAGACATCTATGCTTAGATAAAAGGGCTAAGCATTCAACATTCAGTCATAGTTTGAAGGATTTAAAAAAAAAAGATTGTCTGGATTTTGCAAAAAACTAAGGCCCTCACAGAGAGGATGATATCACTATTATGAAATTTTGTGTATTTTCTGCTGCCTAAGAAAAGCATGTCCAAAAATGCTATTCTGTCAGGAATTACACTTTAGGAGAGAAGAGAGCTGTCTGGATTTGATGCTGCTTAACCGTGATCTGTGAGTACACAAAGTTGGGACAAAACTGAAAAGTAGAACAGCTCCAGTCATTGATTTGTAGCTAAGCTTTGGATAATGTTAACAAACATTTGCCAGGGGAAAATATCAGAATTTAAGCTGCTTTACTGTGATCAGTTGTGAGTGTTTCTTGAAATAACTAACATTATTTCTTTTAGGGAATAATGGTTGTTATACATTGATATGTTCACATGTTTATATTTGTTTATCTTAGTAGACCTAACATTATAATGAAAAGGTATCTTGATATCTTTTTAACAATCTTCCTTCTATATAGTGCCCAGAATTTGCATATTACTCTCACCATTTAAATCTCCTTCACAAAAAATTGAATAGAATTAATATATGGAAAGTTTTAAATGAATCAATGAAATCAACTGCATTATGTTGATAGAATTTCACTAAAGTACAGTGAATTACACTATCATGAACTGTGATTTACCTAAAAGCAATTAATTAAAGTAACCACTTACATATATAAAGAGGAGGTATTGACTGATTTACCAATTAATTATAGTATGTAAAAAGGAACTGGGTTATTTTTAAAAGTCATCATTTACTTTTAGTGTTTATATTTAAAATTTTATTATGTAACACTGACAACATTAACACAATAACTTCACAAAATCTAAATCTTATGATAGTAAACCATACAAAAATTGTAAGAATCCCCTCATTTAAAATGTTATATAGGCATCTGGATCAGTAATTTGATATTTAATTAGAAAAATGCTGCTGAAAAGAAATGGAACTATGATGATACTGCTTGATCAATAATCACTTTCCTGGAAAAAATGTGAAGATGCTCCAAAACCAAATCTTTCTTCCAACTTCTTTTTGCTACCTATTTCATTTACTAAGCAAAATTGAATGAGAGGATTTTTATTCTTTTGTCCTTTCTTATTTTCTTTCTTCCTGACTTCTCAGTAATTTTAAAGTAGGTTTTGAAAAGAGCAATATAGAGTACAATAACTCTGATTCAAAATCAACCTGAAAACATGTAACAAGTGACTGTTCAACATTTGGGTGATCTGACACTTTGGCAAAATGAGATGATAGTTTCAAGGGACGTGAGACACCCCAGACCCTGGCGTAGCATGCAGCTTAGAAGATGTACTGGCAGGAAGCATTTGCAATCCAAAGTGATTAAAAATGTGCTTGATTCCAGCAGACAACCTCAGAGCAAGAGGTAATGAGACTGCAAACAGAACAAATTCTGAGAGACAGCAGTCTTCAGAACAAACAGGGCAGCTAACAGCAGAACCCAGATTTTCGGTAGAGAAAAAAAGGCCAGGAGTCTTGAGTTCGATAGGACTGCCGACAGTAATCTTAGTATTGAGGTGCTCCGGGCACGTTTGTTTTAACATGGGATTGCATAGCATGGGATTGTTTGCTTTAGTGATTACAGGTTGAATCTAAGATTTCAGTTTTTCCCTTTTATAATGGTGTTGTGCTCAGAATCTCATTAAATTTCTTTCTCGATGTCTTTGTTGAGAAATTTTGCTTCCACTCTGTGGCGTACGACTTAAACGTTCTCAGTTTACCGTATCACTACACTGTCAACCTGCATGATGAGTCTGTCTGTGCTTTTTTCTTCAGTCCACACTGAGTAATTTTGTTCGCTTAATCTGCCTAAACAAAAATGAAATTTAGTAACTTTCAACGGAGTAGTCTTTGTATAATAGATGCTATTTTTCTTTTTGATATTGAGAGATTTTATAGTAGAAATTCAAGTTAGTGATTAAGGTTCATATCGTCTTCCTTTGCCTATTGAAAACTAAACCCAGAGTCTTCACACTGAGCTATATCCACATCCCATTTTCAATGTTTTGTTTCAAGACAGAATCTTGCTAAGTTGATACATATTCTAAGTTGGAGTCAAAATTTGATGCTTCTGCCTCAGACCCCCATAGTTGCGGAATTACAGACACGAAGCCACCTCACTGGGCAGATCTTCTTACTCTGGTATCATTTCCTGCTCATCCTTTGCTTACCAGTTTGTAACATATATCCTGAAGAATTCGTATTTGTTCTTGTTTTCTTTTTGTGGCACTTTCCATTGAACTATATATCCAACTCTTTAATTTTGAGACAAGATCTTATGGAGTTTCTAAGTTGCCCAGACTAGGCTCATACTTGAGATCTTGGTTGAATTTTTAAATATGGGTCTTCCAAACTTTTTTTGACTTTGTTCATTCTGCTGAAAGTATAATCACAAACTTCTTTTTAAAATTTTCTTCCAATGTAAGTTTAATCCTTCTATATATGTCTACTAACTAAGCCAACTTCTCCATGTGTCCTCTTATCTCCTCATTGCAATGAAAATTTACTCTCTGAAGAGCTACAGTGTAACTGTTAGGCTTGCAAACTGTGTAAAACTTAATCACATTTGCCTAAGAAAAAAATATGAGCTGCTGTGATGGGATACATGGCTAGAGAATGGGCCAGCACAGAACAAATTTAGCCTATATGGTTTCTATTTAACACAGATTGCTGAACAAAGCTTTGTGATGATTTCATGTCAACCTAAGAGACCTGCAAAATTTCTTCACATTTATTATATTTATATGTACCTATATCTGCATAGATGTTACATTGGAGTTAGCTACATTTGATTCTGCAGCTTTGGGCCAGACTTGTTTGTAGAATGACATCTGTAGTCAGATTTCTCAAGTTCAGTTTCTTTCCCAGAACTACTTGTTTATTTAATTTCAAATTTGTACTCATACTGTTTTATACTTAGATTTCCATATGTTGTGTCATTCTGTCACTGAGTACAGTATGTTAAGTACAAGGTGTCATATATTTATCTCATTTCTATAATTTTCCTCTTGCTTTATTAGTCTGAATGCTAATGTTTACGGATTAATGCAATTAAAACTCAGTTATTTGGTAAATGAAAATACAAGAGTTAGAGCACTCAAAAAGTTTTGTTTCTAAATTTTACAATAGTAAAATATTTTTCACAAAATATAAGACTACTGTATGTGATAACTCAATAGGGCACTTTTAATTGTTGTTTAATTAACACTTTAAAAAATTACATAACCTTTCTATAATAATTCTTTTAGGTCCAACTTGCTTGCATTTCATAAAAGTCGAAGACAAATTCTAATACATGAACACATAGATTTTATTCAGTACTAAGAATGTACAAATTTGCAAATATTAAAAGTATAAAATGAGTAAAAGTCATGTTACTTACTTTAATTCTTATTAACAACATTTTAATTAAACATTCCTTCAGTTGTGCCATATAGTGCGTACTGTATATTTCAATGTTTAATATATGTCAACATTGCCCTTGATTTTAAGTTTAAATATTAAACCAAAAGTACAGTGCAAATATCTTCAAGAACGTCCCAAACACAGATTCAGAAAAAAAAGTTCTCTTTCAACTTCGAAGTAAGCAAATGTCTTCAGGGAAAAGTTATTTATAATAAAAAAGTGATTATCCTCTTATGGAAATAAAGAAGCACAGACAAAAGTACACAAAAGCATAAGAGTAACTAGAGGTGATTAATAAGGGAAAGTTTGAAAAACATCAAGGTAGGGATGTGCCTTGGCAATGGAGCTCATGCTTAGCATGTGCAGAACCATGGGTTCAGTTCCTAGTCAGATAAAAACATCAAGGTGAAGCGATATTTCTACAGCCAAACAATAACCACCAAGAAGCTTCCAATCTTTTAATGCGAGAAGGACATTTATTTTTTGTATCCATAGAAATACTTATCAATTAGTTTAAAAATTATTTATAGTCATTTCATAATAGTTTTTATTTCCTAAGTGTGAATAATCATAATACAGTTGAATTGCCATAATTTGTGCACTTCAAAGAAAAGACTCGGTGCTTTTTTTAACTAGCAACTCACAAGGGAAGGGCGCTTATTTGAGATAACGACATTCCTTTCGTAATAAAAATATAATCAGGACCACAATACCTGAGACTGAAGCTATGAATGGATGTGTGCATAATGTGTAAGAGACCTGGGGGAAAGCGAGGCTTAGTAACTGCTTTTCCTGACCTCACTGGGACGTGTTTTCCCTTACAAAGTGACACTCACTTAATCTTCACTGTAGGGAAATGTCAGGATAGGTATCCTTCTCAACTGACAAAGAAGGTAGTTGATATCAAAGCATTCGGGTATTCTGTCCAAGGTCACAGAAGGATTAAGACACAAAATAAAAATTAAACGATGATTTTTGAAAATAGTAACCCTGTCTCTACTGCACATATTTCCAAACCAGCATCTCTCTTTCATAATGTAACAAAAGTGACCTCTCCGTACTTTTCATTCAGAGGTTGGGAATGCAAAGAATTCCCATAAATAAAAGAAATTGCTTTGTAATTCAAATCTATTTTAGAAATATTAGTAACACTTTAATTTACTTCTTAATTGGAAATTTACATTATTTTCTTCAGGGGAGAGAACCTTTGTTCTTTCTTGCAAACTTTGGTTGGTTACTTTGATCATGGCATAATGGAAATGTGTAATATTACAATGTTTTTGTGGCTGATGAACTGTGGAAATTCCTTTGTTATGCCTCAGTGGTTTTTAATTTCACTATTTCAATTTCCCAGATTGTATTTAGTCTAGCAGTACTCCATGGTGTTTACAGTTCCTGTGCCCTCTATTACCTTCTTCGATGTTGTAACATTTGATTGTGTCCATAGCTCTTATCGGGATGGTTTCACCCTTGAAGAAGAAAATGACATTCCCATAACTGCTATCACAGGGCTATCAAAGGATGGAAATTACATGTAAATATCACATTTATAGGCAATACTTAGGAAAAAATAAGTCTTGTGATGATTAAATTTAATATTCAAAATTACATTCATATATATATATGTGTGTGTGTGTGTGTATATATATATATATATGATTTCTGAAAAACAAAAAACACTATTTTGTTATTTTAAAAGTGAGGTTTAAGGGCTGAGGGTTTAGCTCAGTGGTGCAGTGCCTATCTGGCAAGCATGAGGTCCTGAGTTCAATTCCCTGTACCTACCCTCAAATAAAAGTGATATTTAATGACTTCTTAACTGGTTTTGGGGAGCAGCAAAGGAGTCCTTTTCAGAAGTCTGCTTGAAGTAGTAGCCTTGAAGGGAAGTAGAGGAGGACAGAGAATGTCCTCGGTCTGTGGAGGACGGGGAACGCTACAGGCAGAGAAGACGGCCTGAACAGAAACACGCATAGAACTTACGGTGAGTCTCATGCCTGACAAAACTTCACCTTTGTTTAAGTGTTAAAAAAACATATAACATTTTTGTGTCTCCATTTTCTTACCTGTAAAATGGGAGTAATGCTATGCCTACTACAAAGATCAAATAGCTATATTTAAACAAATAATAATTATGGGCATATGATAAATACTAAAAGTTAGCTATTGTGCTATCTGATCATCTATATAGGTAGGTTGAGGTAGAGGTATAATGTTTTTAGGTATTTCAGAAAAATTCTGCATGAAATTTGCATCATAAAACAGAAAGAACAAGGAAGAAAAGTGCAAAATAACACTCATTAAATATATAAGGACTGATTTATGAAAATACTACTAACATTAGGGGCTGGGGATATAGCTCAGTGGAATAAGCGCCTGCCTAGCAAGCACAGGGTCCTGAGTGCAATCCCCAGTACCGCCAAAGAAAAAACAAAAACAAAACAAAACAAAAAACCCCAAATACTACTAACATTAAACAGCACAGCTTGAGGCTCCACTGCTCCTTATACCCAGCATGCAGTCAGTGGATCTTACTAACCTTGGACATCGACCTTTGGTTTCTCTCTTTAAGGTGACAGTTATATACATGTGCTTTTTTTTTTTTTTCTTTTTGGTGCTGGGAATCAGACTCAGGACCTTGAACTTGCCATGCATGCACTTGTGCCACTGACCTTATGCCTAGCCCACATGTTCTGCTTATAAAGACAAGTTTTACTAAAAGTAAATGTCTAATCTATGAACTTGGAATTATATGGATGTACCAGGAAAAAATCTCAGACACTTCAAAAGCTTAGTAGAAACTGCAGCTGATGTTAAGGCCATGAAATCATGCTGTAGTAACAGAAAGCAGTTTCACAATATTTTCATCTTCTTAAAGGCCTTTATGTATTTGTAAAATTTTCTCACAACTGTAAGAAAAAAGTCTGTGAATGCAATAAAATAGTAAAGTGCTAGAAAAATCTAATGTGAGTTAATGTGAGCTATACATTACATATAATCATATCATTGCATTCTTTATCAATAGTATGAGTTAATGTCTAGGAAAGACATATTGTGGGAGAACAAACTTCCCTTGCAAAGCTAGGCCCTGCCATCAAGATTTTTCTCAAATACTCTAAAGTACTCTTTTATGTCTTTCTACTCTTTACACCTGTGCAGTCGAAACACAAGCTTGGTCATTGTATAATCACACAGGACCATCAAACTTTTAAATGCTTTAAATATGCTCCATCCTGCTGATAATTAAAATTTACAGCAGCGTTTACACTCCTTCTCCCTGCTTTTCTGAGAAGTCTCTTTTTTCTTGGCATTTATGACACAATACTAAATTTATTTACTTCTGCATGACTAAAGATTCCTTCTTCATCTCCCTTGAAATGTAATACTACTTTATAGCTTTCAAATAGCCTAGTTTTTCAAGGGTGTTCCTCTCTGATCCCTTATCCTTTCCATAAACTACTTCATATCAAGCTATGTTCTAACTACCAACCCCCCCAAGATTTCTAAAAAGAATATGTGCTTGTTTCAAACTTCTACCAGAAAGATGGATAATCGAATCTTTCATCCTTCCTTCAAAAGCCTCTCACGGATGCGCCCTTTTCTGCTGTTAAGCCTACAAACGTTCCACCCCTGCCCACAGTTTCCATCATTGTACTTATCATGTTGTTCACATCAAATGGCATTACATGTAGCTCGGCGTGCTTGCTTGGTGATAACGTCCTCTGGGATGCTAAGGCAGGAGGACAGGAAGTTTGAGACTAGCCTAGTGAATTTAGTAACTGAGAAAGATTATTTCTCAAAAGTAAACACAAATATTTTTGAAAAGGGCCGAGGATGTACCTAGTGTGAAGGCTCAATCCTTAGTGTGCTTTAATAAAGACATTAAACATGCTGTTTCCCTTCCCACAATGTTCTTTCTCTGCTTATATTGTTAGTACCTGCTCATTCTTCTGTTGTTAGTTGAAGCATAATTTCAAGGAACATACTTTTGCCTTAATTATGTGACCAAGCCCTCCCAGTGGCAGGTTATGAGAATTCTGGATAATGTTGTGTGCATATCTGTGATGTCTATGCAGTTATTTCATATTTGGTCTCCTTTATAGAAATACATGTTTCATTTAGGGAATGACCTACCATAGCACAATATTACTACATTTAGTCTTATCTTCCAAATAAGACAATGAATTTTTATTTAATCAATCAATAAGGAGGGTAAAGATTTATTGGTACATCAATGGTTTTATGGAAATTCGGATACTCTTTTCTAAATTATTAGTAAATCAATGGGAAATTGGTTTTAATATCTCATCAATGTTTCTAACTTAGAAAGGAAATACAGATTTGGGGTATAAGGAAGATGATTAGTGGAAAAAGCCTATTGAGCTATGTCCTTATTTTCAAGCTGATTTTGAGATCTGAGGAGTATCTGAGACACATTGCCTTCGGCTGTGATTTCTGTACTTCTAATTCAACTTTATGCGTGTGCAATTGCTCTTCTGTGATTAGCCTAAGCACAAAAGTCTTCCTATTGGCTAAGGGAATTTAATTTTGACAATTATTACTTCATTTAGAATATTTATTAACCTCTATAAATGTAGATAGTGTACTCTAGTACTCTTTTTCATTATGGAATTATACAATGAAATAATTTAATGAGATTTTTCTGATGATTGCTGATTAGGAGAAACTGTTGGAATTTAAGAAAATTTCCTGCTAGAAAGTTTAAAAATGAAAGACTGTCTTTTCTAAATATGTGAAAAGATAAGCTGGTTTCCCTTATGTATACGAAGGGAAGCAAGAGGATTAAGAATATGATGTATGGATTCAGACACTGGTTTCAAAATTAGTCGTAATACTTATAGCCCTTTAAATGTGGGCATATATTTTAACGTTTTTTCATCTTACATTCATCTTCTATGAAATGAAAGCTTATAAATTGTTCCTAACAAAAGGTACTGTGATGTTTAAATAGAAAATATGTAAGAAAGTTGCTACTAGGCCTCTTGTTATGTAATTTGTATTAAATAACCGCATCATAATCAATGTCATTACCATTAATTATATCAATTATTGTGTATCTCAGCAGTGCACAGTGAACAGTATTTTCTTAAACAAATAATAAGACAAATTAACTTGTAAGATGTTAGCACAAATTCCAATGAAATGCTTTTTAAAAACTTACGCTTCATGTTATAGTTTACCCTGTCCTATCCTTTTCTTTTTTTAATCTTTTTTTTTTTTTTTTTTTTTTTTTTTTTGCGGTACTGGGGATCGAACTCAGGACCCTGCGCTTGCTAGGCAGGCGCTTATTCCACTAAGCTATATCCCCAGCCCCTGTGTTATCCTTTTCTATCCTAGAGATTTATCATTCCAAAATGTATTTTTGATAACTGGTATTTTAAAAATTAAAACAATTTAACAAAACAACAATGAAGGCAAAATCAAATCAACACAAAAACAACAAGAATGATGCAAAACAACAATGAAGGCAAAATCAAATCAACACAAAAACAACAAGAATGATGCATAATCTCAAAACCGAATGAGAGGAAGTAACAATGGTTGCTACATTACCTACTGTTATCTTCAACGAAGTTGCTCAGTCCACCAGACGTAAGAATGTAAGATTGATCAGACAATCAAAGACAGTAACAACTAATAAGAAAAAAATCATAGGAAATGATGCAGAGCTTCACTATTTGCAATTTAAAACAACACTGAGATTCAATTCCACCCAGAAAAAAATGGCTATCATCAAGAACTCAACCCATAAAAAATGCTGGAAGGGCTGTGGGGAAAAAGAAACTCTTCTCTATTGTTGGTGGGAATTTAATCTGTTGCAACCACAGAAATCAGTGGAAATCAGTCTCGAGATTCTTCAGTAAACTAAGATTAGAGGTTGGGGATATAGCTTGTGGCATAAGCGCCTACCTAGTAAGCACAAGGTCCTGAGTTCAATCCCTGGTACTGCCAAAAAACCACCACAAAACACCACTAGGATTTTAGATACCATGCAACCCAGCTATTCCTCTCCTGGGTGTTTTTCCAGAAGAACTGAAAACATCACACCACAGTGATATGTGTGCACCCATGTTTATAGCAGCAGAATTTGAGAAGTTAAATCTTGGAAACAACCGAAATGTCCAAAACCTGAGGAATGGATAAGGTGAATTTTTACACAGTGGAGTATTACTGCTGTAAAGAAAGATAAAGTAGAGGCTTTTATAGGTAAATAGATGCACCAAGAGATCCAAAATGTATTTTTATGTCAGTTTTGCAAAGCATTTATTTACCTCTTTTGGCTTTGCTCTGTGTTTTTTTCTTTTGGGTTTCCTCTCAAAGATGGTTCCTTTTTAAAAGTTTTGCTGCGTTCACATAGTTCAAGTATAGATACAGTGTTATGGGCAGTACCTGAAACGGTCCCCAAAG
Organism: Dinomys branickii; assembly: GCA_004027595.1. Classification (NCBI taxonomy): domain Eukaryota; kingdom Metazoa; phylum Chordata; class Mammalia; order Rodentia; family Dinomyidae; genus Dinomys; species Dinomys branickii. The sequence continues at coordinate 74,077 of PVLD010001274.1, forward strand.
TCTCATGCGTTTAATAAGTGGCTGAATTTTGTTCACACTGTAGCAGACTTGCTATTAGAAGGGGTCCTGTCTGAAGAGTGGGAATCTGGTTGGAAGCGGCAGGTCTCTGCGTGGTGATGCAGAGGCTCTGAGGCTTTCCCCAGCACGGGCCCCTCAGCCAAACAGCTGAGCACGCCAGGATGGAAACTTCTAAACTGTGGGCCACAGTAACTTGCAGATGTTGGTGTTTCATCCTAGAAATGAAGAAGAGAGTAAGCCATATGGGTATAGTAAAGGCACACATTTCTAACTAAATGAGTAGAAAATACTAAATTGAGACTATGAAGTTTTGATTGGACTAAAATATATTATTTTTTAAAGTATTTTTTATACCAACTTGATGTAGTAAATAACATTCATGTTTTAATGACATTTATTGGTAGCACAAAGTTTATGCATATTTTTAATAGTCAACAAAATTTAAATAATAACTTATAGGGGTATATCTTCTCTGGAATCATTACAACTAAAATATACTGGTTAGTATATAATCATTACTTTGGAATCACAACTCCATATTCAACTAAAATTTGTGCATATTCCTTTTTTATTATTTTTATTTTTTTATTCCTTGTTAACAATCCGACATTCTTCATTTTCGTGATGTAGGCCACACTAAGGACTCTATTCTAAATGCTTAATGACACAGTATATAAATGAATGACATAATAATATAATTTTTAAATTATTTATTTTTTAAAAAGTCAATCTACAAAATATTTGTAACTTTATAATTACAACACATCTTATTCAGAAAATTAAACTTTAGAAGAAAACATTTAAACCAAAATTTTCTAGGTCAAAATTCTAACATAAAATTTTAACATAGCTTTATTGAGATAAAATCCGTATGGGATGGAACTATACAGAATCCCCATACCATATTACTTCAGTTGTACAATTCAGTGTTTTTATATATTACAAAGATTGTAAAAGTCGATGCCTTTTCTATATCCACAGAATTGTTTCATCTTTGTCACTGTTACTCCCCTCCTGAAAAAGCACTTGAACTCACTGAAAATCTCTCCTTCTTCAAAATTCTCTTTTCCTATCAAGCGGTATTCTACTATCTCTCTGTATAGATTTCTAAATAATTCACATGAATGTAATCATTCTGTATGTGGTTTTTGTAACCAAATAATTTCCCTTTGCATAATATTTTCAAGTTTCATCCATATATATGAGTATGTTGAGTTTCTGTTGGAGAATAATAATATGTCATATGAAAATACAATATCTTGTTCAATAATTTTAATACTTTTTAGGAATTTTCACTTTTCGGCTATTATGAATCATGCTACTATGAATTTTCATGTATATTTTTGTGTAAATGTATGTTGCATTTCTGTTACAAAACATATAAATAGGTGTGGAGTATTTTCATCATATGTTAAACTATGTTTAATTTTTAAGAAAATGCCAAAACATATCAAGTACATGCACAAGGTCAAATTTTCACCAGTGATGTGATAGGCAGTTCTAAGAGGCACTTGGTGCCTATCTTTTTGATTATAGTCATGTTGGTGGATATGACTGTGTTATGTTTTCCATAGGAATTTTCAAATTACTAATGAGGTTTAACAACCCATCTAGCTGTTGACCTTAATTTTCTTTGATGTAATATTTATTCATAATTTTCTTATGCTTATTAGATTATTTATCTTTTGATGATGAAAAACTCTGTATTTAGTTTAGATTCAAATTTCTTAATACTTTTTTTTCAAATGAATAACTTGTAAATATTTTCTCCCAGGTGTGTGGTAATTTTTTCTTTTGGTTGATGGTGTATTTGAGGAACTTCATTGTATTTTAGTTACGTCCAGTGAATATACTTTTCTTTTGTCAGTTGTATTTTGGCGTTGTGGTGGATTGACAACTGGTGGTCAACTTATAACCCCCAGCTGAACTCAGTAAGCGTGGTGCTGGGTGTGGGAGGCCCACCTAGGGATTGTTGCCAGCAGCATAAGAGGCAGAACTGGAGAAGAAGAGGTTAGGTTGTTGGGAGCACAGAAAGGCTGTTGAGAGTTGGTGGAAGCTGTAAGGAGCTGTTGCTTGTTTTGGAGGAGGTCGTCATGCTGGCTTTCCTGATGAACTTGGCTGATTTCATCCTCTGAGGTGCTCAGGACTTTTTGGCACTGAGAACGGCTTTGGTTCACTTTGGGGGAGTTCTGGTCCTCACTCTGAGCATTGCTTCCTTGCTCTGGAGGGGAAGATGGTGCACTCTCAGTCTCCTGGAGAAGCTCGCTGCATTAGATTTCCTGATGGGATCTCAGCTGTCTTCACCATCGGAGGAGCTCGGGACCTCATTGTTGCTGAGGACGGCTGTGGCACTTTTCTGGGGACTTCTGGTTCTTACTTTGTGTGTTGCTTCCTGGCTCCAGTGTAGATCCCTCATCCCACTGGCACAGACTTCTTAGATTCACCACTGACCTTTGGGCCTTCGCAGTGCACATCCTCAGAACAGGCCTGCATGGGACATTGTGGGTTCTGGGCCTCCAGCTGGACTCATGTGGGACATTTCCGTGGGATCCAGGCCCTCAGCTAGATTCCTTGGTCTTAGTGTGTGGACAGGTTTCCTACACTCCTTGTATATGATTCTTTCGGTGACTATTATGAATAACCTTATAAAAATGTGTCCTGTATTATATTGTTTCCCATGCAGATAAGTCCCAAACCACAACAGGTGTCATATGTAAAATGATTTCTTAATTTGTGTGTTGCTTTTTTGCTTGGAGGTTGATAATATTTCTTAGATTCATGTCTACCACCCATTTTAGTTAATTTTTCTGCAAGATAACAGATGTTTCAAGTTTATTCTTTTAAATATCTTTATCTAGTTTTCTCTGATTTATTTTTTAAATGAGACTATTATTTTCATCATTCAATTTTTTTAGTGCCCTTGTCCAAAATTAATTGATCACAAATGTGAGGAATAATTTTTGAATTCTACCATTTATATATGTATGTATTCCTGTCCTCCTGCAACACTGCCTAGATTACTATGGATTTGTATACAAGTGCTCCAATTTTTTCTTTTTAAAACTGAGTCAGCTGTTCTGGGTCCCTCGTGTTTCCATACAAATTTTATCCAAATTTTTATTTATTTATTTATTTATTTATTTAGCTAAATCTACGTATCAGCTTGGGGCCTGCTGATATCTTTAGAACCTCTTATCCAGGAATTTCTGCTGTCTTTCCATGTAAGTATTCTTTAAATTTTCATCATTAATGTTTTATAGTTTTACTTCTCTGTCTCCTGTCTCATTTTGTTAAATTTATGTTTTAATATTTTGATATTTTTATGGAATTACATTCTACATTCAGTTTTTAGGGCTGGGGATAGAGCTCAGTGGGGTAAGCAACTGCCTATATTCATTTTTCAGCTTGTTAACATTGATCATATATAGAAGCATAACTTGTTGCCACTCGCTGCAGTATATCAGTTTATGCTTTTGAAAAATGACTATAATAATTATGTGGGATTTGTTTATAAAATCCATGGAAACAAAATTATTTTTAGGAGATGTGGAGAAGCACACCAATTTCTTTTTTTTAAACCAATTTCTGTTTCATTCAAATTCTTTGTTTTCTTAAGAATGTAATTCTTTTCATACCCCACAGAAAATACACATTCATGTTCATATATTTGTTAACTGAATGAAAATGACACAATAAAACTATTTTAAATGAATTCTTTGTAAATTATACATTTGAAAAAAGCTACTTTGTGTTTGATTGAAGATTGTATTTCACCACACCCATCAGCTATAAAATTATCTGTCTAGCCCAAATTGCAGATATTATACAAGGGCAAATTTTATTTCTTCATTGAAATTTCCTAGGTATATGACAATTTTAGACATTATTCCCTTTAACTATTGATGCATTTTTAATTCATGCTAGAGACTGGTGGAGCTTAACTTATAAAAACCATGTTTGTATTGATCAATATGTCCACCTGTAATGTGCTCATTACACATAGTTGTGTATAACAGACACACACACACACATACGTACAGCACGCATGTCCATATTTATGTCCCCTTTTACAAGGGCATGAAATCACTGTCATTATTGGAAAGCTAATTTAGTTCTGAGAAAATTTTTGCTTTTAATCTATGTGTGGTTCTTAATTATAACTTTACCACTCAATGAACCTCACAATGACAACATTTCAGCGTCTATCTACCATGGCCGATGGCAAACTAATGAGGCCTGCTCCATTTACACACGGATATCTTTCCTACGTAATGCTTCTTTCATCCACAGGGAGGTCAAAGAGCAGGTGCTATTTATTTTCTGCGTTTCATTTGGACCTTAAAAATCATTAAGATCAGTTTTAGAGAATATGCATTTTACACTTCATAGTCACACTTATTAATGTTTGTTTCATGCAGATACAATTGCAAAAAATTCATTCAGTGCCTGAAATGACTTTTAACAATTGGAAATATTAAACATAGTGTTGGGTTAACTCATTTTTCCGAACATTAATTAAGTAGGTCTTTTTCCTGAAGCAGAAAATACTTTTTCCCAATTACATACACATACATATGTATATATGATAATATAAGTACATTTTTAACATACATATACATAATTTTTGATAGAGGTTTGTTGAAAATGTGTCTTATCAATGACTTCTAAATGTCTCAGATCTTCCCCGAGGCCTGTGCAAGCTTTCACATTTTAAAGGCCAATCCATTAGCACTCATTTTGGTCTGATGATAGCCTAAAATTTATCTCCATAGTGAATGAATATTCATTCTTAGAAGCAAGTCATTATTAAATGAAATGAGTTTCATGTGAGGAAAAGCCTATCTAGCTTGTCCATCACTATCTCTTACAGTGCTTGGTGTGAAGTAACTGTTCATTACAGAACAAAAGTAATCGCCTTACTGTAGTTTCTACTTTATGCTGTCTTGATAACTATTTAGTATGCAGTAATGTCAATATTATTAAAAAGAAGACTATCGTATTTCTGTTATAAGGCAAAGTGAAAAAATAAAAATGTTCAAATGTAGAAAGAAAAAATACACATCGTTTTATTGATTTTCTAGGTTCTGAAAATCCTTGTCCTTGGAGAAACTAGAAGTAAACTGCTATTAATAATTTTAAGCATGTTTAAGCATGGAATCATTAATCCATAACAAATTTCCACAGAGTATATTTCCTTTTCTTGTTTTTATTGCAATTATTTCAACTTTGTTGAAACAAGTTAATGTCAAAAAGAGAAAAGACATATAAATAAATAAATACATAAAAAAACTACTAAATCTATTCCAAATCAATCCATTTTGGCAGTGAAGTTCAAAAAATTAAAATTGTTGCTTGCTGACAATTATCACTATGAAGTTAATTTTTTAAAATTGTGAAACTTTTTAATTTTTAAGTTACAGATTCAATGCCTTTTTCCTCTGACCTTTATTAAAATTGAAAATCGCTGTAAAAACACAAGCAATTAAATGATCTAGCAGCAGAGAGAGAAATAGACAGTAAAAGTGGAAAGCAAAGGAAAAAAATAAAAAATTACATGTCATCAGATATCTTTTGTAATTGAGCATTTCTTATATTTCCTTTTGATGCCGAAATAGTTTTCCCTTGAGAGTATGCATATCATTAGGAAGAAAACAAACAAGAATCTCTTTCCTATTTCTCTCTGATGAGCTATTTGTAAAAGCAGACTCAAGTGACCAAAAGCAGTTCAAAGAAAGCTTACGTGTGAAATGGAAACTTCCCAGAGAAGTTTTACTCTTTTCCCACAATACTGCATTGCCTTGTTTAGTCCAATAGTCTAAAACTGGCCCCCAGTTTAAAGGCTAAGAATTCTGCTTTGCCAGCAACTGGCCTTTGAGCATAAATCTGTCTCTGAGAGACAGATTCTTGTTAAGCTCACAAAGTATGGAAATGTTTCTTTGAGTGAAAGATAGGACTAACCCCAGGCCCAGGAGGCTGTTCTGTCATTAAACCCATTTTCTCTACACAAACTGTACAGGCAGTTAGATTACACCTACTGTGTAAACACATTTACATGCAGAGCACTGCTTTAAGTGTTTTGTCTGTGTTACCTTCCCAGTACCTTAGGAGGAAGATATTCTTGGTAACCTCATTTTACAGGTGAGGAAACTAAAAGTTAGAAAGGTTAAGTGATTCCCAGTTAAACTGTTGAATAATCTAATAATTTAATTCAAGTAATCAGGTTAAAGAATCATAAATTTTATGCAACATGTTATACTGCCAAAGAAGTTTGGGCTGTCATTGTTGTCTGTAGTTTGATGCTAATTTCTGTGTATATTTGAGTTTCGATGAATCTACTCTCTGTATCAGAAATCTTTCTTTTAAATCACTAATTCAGTAGAGAATTAGAACTTTGTAGTATTCAAATACAGTGATGAGGGGCTCAGGATATAGCTCAGTGGGATAAGCGCCTGCCTAGCAAGCGCAGGGTCCTGGGTTCAATCCCCAGTACGGCCAAATCAAATACAATGATGAGACTATTCTCTTTTCTACATTTTCACCAAAGACATGTTCTGTTTTAGGTATTGGAGTAGTAAAATCAAGTTACAGTCAACTCCAACTTTAAGACTTCAGAGGCAATTTCTGACGTCCTCATGTGTCTTTCCTTTAATTTCACACTGGTTTTATAGTTTAACTCTCAGAGCTCTATTTATAGTTTAAGATTCAGAGTTGTAAATTATTAGGAGAAAAGGTAAATTCTCCTGGTAACTTCTAAAACTACATCTCTTTAACTGCTTCTGTTTTCCAAGGGCAGATGAGTAAGTTGACTTTTTCTCTTTTTCTTCAACAGGGATTTAGGAAGACATAAAAAAGAAAAGTTCTCAGTTTTTGCATTTCTATATTTTGCACTGATAGTTAGACCAATATGATAAACAACTAGACTTACAGCTTTGTTGATTATTATAACCTCTAAGGAAATTCTGTTACAGGTTTTCTAATTTTGCAATTAGAAAGGAAAATTTGACCTTGTCTGAAATTATGTCTAATAGTACAGACTCCTAATTTAAAAAGAATGTCTAAGCATGTGTGCACTAGACGTCTCCAGCTACTATGTACATAAGTGGGTGTACACTGTCTCTCTCTCTCACACACACAGATAAACACACACACACACACACACACGCATGCACACACATACACACGCACACTCACACACACAGAGTCTCTTAGCTGCAATTGTGAATGCAGTTGTATGCGCGAAGATATTCAAGGTGAAATCCTGGATCTACATTGACTATGTCTGTCACACAGAGTACCTCATTATTCTTTCTCTTTTCTATAAATAGGACATATTTTTCTTAAGCACTGAACAATGAATGTATAAAAGAATAGAAGGATTTGATTCATACAAAGTTTTAGGACTTAAAAATACTAGGTACCTTTTGGTAGACTATTTAATTTGACCCTTCAGTATGACATGAGATTTATACAGATAAGATATTATGGCAATGAATAAATTATTTTAAAATGAGAAACTCCCACATTAAACTAGTTCAAAACCATGAACTTTAAATATGAAGTATCAGGGATTAAATCCACATCTCTCTGATTCCCCTTTTTATTTGCTCCCAATCACATAGCTCTCTTTTCAAGACCTAAGACCGACAGACGTGTCAGAGAACAAAGTCGAGATTTCCAATCTGTACTCTAGGTTATCTCTTCGTTCATTTTTCTAATGACTCACTTGTGTTAAACAATTTTATATATGATGCTCAATATATATACATCCAAAAGTAAAAATAGACCCTGACCGTTCTCGGTTATAGAGGCATAATACTTCCTGTGGTCCATCTAGTCAGAAATGCACCTGTGAACTAAAATGACAAAATTTTCTGAAAGCAGAAAGTTCTTTCACTGCTACCGTGATTCTGAGCAGTAACTGATGATGGTGAGAAGTCATAGAAAGAATAATCCAAAATTCTGGACTGCTTTTGAAAAGTCTTAAAGTAATAGCACTTTAACTTCTAGTTCATTTGTTTGATGTGAAGAAAGCAAACAAATATATATTGTGAACTTGAAAAAGCATATATTTTGGTCTGTATATTTACTTGATATTTAGGTTTCAAGAAAGAATGATGAAACCGAAGAAAACTTGGTGGAGTGTCACACAAGAGACACACATCCGAGTCTGACCACGTGCAGAGATTTTGAAAAGTGATTTCTCCACTCCAGATCTTAGTTTTCTAGTCAGTCACAGGGGTAGGTAACGAGAGACAAGCACCACAAACACTTCCTTCTTTGTATTGCCATTTTTCCCCATTTTTATCAACTGCTATACAATCTAATGAGTTATGTCCACAACCCCAACCTCTGATTCGCAGTGTCCAGGGAATTTTGGGGCCCTGATCTGTTTATTTTCCCACAGCAATAGTTTAAACTGTATCAATATAGTACCATTACTGGCGATACCAAAGATTTCTCAAGTGACTATTACAAAACCGGATTAAGGGTAAGTATTATCCCAAGTTGTAGACAAGATGTATAGTCTTTAGAAAGCTTAACTTTTAAGAGACTCCAGACCTTGACTCTGGTAATCTGACCACCAATTTGCATGATAAATCCCTTAGGATCTGCTTCTTTTTATGTACTTGAAGAAAATTTGACTTTAACTCTGGGAAGGGAAGAACACAAAACGGCAAAATAACTTCCAAGCCCAATGAATCTAGGTTAGGGTTGTGAGTTTGTTTTTTTTCTTTTTTTTTTTTTAATAGCTTTAGTTTGGTGTTTGCTAAGTAGAAACATTTTTTGTAGACTTTGGAGGCACAGTGAAGAGAATCAATGAACAAGATAAAATATTGTAGGGAAAAGAACTGTGCAAAATAGACAAAATAGCAACTAGGGGCAAAGAAAGGCAGCGCACCCTGCCACCGATGTTCCTACTGAGAAATTGTGCACATCTTAACCATGTCTTGGAATAAAATTACTTTTTCAGGAAGAAATGAAATTGAAATGTCAAAATTAGAGGAGCACAGTAGTTTGTTTAACTCTCATCGATTCTGTCAGAAATAACATTTTAAAATAATAATATTCACTTTTTATTGTTCTGTTTAATCGAGGAAACAAGCTCAACCCGTTTGCTACCACATAAATCAATAAGTATGTCACTGATCATTGGTACTGAAGATGCTCAAATAGTGAGAAATTAAACTAAACCTATTAACCTGATTGCAACTCTTTCACCACCTGCTACAAAATGAGAAACTCTGTGCTATTTACAGTCATAGACTTAGAATTTCTTTCAGTATTTAATCAGCAAGTATATAAATATATATTATACCAAATTATATATTTTGAGCTTTAATGAAGAGATTCTCCCTGCCCATTTTGATTGCCCTGTATTTTACGGTTATGGATGTGGCATTTAAGAATTTCAAAAAACATATCCATTCAAAAAGCTCTTATGAGTGTGGTTAAATACATAGTAACCTACTCATTCTCCTAATTATTTGCACGGAATGCAAAATGCAGTCAGAAGCTGATCGATCAATGTATTTCTGGAAAAGTCATGCAGAAAATCAACATTCAACCAGTATTTACTTTCAGTTAGGAATGAGTGCTTTTCTCAGAGACAATAATTTCAAGATAAAATCTGTACACCAATTGTAAATTGCAGAGTCATCTTTGAGATACACTGCCTTGTGGTCTTTTTGTTTTAAATGTTAATTATAACTTTTCATCTCTAGATGGTGCTATAAGTACCTGCATCACAGCCAGGCATGTTAACACTTGAGAGAAAGGCAAAAGAAAAAAAAAATTGAAAATAAAAGTGTGGCACAACCAGAATTTAACAAAATAATTCTTGGAACTTTTGCTGTAGCCCAAAAAAGCATATGATGTCAGACTACTAAGCTCTTGACAAAGATGTATGAGTGTGGTCCTTACTAGGGTTAGGAAAACAACTATAGCAGGGAAATATTTAAATCTAATTAGTAAATTCAGAACTGACATTTTCCAGATTACCTTATAAAACTTTTTAATCTTCTATGGCTTAGTGTTAAATGCTTGGTAGAGGAAGAGACAAATCTACAGAACTAAATCACTTAACTGAATTAATTTTATTCAAATCTATTAACTTATCTTTGGACTAAAATTCTTTCTAAATGTATTGATGGCACGGGAGCACAGAATGTGTTTTATTCATGTAATTTTATTTTTAAGTAAAATTATTATGAGAAATACAAATGTGTATAAAGTTTCTTTGAGACATTGCTAAGTTCATTTGTTTAAATACTTTCTATGGCTGTTGTTAAACTAAAATCCAAGGCATATTTAATTGTTACAAAAGCCATGAGGTACAATGGCCCAGGCCTGTAATGTCAGTGTTTAGGAGGCCGAGGCAGGAGGGCAACTGTGAATTCGAGACCAACCAGGGCTACGTAGTCAGTTCAGTGACAGCCTGAACTGCATAGCAAGTGCCAGTTTCAAGAAAGCGAAACGAAAAAACACAAACAATAAAAATAAAGCCTTCTGCCCTCCAAATCCTAAAATTCTTCTTGGTCTTAACAGAAAAAATTTTTGAGCTGATGGACGAAAATAAAGCTACAAGTTACTGAAGCCTTCGCTTTGCTGGCATGATGGTGAACTTAATTGTAAGCCTGCCTGGCTTGGGAACCGTACAGCAGACTACTAAGTCATCCTTCTTGGTGTGTCATGTGGGTCGCAGAGGCCTACTGTATTGGTCCCTTGCTCCTCCCTTCCTTGCACTGTTCCCCCCTCCTCTGCTTTCCAGACACCATGAGCTAAGCTGGTCTGCTGGGTCGGATCCTGCCACCACTATGTCTCTGTCTTTGAGACTGTTGACCGTGGACTGAAACCTCGGAACTATAAGTCAGATAAACCGCCCTTCCCTCAGGTTGTGTGCGTCAGGGACATGTTCCAGGAACATTAATACAACTAGTTATGTGACTATTGGGAAGGTATCGAGAACAAACACGCTGAGGGCTGAAGTTTTACCCTAAAACAATGCAGTCATGCCAAAGGCTCTATCTAGTCACTTTTCAAACTTAGTACTATAGAAAATCTCAAAAAAGAAGCCACTAATTTGTCTATTAATCCAAATAAAATACAATACATTCAAAGATTAAATATGAAGCTGAAGTTATCATTTGGCATCATGTAGAAGAAAACGTAAACTTATTAGAATTTCAAGGCATTATAATGTTCTATCTAGATAATAATTTACTCTATAATTCTCTCCATTACAGTTCTTGAATATCAATGAGAAATTTAGTCCTCTTAAGTATGTTAATTTTCATCAATTGTTCCAAAAATGTTTCTTTTGAGAAGCATAATAGGCATGTGTTTTTGCTGCTACGCTTAAAAGAATTACCATTTTCCTCTTTTATAATCCTGATGACCTTTTCCCTTATTACTGTGTTACCAGCACTGTGGTTTGCAAGAGGCACAAAGTCAAAACTATTTAACGCAAAGAGAAAAAAGAATTTGTTGAGAGAACACTGGGGAATTTCTTGTACTAGAGACGGACATTTGAGTGCGATGAGGTTCTAGTTTGTGTCTAGATGTCCCCCCTGCAGCCTCATGCTGTCATTAGTGGGACTTTTTCAGAGATGACTGGATCTAGAGTGTGTGGCACTGGAAGTGATTCATGGTGCAATGATAGGGCACTAAGATTAATGGTGTGAGTATCCCCCCCCCGAGCCTGGATAAGACATAAGAGGTGGAAAGAGCTGAGGTGCGTCCTCGCTGGCTTGCTTTGGCTCTCTGCAGCCTGCCATGACCTGGTTCTCATCAGCAAGGCTCGTCTGCGAAGACACCCTGTGTGAAGCCAGTGATTACAGATTGAAATCTCGACAAGTTGTGAGCTGACTTCATCCCTCCTCCTTTAATATTGAGTGCTGAGTATTTTGTCTCAGCAACAAGAGAAGTAACTAAGACAGATGATCAAACTTACTCCCTCAGTGATACTGTCTCTACTTTTCAGTTGTGTGCCTCCCTTTGGAGTGGTTCAAAGCATAAAAACACTAAGAAAAGGAAATCTTGAAAAAAAAATTCTGTCCCTAATGCGTCCCTTATAAAATGATATCTGTGTAGCACAAGGAATGAATAAGTACACAAATGACTGAGATTGATACTTGGTGTTATGGTTTCCGTTCTACTTAATTCAGGCAGATGGTTATGTTGGGTTGGAATTATCTCACTGTAGAAGTACTGTACATCCTGTGTGTTGTGCTAAAAGTAGAAGTTACTGTGTTAACATGAACTGAACACTGTTGCCTCATGCATTAAGCTGCTATGACTGCATTGCTTGCCCTGCTCTTCAGCACTCAGTGCTATCTTTGGGACAGACTGAAGAGGCTGCAGCTAGTGCCACTTGGTTTGTGTTCAAATCAAACAAGCGGTAAAAAATTTACTTTTATTAATAAGAAATTTTATAACAGAGAAATACATGGCAATCTGTAGAAATAATTGACAAGGAACATTTTTAGATTACAAAGTAGCTGAAATAAAAGGGATCAGTTGAAGATATTTCCTTTGACTGAATGGCCAGTCTGATTTGCTGCATAGTCAATATGATTGACCAGATAGTAATTAATTGATGATTAACACAGGCCTTGCACAAACAGGCATGAATTTACTTAATAACTGAATATGGAAATGGCCACAGATCTATTTTTATTTTATTTTATTTTTTGGCGGTACTGGGGATCGAACTCAGGACCCTGCACTTGCTAGGCAGGCGCTTATTCCACTGAGCTATATCCCCAGCCCTTGGCCACAGATCTAAACAGCACAAGATTAAGTAGAAATGTACGATTGCCTTTTTGTAAACATTCTATTAATCTGTACTAATAAAGAATGTATCTGCCATGTATCAAATCAGTACTCTCATCACTTTTTACTATCTCTGATTCAACCTGTTGGCCTCACAAAAAGAAATTCTAAATTTTTCCCTATATAATACATTTCTTTCAGTTGCATTTCTTTAAGTTAAACTTTTAATAGATATTACAGTCTACATTTTCCTGATTTTTGTCTTTCTTATGAAAGAGGAATTTCTATTGGAATTCCTATTATGACATGAGTTCTTTTATCATTTTTATTACCTGTTGTCAAACTTATAGTTTGTGCCTTTTGTAGCAGGTACTACTGAAGATTAAAGATGGACTATTAACCTCTCATTCCAGGCGCTAAATTTGCATTAGTGTACTTTTGGCATCTGCATTGTATTTTCTTTACAACTGATAAAATGACAAATTTTGAGAATGTGTTTTCACAGTTGCTTCAATTAAATTTTCACTTCCCCATGTAAATCACTGCACTGTAATGACTCTAAATCATACTTTAACTGTAGTCAACACTTACTGTATGAAACACTTGTTAGATTTCCACAAGCAAGAGAACAAAATTGACACTTCCCTTACATTATACTAAAAAATGACTCAATATTGTCTACAGATTTCACCTTGGAATGATAAAACTCCTGTAACAATGAAAGGAGAAATCTACTTGGCATTAGTTTAGAAATCATTTCTCATGTTTTCCACTGAAAACAGAAGCCACAAAACCAAAATTACGTAGTTGGGACTGTATCAAAATGAAAAGCTTCTGTGAAGCACAAAAGCAACAGAATCCACAGGCAACCTACGCAAGTGAAGAAATTTCCACACCAAATATCTTATTAGTGGTTATTTCTCAAAACGTAAAATTGTCTGCTACAACTCAATATCAGAAAAATATTAAAATTAGATATTCCACTGGGTTCAACTAGTCCCATTCTTGGTGTCTTCTTAAAATAATTAAAATCTTCATAACACAGCATTATACATACACCCATGATTCTGTAGTACCACAATTTGCAATTGCTAAATCTTGGAAATAGTGCAAATGGCCATTGACTGATGAGTGGATAAAGAAGACATTATTAATACACTAGAGTACTACTCAGTCATAAAGAAGGATAAACTTGAGACCCTCCTAGGTAAATGAATGCACCTTGAGATCATAGGCTTAAGTGAAATGAATTGAATACATGTGTACATATTACATTCTTTCTTTAGTGTAAGTAACCAAAAGCTTTCTCCAAAAATCAAAATGTGTAATAGATATTGTGAAACAAAAAGAAAATGTTCAAATGGAGGGAACTAGGATGGGGGATTGGAAGGAAGAAAAACACAAAAACAAATGAGAAAAGAAAGTATACATAGAAACAAAGGTTTTGTAAATAAAGAGGGAGAGAGTGGTTGAGGGTGCAGGAAGAAAAGAAGAATCAAGCTATATCATGCACAGATACAGATTCCCTATGAAGAATGTGATCATATGTACCAGGAAATCTAATTAATTAACAAATAACACATTCAGTAAATAGAAAAAAATGAAAGTGGGCAAAAGACATTTTCCCAAAGGAGATCTATGTGTGTATGCAGGTATATGAAACAGTATTCAACATCATCAAGCATACGGGACATGCTCATGAAAACCACAAGGAGCTACCAGCTCATGTTTGTGAATGTGGTTATCATCAAAAAAAAGCAGAAAATAAGCATTGACAAGAATGTTGACATTTGGATGCCCTTGCATGTTGTTTTAGGAATGTAAACTGGTATAGCCAACTGCTGTGGAAAGCAATAGGGCAGTTACTCAGAAATTAAAAGTACTGCTACTCTAAGATCAAACAATTCCACTCCTCTGTATCTGAAAGAAGTGAAGAATTTCAATGAGTACTTTGCACTGCTATATTCATCACCGCAGCCCTGAGAGTAATATTTTACAGTGTGTACCTGCAATAAAATACTTAGCCTCATAAAAACAAATAAAACCATGTAATATGGTGCAACGTGGATGAATTCTGAGGACACTATATCAGGAAAGTTACAGATGGACAAATGCTGTGAGATCCCCTGTATGTCTAGTCTAGAGTAGACAAACACATAGAAGCAGGGAGGAGCAGCTGGTTGTCAAGCAGGAGGTGGTTATCAAAAGGAGAACTAGGAAGTTGCTCTTCAGCAAAGGTAAAAGTTTAGTTATAGCAAATGAAAGACATGTTACACAGCAATGAAAATGCAGCTGATTTTCTCCTCCTACAAGTCTGTTAAAAGATATATCTTACATGTTTTATGTTAGAATAAAAACAAATATGTAGATATATGAACAGGTACAAAAGTCATTATTTGGATAAAGTAAAAAGGAAATTTTGGAAAGTAATGCTAATTAACATGGAAATGAAATCATGCCTAATGCGTTTTCTTAAATTTGTTCAAAATTATTTGGTGCAAGTTTTCAATGGAGTGATTTGGGGGTATGAAATGATCTGAACAGTATAGATATTTGGAAAACAATTTTCGGTCCTAAGTTTTTAGTTTACCATCAAAGACAATGCACATCAGTTATAACCTATGGCTTTCTCTTGTTAAATAAGTGTAAAAAATCCTGTTTCATTTGCTCTTTTCCAGGTAATCATATATTTCTGTGCCTCCCTGAAGTTCCTCACATTGCTCTTTCTGCTTGAAAGGCACTCTTACCAACTCTGCTAAACATTTCATCTTCTCCTTGAAGTTTCTGTAATCACGTTCTGGTGTTTCACTTGTCATATATGTAGGAATAATAATTTCATTGCGTATATTCACGGACAGGAAGACTCTGAGCAGGGACAGGAAGAAGACACCAGCTGACAGGTGCTGGTGTGCAGGTGTCAATTCCTTCTCCAAGCACCTGTTTACACCTTGTATTGGAAGCTGAATGGGCACCGAATGGCCTAACAAAGGGTCTTTCCATGGGGAATTCTTCACTCATGTCAAAAGTAAATCTTTGCAGTTGTTTTTCAATGAAACCACTTCAAATAATAATCAATGAATAAACTACCTAATACATTTGTTTCAAAGAGGCATTTTGGAAATCTATACAGTTCTTCTGTTTTCACAGTGATAAACCATAACTGTATTCTTCATCATTCAGGTCCCTCATAAAATTTTTAATTGTATTATTCTTCTATACATAAGACATGTTAGTAATTATTACTTGCTTAAAATCTATGTTTCTTTTATCATATATCTAAGTGACATTGGACTCCAAGTCCATCAGATGGGACTTTTAAGGTAAGTAACAAAATATATCAGTCCTGCCTGGATTTTCAATATACCTCTAAATATTCAGTTGCAACAACCAGTACCCCAATTGCAAACACAAGTAATACATGAGTTGGGTATCACTTATGCGTGTCAATTAAATGCATGGCAATCTTGTTTTGTTTTGAATTCCTTTCCTTCAAAGGATACTATGACTTTGCTTGGATCAGCTGTAAATTATTAGCTGATGAATAAAAAGAATACTGCAGTCATTACTAAAAGACACGCCTCACAATGCAGCCCCACGTACCATTAGCTAAACAATCTTAGAAAACAAATGCCACTGATAGTTTAAATTGAAGTAAAGGAGACTGTTTTAGGCACTTTCTTTGTCGTTGGGGCAAAATATGCAACACCTGCATCCTAAAGGAGGAGAAGTTTATCTTGACCCACATTTACTGTCCCTCATCTGTAGGCTCCAGGACAGGACAGCAGAGCAGAGGAGAGACGGCCCAGGTCGTGGTGTCTGGGAGGCAGAGAGCAGAGGGAGGAGACAGAACAGGCGGAGTCTCTGCTGCCACGCCCACGGGGACCTGTCTCCTCCCACAGAGCCCTCCTTCCAACAGAGATTCAGCTACGAAACCTCATAATCTAGTTACTGTCCGAGAGCCTGACCTATTACCCATGAGGGTCGTGAAGAATGTTAATAGATAAAGCATAGCAGATAGCATCCCCTGCCTTGATAATTCTGTACTTTAGTATCTCCAGAGTTACTTTGACCAATCTCAACGTAAAAGTAAGTTTTCCTGGAACTGATGTATGTTCCTTAGCCAGTATTTCCCAAATGATAATTTTAATTTGGTCATGTTACTTAAGATTGAATATCAAAATTTCAACAGTAGGTAAAAGCATCAAAACCATTCAAACATTGTAACAAAAGTTGAAAGCTAAAAGCAGGAGCCTCTTCCGTACCAAAAAAGAAAAGCTGTTTGTTTTTCATTTAATAAAGTTAATGGAATGCCTTTTAAATCTGATGGCTGTAAACTGAAAATTAATTCTGTGTTTCTAGTGAGTAGAATAAGTTATTTAATGCAAAAGTTTGAGCGAATGAAGTTTATTTCAGTTTGTATATCACCTAGTAGAATGAGCACTCTTCCCTGTGTGTAATTTTAGCAGAACCACATAATTATGAAGAGGAGACTGCAGGAAGACAGGAGGAAGAAGCTAAGAAGCTAGTGTTGACTAGAGCTAGCCTTTCCATTCAGTGGGGCTCATGTCAGGAAGAGACATTGCTAACTCTGCCTCACCCAGGAGGAAAGCAGTGGTGAGTCACAACAGTTGCCTGAAGACACAAATCAAATAATTGAAACAGTTTGGTTTGGCTAGAATGAGACATTCATGCTTCCTACTCCGGGTTTCTTCTGCCTAAGACAACAGATTTTATCAACACATGGTATTCTAATTCCATTTCTATAGGTGAGATAATTAGAAATTGCTTTTGAAAGATGAGAAAATGCATTCTTATAACAAATACATTAGTCTTTATTATAAGCAATCAGAAATATAGAAAAAACTGCACAATTGTATCCTCATTTAAAATAGTATGAACTTATTTTAAGTACAATGGTAGAGGTATATCACACACAAAAATAATTATTTCATGTTATCCTTAAAATGTAAACCCTAATGCACTTCAGAACAAAAGCTGAATTCATTTGCTAAAAATACTTGTGCCACAAATTGTTATTCTGACTAAAGAGAAATGAAAATATATCACTGAGGAGCATGACCAAAAATTTGAAATACTGTCAGGGACCATCATTTTCACCCCAAACAGGAGCAGTTTCTCCAGCAATTTTGATTGGCATCTTGAAATGTGCTTGTGAATAAAACAGAAAGAACGTGGCATTCCTCACATTCAAATGCCCATGTAGAGATTATAATGGAAGCAATACTTTCAGGGTCATGGGGGAAGGCAATCCCATCCAACTGTTTGTTCCTAAGGAAGGTAAGAGTGGAGGGAATATTCTTCTGCATTGTATAACCCAGGCTAGAGGAAAAGCTGATGAACGATGATTGATTTACTACAAAACCCTGAGCAACAGAGGGCGGATGAAATGGGACAAACAGAGAGAGAGAGAGAGAACAGATGCGAATCCACACTGCGTGATACTCTGATAACCTTAAAGCCAAGAGTCCTGAGCCCAGCCCCGTGTTTGCCATCTCACTTTGTCCTCTCTTGTGTCCTTCACTGTAAAAGGATCATGGAATTATAGAAAAGCGCAGGCAAATTTTTTTAAACCAACTTTTGTTCGGTTTTCTGCTGTTTTCCATGACTAAAATAGGCATTTCCCCCTAAATTTTGCAAACAAATGGTTGTCTGTTCTTGAATGAAAGTTTAGTATTGAAGGAAATTTCTCAACCTTGCTTGGGAACACGCAGTTTGTACTGACAGACAATAATCAGAAAGAAAATGTCCCTTTTGTAGCACTGGTTTGCAGACTGTTTGAATTTGAGAGGTAAGGAAGGAAATAGAATTAACCTGTTTCTCACTATTCCTTCTCTTTCTTACTACGGCAAACTGCCTTTTAAAGCTCTTCCTTTCGGTTAGAAAGTACAAACAGCATTTACTTTAAATCCTTCTAATTTTGAAGGGACCCAGCAAAAGTCATCTTTTTTTGCATTCTTGTGTACAGAATGGAGAAAAATAGACAATGTATATTCCTAATGGTTTTACGTAAAAGACACTTGAGTCCTCATTTTTCTAATGTGTATGTGTTTTTACTTAAGAACCAGAAAAGGAAATAGGCATAATCAAATGGTTTGAGATTAGAGAATGTTGTATGAAATTCACAGGGAGGAAAACAGTGAAAAGCGTTTCGCACAATAATCATTTACAACGTGGCACACAATTGGCTAGGTGACACCCTCTGCATCGGTACACATGCCTCTGTGCACAAGTGTGTGAACACACACTTGTTTTCATGGGGTTCTTATGGGCAGACACAGTCTGATGGGATTTTAAAATCGGATGCTGTGCTCTCATGTAAGAGGTAAAGCTCCACGGCTCTGCATCACTTTCATTCAAGTTTTGCATTGGTATCTTCAAAGTGAGTAATTCATGTATCAATGATAAACCACTTTTAAACTAACATTCAATAGAGATATTAGGCAAGTGATCACAGTTTGATTTTTGTGCCCTTGAACCTACCTCTTGGAGTGACAAAATACCCCAAACAAAATAAATTCTGAGTCACATGTGGGCTACAGTGGGTGTTCTGCTAACCTTTGTGGTAAAAAGAAAGGTGTGAATGATGATCAAGTCAGAGTAAACTAGATAGATTTTGAGCACCAAGATGTAATTAACGTTCTATTATGATGTTCTGAGTTTAGCTAAGATGTTGTGTGACATGAGTTTGACTTAGGTTCATCTTTCACGGAATCTTAGTGTGAAGTATCTTGTTGCAAGCAAAATAAGTGTTTTGTATGGATCGTATTTTTCCCTTAAAGATGTGGTTTCACGGAATCTTAGTGTGAAGTATCTTGGTGCAAGCAAAATAAGTGTTTTGTATGGATCGTATTTTTCCCTTAAAGATGTGGTTTTCCCTGTCACACCAGGGGTGAACTTGACTATCAGTTTTGACAATAAAATGTCATTCATGCTGTTCTATTTTAGTTTTTCTCTCCTCTTTTGTTGTATTCAGAAAATTAGGCTAATCAATAAAATAAGGTGCTATGACATTAGTACCAATGGGACCTGTCTGCACACTGCATTGTGGTTTTGAAATGTCACATTTTATGTTATTTCCCAGCATACATTCAGTAAAGTGTTCAATAAGAAACAGGTAAGTATATTTATAAACATTTTAAAATCAGTGATATATGCATCTTCACTTTGCCTCTCTGCTTTACAGTAACTGGCTGCAAACTACATTGTTTTTCAGCTGTTTCCCAACTTATAATTTACTTCCAGTATTTAAAATTTCTCTGCAGCTTCTTTAACAACGTAAAAACATCATGTCCTTTAGAGATATATTGTGGATGAATCTCCACCTCATACTCTCTGAAAATATGGACAACTGAGAAAAATTCAGCAACACTACAGATTTGTTGACATTAATTTAGACTAGCTGCCAGGTTAAATATCTTTATACTTATAAAAGATGTTATACTAACTTTTTGGGTTTATTTATTCAAAAATAAATATCTCTCTTTGATCATATTGCCTGGCCACATCTTATCTTTTAATATAGGTATAGTGAGAGAGTAGAAAATAATTTCTTAGATTTATAGTTTACAAAATTTCATGGTTAAATAGAGAAAGACAAAACAAAATCAAAGACCGAATTGCAAAGATATTAAAATTGGGAGGTCATGAAAGGCAATGAAATGAATGTAGCTTACAAACTATAAAGGGGAAGCAAAAGTCCATGATTTTCCTTTTTTAACCACAAACTCCAGAAACTTGCTGAGTAGGCTTTTACCTGCAGCTACATCAGATATTCATTTACAGCTGTCATATGATACAAAAGGTGCAAACTTGCGACAGCTCTATCTTGCACCTGCTGTAATGGAAACTACTGACCAAATGGAATTATACATATTGCATGCTTAAGTGGCTTTGTGAAAGGTAGTGGGAAAAAATGCTAACTCTCATTCTTTCTTAAGAAGAGAAATTAGTATATTTCGCTAACTTATCCAATATTATGCCTAACACGATGAATACAAATAAAGAACTCTTACGTTTTAATGCTGGACAGTGAAAGGAAAAACGAAGATGAAATAACAATAACAACATCGATAATGAAAATAATATTGATATAAAAATTCATGTTCATGTTAAGATCAAAGAGATCTAGAGGCTTTACTTTGTCACAGAGCTGTAAAAACCAGAGCTGTGGTTTTTTTTACTCTATCCATCTGTCAATCTATCTGTCTGTCTATCCACCCACCTGTCATCATCTATCTACAGAAAATGCTTCATCAAAAATTAAGGAGGAGTTTATATTAAGTATTTTTGTCATTGTGTTGTTGTGATTAGATTTTACATATTGTATTTCTCATCAGCAATGCGTTAAATATTTCTGAGTTTCTCCTATCTTTAAAGGTAAATATTTCACCTTTTCCTCATGACCTTTTCAAGTTTGTTTAAACCAAAACCTTCCATTCTATTTTTAAAATTTGCCTACACAGATCCCTAGAGAGTGCATGTGTATTTCTCAGGGCAGGGATTCTATGTCCCTCCCCCTTGAGTCTGGACATGCCCGGGACTCGCCGGCATGAAATTCAGTGCAGAAGCAGGGGTACTGAGGGAACGATGCACTTCCTATCTCGGTGTGGTGCTGCCTGTCCTTGAAGTGCTGAGCAGAGTAGATGGCTGCCCTCCATCGTGCAGGCTATGAAGACGGCTGTCCCTGCTTACGCAGAGAGAACACCCGGATGGTTCCTGATTCTATAAAGATCCTATAAAGATAAATCTATCATAGATTCTTCCATTCATCTCTTCTAGCCCTCAGCGTGGTCCAACTGCATCTTACAGAGATACAAACAACAATACTTCTGAGTGGACATTTGTGAATTCCTCAGCCACAGATAACTGGAGTTTTAAGCCTGCAGGTTTTTGGATGGTTTGTAACACCCAAAAGAGGTAATGGTAATATGTTTTATATTTGGACTTTTAACATAATGGGGAGATCAAAATCTTGGATAGAATTGAAATGGTATTTGCATTTTACAATTTCTCACCCTTTGAATGGTTTTCTAATATTTAAATTTATTTAGTTGTTTCCTTTAACAAAAGACATGTTTTTTGATGATGTATAAACTATTTGACAATTAGACTTTGAATTTTAAAGAATATCTTTAAAACATATGATGCACTGACTGGCATTTTTATACCTTCATAGATCATTAAAGTGTCAGGACTAAGTATGTGGTAAGGGGATACAGTGATCCTAAAAGCATAGTGCCTAACGTGGGAACTTATCAAAGCAAACAAAAACGAAATTCATTGAAAATAAGAATTTGAGACGTCAGGTTCTCTACCAAGATGAAAGAGGATATTGGTGATATTGTTCCTCAAAAGCCTCACAGTTACTTACTTCTTGGGGAAGTATGTGCAAAAAAAAAAAAAAAAAAAAAAAAAATATATATATATATATATATATAATATGTGTGTATTCGTGTAAAAACATACAGACATATGTGGTATATAAAATGATATTAATAAATTACATATAAATATACTGTATTATGTATACACACATATATGTAAGTATTAATATAACAAAGAACGGAGTCATAGGGCCCAAGAGATTTGTGGACAAGTTGGCATTGTGAATAATCTTGGAAGTCATTGGAAGAGAGGGCATCACTGCTTTAGAAATAAGACCCAGAGTAAAATGAGAAAGTAATAGAAAACAATTATCAGGTGTTTGAGAACAAGCTTCATTTACTTAAGAAGTTGTCCTAGACATGGTTCCTCAATTCTTTATTTCTGATGGTCAAATATTATTGATTCAACAGTAGCTTATAGTGTCCCATTCACAGAAATTTACATCAATGGATTTGCTTTCACTTTTAACATTTTTAAACAGCATATTTAATTTGATATTTCATGTTTAGTCTAGACTAAGAGAATTTCCAAATTGAATGTAAAAATGCTTTGCTCTTTTGAGTTCACAAGGTTTTGACAAGTATTGTATTTTACAAAGAAACATGGAGATGAACTCAAGGGAAACCATGAATTCTCATGAATTCTCAAGAAATTTCTGTAAAAACTGAACAGCTCAACGAAATTGAAACAGTGAACCTAGGTCTCAGCTAAACCAGAAACAATGAAACACTTCATTGCACAACCTGACCAAGGTCTAGGCAAACTTGACTTCCTTCTCAAAAGTAACTTCCCAATAGCTGAGTTCCCCTGCCATTGAATTTGAAATGAAATCTCACTTTGACATTTGCTGATGAAAAGGTTACTTTTGCTAAAGTCAAAATAAGCACAAATATATATTTATTTAAGTCTCTTGAATATACATGAAAAAGAAATCCAACAACAGCTGTCCACTATTTTAAAACTCTGTTTACTTTTGGGGTAATGATGGTCACATATGCTTCTAGTCTTTTAAACAATAGTTTTCTTGTATTTGTTCTCCCATTAAAAATGACTAGTGATCATCCAGTAGAGTACATTTAGGAATAGTGTTATGCCAGTGTCTCTGGCCCTATCTTTTACAAAGACTGACGGGTTCTGTGTACTATAGTTTGGAGCATTTATTTTTGAAAAAGTAACTCATCAAGTACACAATATCTTTCTGGAAAGGCTACAAGGGAATTCTATAAAGTCGATTCTCCATGGACTAGCTTTCTGGAGTCCTTGCCAAGCTTCTAGATATCTTCTTGATATTCTCATAACTCTAGACCTGCTCAGGAGCAAGAGGAGTAACATGAGTACTACAGGCACTATCACAAAGACAAGTCCGACCTCAATTCCTGACAAGAATGTGTTGTTTTCAGCCATGCATTTGGGGGTATTTTTTATCCAGAGAGACACAACAGATCATAATGTTAACCTACTCATTTACTCTTTATATGATCCATGATATGTTTTAATTCTATAATAGTATACTCTGTTTTCAATAATTTATGTCAGGTGTAATTAGATCAGTTTTATAAAGTATGCTCTGAAAATAGAAGTTTCTTTCAAGGAAGCAGAGATGTTGCTAACCAGTAATTCTTTCTTCCAAATAAATCACTTCTTGAGAGTAGTTATGCTGTACAGCATCCAAAACACAAGCCCAGGATTTAAAATTACTGTATATAAAAAAGCCACAAAATACAAAAAAGTATGAAGTTCATAAATCATTGTTCAGAATTTTTCCCAGGGATTGCAAAAACAAGTCACCTTAATCTTTTATGTGTCCTTTCACAGGACTAACAGCCATAAAGTCTGCCGCATTTTAAATTGATCCTGATTTTTGTTATATAAATGACTAACTTCTGCACCATTGATTCAACTACTCATGCAGTCAATAGCACAGAAAACACCATGCAGAACAGACTATTTTTGAATGCTTTATTTTAAAAGCTTGACAATACAGTTTTTTAAAACATAAAATACATTGTTGTATACTCCTTTGTAAAAAAATCATCTAAGTCTTTGAGGATAATAATTTAAGAACAATTCTAACATCGCAATGTGGAATAAAACATAGATTTCTTATTTACAAAGTAAACTTAATTGATATATTATAAAAACATTAACACAAAGCAATTAATATATTAAAAAGTCAAGAGAAATTAGGAAAAACTACATGAAATATTGAAGAAAATTCATTATACTCATGACATAATGTTATGTTAATTTCTGTACCACACAATGGAGGAGGCACTTTATTTTACAGTATTGAGAAGAAAGTAAAAATGGCTATATCATTCAGTTTAATAATGTTTTTATTTGTCTCAGTGAAAAATGAAAACAATTTTTTATGTTCCACATGTTCAAATCACAAAAATTACCTGTCACTGAGTCAAAAAATGACAAGCTTTGTAGATATTATCTTTTCAATTTTAAAATTTATTTTTATAGAATTTGCAGGCTACCCAGTGTGCCTTTCATTTTAAACTCTAAACTTTGCTTTAGTTTCTTCCCTAAAACCCCTGAAGAAAGGTGGTGATGTTTGAAGCACCACCTCCTCCCTTCCTGAAGCAGATCTTTCTCTCTGCGGATACCTCTGAGTATTGGGAAATTCTTCATTATATTAGGCCAAAAGGTAATTATTTTGTATTTCCTTTCATTCGTGCTTTCATGTCTTGGAAAGTATGGAACATTTTGTCCAATTTCAGATGTAATTTGCTTAGGATCAGATTATTTCTCAAAAATAAATAGTACTATACATCCTTTAATTATTCACCACATAAGATATGTCACCATCTTTGAATATTTTTTCTTACAACATAATACTCAGAATTAAAGATAATGTATTAACTGTGACCTAAATAGCGCAGGATATAGCAAAACTACATTATTTTAAGTACTTTATTTTAATTAACTGATTCAGAAACAGTTTTGGAGCAGCTTCAGTTATCACATACTGTCCCAAAATGAGAATGTGGCACTGAAATAAAAGAGAAAGCGCCCTTAAACCTCCTCTTCTGAAACACACATTTAGCGTAAATGTGTCCGTGTGAGTGCGGAATAGATGCCAATAAGACAAAACAAAGGGTCAATTGTGCATAATTTAGAAAATGAAAAGCACTCTGAAAAAATAGAGAAATGTGGGCAGTGGGAGAGCGTGACGGAGGTAGTAAATGCGAAGGCTCATTTAGAAAACGGTTTTACAGATGATTCCTAGAATAAGGAATTATTTGAACAATAAACTCAAGAGAATGACAATTAAATATATAGAGATTAAGATATAGTATCATATTCTTGGTAATCTGCTGGAAAGGCTTGCTTCTACTTTACTGCATAACTCTCTTTTTCCCAGATTTTTCCCAAATTTAAATATATTGTATTTACGAAATATAGTATGATCACTTCATACATGTATATATTGTGGTTCTATTGTATAGTTTGTAATGCTCTTTCTCTTTAATTTGAGTTAATTTTAAAGTCATTAATTTATATTTTGTTTTAGAGAAAATAATAAAAAGAACAATAGCAAAATACCAACAACGTAGAAAAAAACAAAACAAAGCAAAAACAATAAAAATGATACAGGGTTTCAGAACAACATGATAGGAATTCACAGTGGCTGTTCCATTGCATATTGTTATCTTCAACGAAGTTTCTCAGATGACCAGATGTATGAATGCAAGCTTGACCAGCCCTGCAAAGAGAAAAAGAATGAAAACAAAAACACCCATTAAAAATGATAAAGTTTAAAAAAATCAGCACAACAAAAGCAAATATATCAAGACCCCGTAGAGAACAATAAAAATAACACAGAGTTTCAAAGCATGGTAACAGAATATTAACAATGATTGTTACACTACACAATGTCATCTTCAAAGTGGTTGCACACATAACCAGATATAGGCATGGAAGACTAATCAAACAATTACACATTAATAGTTCTTGAGTTTCACTAGACAAGACGGTAGGACTTCACCAATGCTTGTTATATTGCATATTCTTGTCTAATTATTTTTTAAATCTTGCTAGATTTGGCCTTTCCCTTCCAATATCATCCTATATAATTGATATCCTGTTTAGATTTTATGATTTATAAATTTTTTGCACTTTAAGATTCACTCATATCATTGAGCATATTATGTAACTGAGCAAACCCCGGGTCAGGGTCTTAAGCTATGGCATTTTCCAATAATTTTTGCACTTTAAATATGTTTGTCACATTTCATGTGGGAAAAAGTTATTTCAATGCTCTAAAATTTTTAATTTAGAATATTTAAATTTTGTATTCCATGTATAAAAATTCATACATCTTTATATAAAATGTGTGGTAAGAGATAATGTAAAATCATATCTAATATGTATTACATGAATAATTTTATATAATACATATATTTGGAGGTTGAATGATGTCATTTCTGCTGTAGAAGTTTCGTTGATTGGTGTGTTAAATATTGGGTCTGTAATAGGGAGAGTATTAGGGACCCCTGCACTGGGTCCCGATCTACTGCCCAGTGTTACAGTGTACAGCAAGAAGAAAACCCAAGAGACACCGTGGCGGTGCAGTGGGGATCTGGGATGATCAGTTGTTCACGGGGAGCAAAAGGCCACAAGGCTGCCAGAACTTCGATGTCTATGGATTACGTCTGTGTCAAGTACAATTGGTGAAGCGCAGTGAGTGTTTCCCAGAAAAATAATGATGGCTATGGTAGGCTAGCAAGAAGAGCAAAGCATTTTTGCAAGGACAATACAAGGGGCAGTAAGGAAACTATCATTTCCCGAGGTACCTTATCGTCCTCAGCTGGTCTTATCTTGCCGTGTGAGCTCCACCGCATCAGTAGTAGCAGGGCGTCAGCTGTGCCCGGAAGGAGGCAGGCGGTTCCACCTTCCGATCTGGATCAAAGGGCAGGACAAGCTCAGCCTCGCACAAGCCGTAGACTCAATTTACAGTCTGCGGTCCCCAACGGGAGAGGATAACAATGACGGACAATAGAGGGCAGACTACGGGTTAAAAAACAATGAGGGGAGATATATTTAGGGGCTGGGCAGCAAAGCACTTCGAAACTGAAATTTTGTACTTTAAAAGAGAAAATATTTTGAGGCTAATTTGGTGTGAGGCAAAATGTGATAATAACCACTACACTATGGAAACCGATTTTCAGGCCCCTTTGTGAAAATTCTTGAAAAGAACCGTAGGGTATTTGTTACAAGCAAAAAAACAGAATTAGAAACTTTTGAGTTCATTTCTGCCATCATTAATTACTTTTGTAGAACTGCAAATATTCAGAAAAGTTTGGAAGTTCTGATTATGAAGTTTAGAATGAAAAGAACCATCCACTGCCATCCTCAAAGTAGGAAGCAAATGACCTCGCAAATTTGGCAATAGAAATTGAAATTTCAAAATGCCAGTGCCATAATCCCTAGCTCTTGGTAGATATTTATAAACATTGAATACATTTGAATGAATCAATCTCGGTTGTAATAAAGATAAAATTTAATTCCTATATAAAGCAAGACTACACAAGTATATAACTATGAAATCAGATTTTAAAATAAACTATCCATGAATTTTTATTTTCAGTGTGCTTTGGTCAGTGCAATCTGGGATAAACCAGCTAGTACAAACACTGCTATTTTAGACTTCATTATTATAAATATAGCACAGAGATCAAGAAGGTTAAGTCTTTCTATTATTGGTCAGTCAGTATGTGGTACATTACGTAGAGTGCTCCCCTTAAAATTCTTTTCTCTACTTCTGTAAAATAAAACCTAGAGGCATTGCTTAAGGCTCGGTTCAACTGAACTCCAACTTCTGTTCAGAAATTTATCTTCATCTTCTCTCATCCCTCACGTGTTTACCTGGAAACAGCTTCAGATTATTTTTCCTGAAATCCTGCAGGGATTTAGATGGTATAGTTAATATTGTATTGTTTAACATGGCATTTATTAAGAGAGCTGATTTTGTTTCATCACCTCACACACACCCTCACACACACACACACACACACACACGCTCATGTACAATACCAATAAAATGATGATAGATACGTTAATGAATTTACTGTGGTACCATTAAACAATATAGACATTTATAAAATCATCATACTTTACAATTTGAAGGCGTATGTGTAATATATATAATTGTTATCATTTGAAAAAGTAGGCTTTAGGTAAAGAGGGGGTTACCACTACTTTTAACATTGTGAGGTCTAAATTATGGACCATTAATAGTTTTCTTGATACCTCCCATACTAACACATTTTATGAGTCCTAACTGCCTTTGTCTCATTAATTGTGTGATCAGCATAAGTATGGTCCTGAACCAGTAGCTTCGTCATCACCTAAAATTCATTAGAATTTTAAATACAATGACTACCACAAAACAGGCAAGTGATGTTAGAGAATCACTGCTGTGCACCGTGATGTTGAATTAACTGATATTTACCTAAGGTGCTAATCTGAGGAAGAAAGGGCCTTGCAGTGTAAGGTGAGCACTTTCTTACAAATTGTTGCACACTGGGCTGAGGATATAGCTCAGTGGAATAAGCACTTGCCTAGCAAGCACAAGGTCCTGAGTTCGATCCCCAGTACCGCAAAAAAAAAAAAAAAAAACAAATTGTTGCACAGTGTCTAATATTTTACCTGTTCTGCAATTTTGCTTAGCGCTACTGTTTACATCAGTTTCGAAAAGGTGGGACTTTTCAATATGATAGAAAATGACTATATGTATAATGATTTTACAAGATAAACTAGGTCTGTCATTCCAGCAGTGTTCACAGCCGGATATAAATATCATTCTATACTAGTTGTTAATCTTATCATTCTTAATATTAGATATGATTAATCTCTTCTTATTTACATGTCAAAAATTCTTCTTGGATTTCATGTATTTTTTTCTGTGTGAACCTTACTGTTTCCTAATGTTTTCAGGATATTACATTTCAGTTGTTGAAATATAAGTATTTGTGTAGTTTAAAATGTGCTCATTGTAGTAGAACAAGCTTGCTGATACAAACAATGAAGCAATTTAAATTGTTTAAGTCGATGGCACTTATTCTCCTTCCTTCTGGTTACTGTGATACAATGACCTTTAAACTGCAGCTTTGGAGTCATGATAATGTAGATGTTCATGTTAGTGGTGTAATTCTCAAAATGTTTAATGTCAATTCTCCCCCTAAAGGAGGAAGCTCTACATTGGGATTTAAGTATAGGGTTGAAAGTGGAGATCAAAGCATAAGAACACCAGCTCAGCCATAATACTAATGCTATACTCACTTTGCTCAAAGGTAATGAACGGGCACAACTACGTCAAATTGGGAAAATGTACGTCTTTAATTATCAGGTGGATTTGATTCCTGGATCCTCATTCTGACTACCTGAAAAACCTGCATTTTTACAGACTAAAAATCAACAAATAGATGTTATTTTTTTTGTACAAGCCAGAATTAGTAATGACTTAATAAATGAAGCATAGATCTAACCATTTCAAAAATGATGGACTTAGAAATACACATATTGCTTGCTTTAGCAAATAGGAATAAATATATTAGTTATAAGAACATAATAGAAAAAGTGGAGCAAAACCTAATATATTTAAATATTACTGTATCCTAGCACACAAAATAAAATGTTGAATAAAGTGAACAACACAGAAATAAAATGCCATCTATTAGATTTCTGCAATCTCCACTTATCTCTACAATTTTAATTGATGTTACAAGTGAAGGGTGAAAAGGGTAGTGACCTGTGCTCTATGTCCTCCAATCAGTGAGAACCACACTAGCAGTTAAGGAAGATGAGGAGGACATACACTTTATTTTTCGGAAAAACTCACAGTATCTTGTAATTTTAAAATTTTATGTAATTTAAAATGCACTGAGGCAAATTTGACTTAAAAAAGAACATACGGATTCTTTCAAAAGAGCAGCAATCTAAAGAGACATAGCAAAGAGGAACAGAAAGAATTAAGTTAAACATTTTCAACCAGTATTGAAAACTATTGAATTTCATGTTGAGGCTGCATGACAGGAAGTTTCCAGCAGAAAATTAATGGCATAACTGGTTCAGAAACACAGAAGGGAAATCTGGGAGAACTTGTTAGAAAATAGTTTTAACTGTTGAGACGGTACATGAAAGCAAGTCATTGTTCAGAAAAGAAAATATGTTTTATTGAACCTGAAAATATAACATGAGAAATGATTAATTTGTCAATTTTCTTAAAAACTTCCAAGAATGAACTTATTGATAATTTACTATTTCTGAAATAAACTCGTGTTTGAAACTTTGTTAGAAATAACTCTATTTATTAGAATTAAAGTATTCTGCCTGTAATGAAGTTAAAGGAGATACATTATTGATCTTCTTCAACCTTTTATCATGTGTGATACATATTGCAAAAGGTTTATATATTTAACATTTTTCTCCTCAAGTGAGTAATGATTTATACAACAAATATTGCTTATTGTTTAAGTATTAGAGATAGTTACTAAAATTCATCATTTAATTTCACTAGTCTTTGTAGAACTGAAATTAATTTGTTTCAATAGTAAAAGATATTATCTTTCCATCTCAATTCAAGCAACTTCATCTAACTATTTAACTGATATTATTTTTAAAAACATGGAACTAAGAAGAGAAAGTACTTTCTCTTATTCTTTCTAGCAATAAAAGTCAAAGAACTGCGTGCTTTGTGTGTAATTTAACGTATTTTTAATGAACTAAAAATTGGTGAAAATATTTTCTTGGAGTCAAATTCCATCAAACTGCAGTTTAAAAAATATCCAATCAAAACATAGTAAAATGTCAAATATCTTCTCTTACTCCTTAGTTCCTTTCATTATATTTTGGTTGCACAACTCTTTCTTTCTCAGACATATCTTTTGGTTTAGAGCCATCTTCTTTGGAGAATAACCTTCTTCCCTTTACAAAATAAATGAAAAATGAATGAAAACTAAAAACCTGAAATTTTTCTTTTCATGCTGAACTCACACTCAGAACCTTGCGCTTCCCAAAACATGAAATATTTAAGATCAGTAAAAACTTTTAAATTTGGATTTTGGTACTTAAAGCATACAGATCAGATGTTTGATATTTTAGCACTTACCACACATGTACTTATGAAATGTTGTTTAATGGAAAGCAGCAAATATTATGGACTAAATGATTTGACTCATCTCTTGGAGAAAATCATAATATTTTGAGAAAGTAATTTTTGTCAGGTTGGATCAAAGTAAAATTTATTGCCAAATAAAATCTTTCTAGTCCTAGTTTCTCTATATTAGCTGCTACAGTCACTAAGGATATCATTACTACAAAGTTGTCATCTGGCGTTTGCTCATACATATCTACATAAAACAAAATCATCAGCGGTGCATGTGCCTTTTATACTTTTCTTATAATTCTATCAAATTTTATTTTTAAAAAAATTATGAGATAGTATATATCCTGGTAAAAAACTGTTCTTTCAAGATGTTTAATCGTATCCCTTGATGCCAGTGTGTTGCGTACACAGGTCCTTTAAAGCATGGCTGCTTTAGGGAAGAAGTTAGTGGCCGCAGAAAGCACTGACAATTTCCTCAGCAGCAGTTTGAGTTAGCAGCTGTGCTAGACGGTACGTTGTTTCCACTACACATAGTAAGAGTTAGAGTTGTTTGTTTTCAGTCGTGCAATACTTCTAGTATTGCTTTTTCCTTTACCTGAGGTAGAGTTAGCGCAAACTACCAGTTGATAACGGTGCGGCAAAGCAAGGTGAATGCTGGTCTGAACAGAGACGCGGGCACCATTGTAGTGAGTTCCACTGTCGTTCTTCTCAGACGGCCGTCTCCGCTGCCCCCGTGACTGTCGAGACCTGCAGCAGCGCTGAGCCCTCTCCCCAGCGTCCAAGCCATTCACACTTTGTATAAAACCTGTTTAAGGCGCACTAACGTCCGCTCGTTATCGCTATCTCTGCCTCCGTAGTTCAGTTAGCAGTGAACTACCTACCATACAGGGTATCGTGAAAAAGTCGAGAAAAAATTCTGAGATGGTGTGGCTTTTCAGACCAGAAGGAAAGCAGCTTTGCTCACAGGAAGTTAGGAGTATAAAGTGAGAAAATATAAGGGTTTTTAAATGCTATTTCTATATATAAAAAACCCAGACATACTAACAAACACACAGACAAAAATGAAACATAAAAACAGTACACAATTTCAGACAAGGTGGTAAGAAATTGACAGTGGTTGTAGTATTACCTACTGTTATCTTCATATTGGCTGCTCAGATAAACATAGACATGCAAGACTGATCAAACAATTACATATCAACTGTTCCTTTCAAGAAAGCAATAGAAATTAATAGTACAATTATTCCGGCCATCTTACATTATATATTAGATATATATTTTTCCCCCTTTCTTTATTTTCTTCTTTCCCTCATCCCTTGTGTTCTTTCCTTTTGAGCAGTTTCTTTCCTCTTCACACTATGTATTGTACCATTTAGATTTCATTTACTCTTTCAGGTTCTTTTACTAGGGAAACAAGACAAGATGAAGGAACAAATTGCAATCTTAGAACTCTACCTCACTCAGAACAAGTTCAGGAGACATCAACATAGGGGAATTTGGTAATAACACATCTGAAATCTCTGAAATCATTGCAACTGGAAGAAAGAAACAACTCCACGAGGCCACAGAAGTCAAACCAGAAATTATCACTTAGGTAAAAAATGAAATGACAACAATCATGATAGAATTGCTCGGCACATTTAAAGAAGACATATGTAAAAATAGATGAGCATAGAAAAATGTCGGAAACATGAAATGAATAATATAGGAAAGACCTAGAATACATGAAACAGATTCAAAGAGATGTCCAGGAAATCAAAACATCCATCAAAAGCTGGCAAAATCACTTGAATAAAGCCAAAGATAGAATTTCAGATCTTGAAGACAGCACTGCTGGCAACGATCGTGAAAGGACGGATCTCCTAAAATTAACAAGGAATCGGGAAATATCAATTCAGCAGCTGGAAGATGATGCAAAAGAAATAATGTAAGATCAATAGGTGTCAAGAAACAGCAGTAGGCAACACAAATGACATAAAAGTTTTAAGAAACAGCACAAAGAATGTTCAGGAGTTGATTAGTCCTGAAGACCGTGACTGATGAGATGAGACTCACAATGTGGCAGGTGTCAGAATGCAAAACTTGCAAAATAACTATCAGTTTAAAAAAAACTGAGATTTTTACCTTGGATTTAATAAACAATAATTGCACAATTTTATCTGATATGTACCAGGATTCAATTTGATCTTAATGTGGATAATTCAAGAACTATAAAGAAAATTCTTGCGATGAAAACCAAGAACTTTACAAACGACTGGTAACTTTACCTTTTCTGTTTTAAAGAGAATAGAAAAAAAATGATACAGAATTTCAAAACAAGATGATAGGAAATTAATAATAGTTATTGTACTGCATATAGTTATCTTCAAAGTAGTTGTTCAGATTATCAGAGGCATGCGAGATGATCAAACAATATAAATGCTAGTTGCTCCTTTCAATGAACTAATTGAAATTAGTAGTGAAATTCTCTTAGTTTATACACACACACACACACACACACACACACACACACACACACCGTCCTTTTCTCCTTTCCCCAGGATCCCCAATGTTCCTTCCTTTTGAGCAGTTTCTTTCCCTCTCACAATATCTATTGTACCTTTTGAATCTTATTTACTCTTTCAGATTCTTACACTAGGAAGACAGTACAGTGTTTACACATGTGAGTCTGATTTATTTCACCTATGAGTATGGTCTCTAGTTGTATCCATTTACCTATAAAAGCCTCGATATATCTTTCTTAATGGCTGAGTTGCAAGTGAGTATCAGGGATTTTTGTCCTAGTAATTGGAAAGTAGACCAATGTAAATAACTACCTGATGGAGAGAATTCAAAAGTTCGTGCGATATTCTCCCTAGAAAGCCTAAGAAGGTATCACATGTGTTCATATGAATACCGCAGACTGACTGATATACTCTACGAAGTTGAAAAGCTGCTTCACATGCCTTCAGTCTTCCCACTGCCCGCTGCTCTGACACCTGTTCTATTCCGCTGTGAAATAAAGTGTATTGTCAAATTTTCCTAGTGGATTGTAAACATGTTCGGAGGCCGTGCAGGATGAGAATCTATTTCCGATGCAAATTGTTTTTTAATATTCTTAGACATACAAACCTCCCCTCAGCCACCCTCCTCATACAATTTCACATTAACCTAATGATCTGACTATGACAAATTGTCGAACTGCATTTTTCTGCCAACTGTTTTACAGTTAAGCTGATGCTTTCTGCTTGCTCCTCCTTTGTTTAGCCAAATACCTTGCTGCTCAGCTGCATGATGTAGTAAAAAGTGACACAGGGATGTGGAATGGGTGTGATCGTGTACACAACAAGACAAATGCCATTAATTTATTTCCAATGTATTCCACAATGCATATTTTGTATTTAGTAGTAGAATTACGGCTTCATTGAGAAAACTTACTATAAAGAGATTTATTTTATTGTTGTTTACTATTCCAAAATATTTGTTAGCCTATCATGATAATTCACAATAATTAATATTTGATAACATTTCCCTGTTCAGGAAATATTTTATAACTCTTAATTGCATTGTTAGATTAACAATTTATAATTATGTAGTAATGTTACTGTCTTCTATGTAACTCAGGTGCAGTGGTTAACTATGATTTAAGTGGCACTGGATTACCCAAGAAATTTACTATTCATCCTCTGAAAATAAATACTAAGACAGTACACAGTGCTATTGTTGCCCAATAAACCATACATAATGACAACTGCTTAATGTTTTAGCAAACTGTATATGAGTCACTCTTTTTTAAATGTGCTGTAGCCATTTAATTATTCTAAATTCAATCAGGATAATGTTGATCTCCTTTACCTTTTAATCACTTAGTATTATTCATTGAATTATAATTTGGGGGGCTGGGGATATAGCTCAGCGGAATAAGCACCTTCCTGACAGGCACAAGGTCCTGAGTTTGATCCCTGGTACTGCCAAAAAAAAAAGGAATTATAAGTTGGCTATTCGTATCATTATTATTCTCATATTTCAGATTTATATGCAAATATGTTTTTAATTTATGAAGGCTTTTAATAAACATATTTTCTCTTTTCCCCAGTAATTTTTAAAAGCTTGAAATAACTGATTAAGTCTTCTTAATTTCAGAGATTTTCAAAATGGCATCTGACACAAAGCTTTGTAACTCTTTTCAGGGAAAGTTGTTATGCCTCTTTTTGGCATATTAATTAATTTTATCTAGTTAATTTGTTTGATTGCTTTGTTGTAGGCACTGTCTTAGACCTACTGACTCTGCTTAAGAGGCTACCTTTTTCTGTGCCGGGAATCAGACCCGGGACTTCATGGATGTCAGGAAGCACTCTGCCACCAAGCTACACATTCTCTAAAAATGTTCTCACCTAGTGTTTAAATTCAGTTACTACTGGGGTAGATGTCACTTTCTTTAAAATATATTGCATCATAATAGTTGAGTAAAATACATAACTAAAAGCATTCTATGGAATATGTTGGAAATATTCTTAATCAGACAAAGATTTAGACAAGACAGTTTCCTGTTTACAGGTCAAATAACTTACAAGTTGCCCTTACTCTCCTAACCAGAACTTCTGGCCCTCTCTCCAGCAGGGCTGTTTCAAGACCTTTGGGTTTGACCTGACTAGGCTAATATTGCAGACCCATAGGTTTTTTGTCTTATATTGTCAAGTTCATGACTAATCTGCAAATCAGAAAGTTTCTCAGATCTCTCTCCATTTTATCTATGCGGCACTGTTCAGGAGTTTTACACAACATACTTCCTTGTCTTCACATTTATAGCACTGTGCTACCATTTATTTGATTGTACCTAACTTTTACTTTCTTTAATTTTACAATTTCTTTTTCTATTATGTAATGGTAAACTCCATCAGTTTTCATAGTCTCATACTCATAGAATATGCTTAAACACACTTCTTCTTCTAAGTATAGTTCAAATTTTAACTTTTGATGAAATTACTGAGAACCTGTGACATTAACTATATGCTAGGAAGTTGTTGACGCTCAGGTCAAATCCATTAAAATTTTAATTCTCTAAATTTCTTTTTAATCTAGCATAGGTTATATTGAGAACTTCGTAATTCTAACAATTTCTAATCCTGCAAAGCATTTCCACATGGCAGTGCCAAAAATGTGATCATCTTTTACCCAAATAAGTTTCTTCTCCTGAATTCTCTACCAGTTAAGTTTACAACTTTTTATCTGACTGTCTATTTTCCTGTTTCTGTGTTGTCATACTTTTCTAATGTAACTGTAAAATTTAATTAGTTGCCTGACTGAAAAAGTAAGTCACAATATCACTTTTGTAATTTGGGGCATAATTAAACCCATTATTGAGGATTTAAACCTAAAACATTTTTTTTTAGTGAGGAATACAGGAACTTACGAGCAAGATTTTTAGCAGGTTATTCTGTTTAAGGACTGAAATTGATCTATTCCAATCAAATATCTAAAAAGAAAATAAGATTTTCATAATAAGGTTGTCATTTGTTTGTTTGTTTGTTGCTATTTTTTTTTTTTTTTTGATACAGAATCTCACTATGCAGTTCAGGCTGGCCTTGAGCTCACTTTGTAGCCAG
Source organism: Dinomys branickii (assembly GCA_004027595.1). NCBI lineage: Eukaryota > Metazoa > Chordata > Mammalia > Rodentia > Dinomyidae > Dinomys > Dinomys branickii. Next base: position 110,974 of record PVLD010001274.1, read on the forward strand.
GCTGGTCTTGAATTGCCAACAATCCTCCTTCCTGGAATGTACCACCACACCTGGTGGTAATAAGGTTTTCTAAGTCCTTTCTCAACCATGTAGTTCAGCGTTTATTGAATGAGCCTATCTGGAAAAAAAGCAATAGCAAAAATTAAGGCCAGAAAAAAATTCAGAACTAAGATACTAAAGCTCTTCCATATAATGTCAATGGTCATGAATTTTACTCTTAAAGACAAGAGAAATTCAGCTAAGTAGCTTCTCCCAAAACATGCCATATTTTCTTTTGTCGGAGATCAAATTTGCCTCAGTTAAAAGGTGAATTCTGAAGCCCAAAGTGAAAACAACAGGATCATTTAAGAAGCTTTGTTGACCAGATGTGGAATGATGAATGTCTGTTTAGGGCTGTGTAAGAAGTAGATGAAAGACCAGGAATGGAGAAATTTTGAGGATCTGTACATTAACAAGGGGATTTTCAATAAAAGTTATATAGAGAAAAGGTGAGAAAAGTAAATTATGACCACTATGCTTATGACAAAGAAGGTAAATGGTACATGTTGGTTCTATTCTCAAGACCTAAGGTGTAGCTGAAAAGGGAGTGTTGCTAGAAAAGTTAGTCAAAGTTGTAGAATTTGAAATGCCTGTGGGGCATGTAAGTAGCCCTGGGTAGGTTGCTGACTTGTGCGGATGTTATGCATGTCCACTCAAAGCATATAGGAGCAATGGGTCAGGCAAGTGGTCTGGATTGCATCTCTCACCTTTATTTCAAATTGAGCAGCTGTATTTTCATAAGTTAGATGCTCATGAAATATGTCACAGTCATAGGTGTTTCTAACATTTTAAAAAATTCATGAGATAGTCTGACAAGATGTGGCATTCTTATACATACACATTTATATACATATTATAAACATATTACTAGAAGAAAGAAAAAATCAAATTCCTTTTGACTTTTCCACATGCATTTATAGATGTTAGAGAACTACATTAAAATGATGACAGGACTTTCCAATGTATTGTGTCACTGACAAAGAATATTCAATACCAAGAACTGAGAAAACTTTTCTCATGGAGGTAGGTAGAAAATATTTCAGCATTTAGATATTTTTCAAACAGGATGATCTTGGCCACAACTATGTAAATCTGTGGTTCATAAAAGGAGACAGGTTACACAGTATACAAATGAATGAGGTTGATACCCTAAAACTTGATTTTAAAAGAACAGGCGCCTGCAAGGTTTACCTCATAGGCTACAGTATGCTTGCTTTATGTAATTCATTCATCAGTGACTCATAGAGAACTTGTGGACTACCTGCAAGGACTTGGGCATGGTAAGAAGAGCTCGATAATAAACCAACAAACAAAAACTCTCCTTTTTCAGCTATAGATTTTCAGAAAGCAAGGTTAGTATCACACCACAAGAAGACATCTGCTTTTTCAAAGCACCAGCATATATGCTTAGGAAAGAAAGGGGATAATACTTTATTTGCCACTGAAAATATACAATGATAATAATTCCTAATCTTATCGAGCAGTCATCATACTGTAATGGCTTAAAAACTTGACTCACAGTTCTATGGAATGATGAAAATTATTATTATCTATAAGCTACTGTTTTAGAAAAAGAAAATGACATGCTCTCAATAGATTGCTCTATACCATATTTAGTTTCTACATGTGACTGGGATGAGGAATATCATCTATGATTGTACCTTTCAGAAGAAATTTGTCCTGAGTTCATGAAAATCAAATTTTTTTTTCATAGTACAATGAGAACATTTGGCATTCATCACCACTGTAGGGCGACTTCAGTATATTTGACCATGCAACTCTTATTAAAATTCAGCCCTAGGTCCTTAGCATTCTGTTCTTCCGTGACGGAGTCATTATATAATGAAAAGAAATATGAAGAAGCCTTGGTATCTGTTCTACACAGTTTTTCATGTTTTTCTTGCCAGAGAAGTGATTCCTTGGTCCCTCTGTATTTGGCTTTCTGGCTCTGTTCTGATTCTTTTTCAAGGCAATGAATAATGTGTCAGAATGTGAGGTGCATATGAATTGAACCCAAAAAGGAGAGTTATTATTAACTTTCAATTGTTAAAGTTTGTATTATATTTACTTGATTGCAAGGGGAAGGGGGTAATTAGAATTTGGCTCATGTCCATGATTGACTTTTTTTCTTCCTTAGTGCTCTAACATTCTAGACAGTTTCTCTGGAGGAAAAATGTGCGTACTTTTCAATCGGGAAGGAAAAAAAGGCTCATTTCTAAATCTTCTCATTAAAACTAATCACGATGAGTTTTTAAGACCTAAGATAAAATTATATACACATAATCACTTATTATATTCTGAGAAAAGATATATCTTTGAAAGGACGATAAAATTATTTTCTATTTTCATCAGCAATGCTCTTTTGAGGATTAAAAAGTAGCAACTCACTTACCAAATAAGACAAAAAGTCACAGACGACCGCAGAAAAAGAAAAATGCTAAATTGTCCTCATTTATCACTTGTGAGAGTCTGGTGTGTGCTGTTATTATTAAATGTTTAATGTAGCTGTTGCCAGGTGTGTATAATCAGCTGTGTTTCATGTTTGGGAGATTGCTAATACAACTCTATCTCATTCTCTTACTGTTAAGTGTGGAAAACATTCCTCCTATTCTGAAAATACACTACAGTCATTTCCTTTAAATATTGTTCATGGCATATAGTGTTTTAAAATTTGTTCAATTTTATTTGCATCGAATAAAATGGACATTTTGCCTTGTTAGGGATAATAAAACTCAAGTCTCTGAAAGATTTTACTGGATAAGAGAAAAATTGCTTAGTAAAGGTCAAATGTGTTGAAAAGTAGTGCTTATTTGATAACATTTTATCAGACTTAGTTAAGTCTAAGTATTGCCTTCAATGTCTTTAGGTGCTGTGTTGTATCTTATTAAATTAATTTTATTTTTGGTTATCACTTAGCTCCTTAATTTAATTTCTTCGAGTGAGTATTGTTTTATGAAGTCTATTCTCATTCCAGCGAAATTAATAACATGTAGGGAATATAAACTGAGAAAAAAAATACAAATATAAAAAGTAGTTAAATATTTTGTATAAACATTCTACATTGGATATCCTGCATTTCTACTATGTGTAAGTGTAAACAGTCTAGATTGCTTTAAATAAAAGTCAAGGCCATTGCCCTAAAAGTTTTTTATTCATGAGACTCAATAAAGCATTCATTCTTAGAAAGTGCTCCTTGTACATTTGTTGCAAATGGAAAACTAAGCCAGGAGAGAAACACAAGGAGCCGACCCTGAAAATTAAGAACAAACCTAAGAAAACTGTGCAGAGAATAAAAATCAAGATATTTGCATAAAATTCGTACTGAATATAGAGAAATTTTGAGGAAGACACACCTACCTTCTTTCTCAGAGATCTATATCAATGGTGGTAGAACACTGCTAATACTTTCTGGAGAATACTAAAATAAGATACAATAAATAGTATTCATCCCAGAAATTTTAAAAAATAGGGCTTGTGGACACTGAAGTAGAGTTATGAAATGAAATATTATTCATCATCATTTCTGGAGGTTTGTTCTACAAAGATGAGGTGCAGTGATCACCTGTGGAAAAGTTTTGACCCAATAACTGATCCAGCCAAAACTTCGTACAGGGTACCACTTACCATTCCATGAAGTAGTCCCAATAAAACTGAGTCGAGAATCATATACTGAGAACACTGGTTACAATGAAATCACAAATGGGAAGATTATTCAGAATATGCAAGTGCTTTGTTTTGATTTTTATGAGTATAAAATAGGGGCTATATCCAAATTACGTAGTAATTCACCTTTTCCTTATTAAACAGGCTAAATCACCTAGCATATTTTATTAGAAATAATTTCTTAAGTACTTTACAAAGATTTTAAAATAATTGCTCAATAGGCATTGTAAAACTTCTTCCAGTAGAAATATCATATTAATATTGCCCTTAAAGTCTTAGAAAAAAATACACACAAAAAATAATAAATTCATGTGAACCCAGTTAAAATAAACATATTATGTAACATCTAAGAGAAACTTTTTGGTTTCAAACAATACAAAATTGATTGATATATTTTAAAAAGAAGACATTTACAGTAGCTCTGCAAGGTATCTTACCCCACCCAAAAGAAGGCAAAAAAAAAAAAAATCTAGATAATAGGGAAGTTTTTGTTTCTCATTCTGTTCTCTGTAATTACATACTTTCATATCCTCACTTCATTTTTCCTATTCATTCTCTTTTCTTCTTCAAAATAAGTTTTTTCTTCCTCTCCACATCAATAGGTTAAAAAATATTCATTTGCAATTCTTCTGTTGTCAGTTTTCTTTTTCCTTCTATTTTATGTTCTGGAGAATTTTTATAGGAAACATAATTCTAAAAATATACTCTTAACTTACATTTTGACAGCAGTTAAGTCAAACCTTTCCACAATCTCCTATCCAGGGTTTTAAACATTTATTTATTCAAGCAACATTTACCTAGAATCAACAATGTGCTTGACACTTATAATAAATTTTGAAGAAATGAACAGATGACATCTCACAGTCAGAAAGATAAAATCAAGAAGGAGGAAAGGCTGGCAACTCAATTACATCTGATAAGTTACAGAACATGAGAATACAGGAACATATCCCTGAGACATCTTATGTAATGAAATAAGAGATCACAAAGAAGGACATGCTGTAAAACATAAGAGGCAAGTGTGTCCTTTCCAAATGGGCAACGGGAAAGACCGTCTGAGGTACAGGGAATATGTAAACACAAGCTGACGTCACACAGCAGAGTTTGGTTGGAAATTTTATATTTTACACTACAGAAAATGCATGAGGTGTAAGTAGGAAAACAGCAGGAAAACTGGAAATGTAATACATTTAAAAGTAGGGCCAAGTGTGCTGGTGCATGCCCATACTCCCAGCACCCGGGAAGCTGAGGCCAGCGGGTTGCCCTGAGTTCAAGGCTAGCATGAGCTACACACGAGGCTGTTATGTAAAACATGAATACATTGGATACATTTATAGATACTAAAATCATACATCTTTTACATCTAAAGACTTGTTATCTGATTCACAATTTTCCTCCTGATAACTCATATTCTTAATGGTTGCATGTGTACAGTTTTGAGTATATACTCAATTTAACTCAGTTAGAGCAAAATATCTTCTAAGCCATTGTGAATTCTTAAGAAACTTTACAGTGACATAAAAAAGGAAAATTATGGGGCTGGGGATATAGCTCAGTGGAATAAGCGCCTGCCTAGCAAGTGCAGGGTCCTGAGTTTGATCCCCAGTACCGCCAAAAAAACAAACAAAAAAAAAAAAAAAGGAAAATTATGTTCGCAAATGTCTTTTTTTCTATCACTGTTAGGAGAAATATTGACAGGTCTGTCATGGTTAGGAATTTGGTATAAGTTTTATAGTAGATGACAGCCAATAGGAGTGGTACACTCTCTCCAGGAAAATTACAAAATTTTAGTTTTAAAATATGTTTGCACAAATAATTCCATAAGTAAAATATGGCACACAATTAGAAATAAGCAGGGATAAGAAGAGGTTTCGGAATATTTGTGAAAAATTAGCAAGAATCAAAACAACAAGCTAACTGCAACTTTCAGGCTAATTATTACTTCAATGATGAAAGAGGTGAAAGGAACAATTGACCGTTACGGTAATGAACTGAAGTATTAGAGGGTGAAAGTGGTGGAACGTGGAGGACGCTGAGAGGAACGGGCTCTGGGAACGGGGCGTGGAAGGCAGGGGGCGGGGGAATAAGACAGGACGGGGTCACTGCCAACTGTGAGCACCAGCATACACTGATCAAATATGTTAAATAGACATGATCAAAGAACAAGGTTATTGCTTCTTCTGTGGTAATTTAAATGATTATGTGAATGTTATAGTTTATAGATGTAGTAAATTGCATTCATTAATCCCTTCCCCCCACCAAAATACCACATTTTTTGGCTAAACTAAACAGAGTTTTGGTACATTATTCATTATGGAATTTAACCCTCTATAATTTTATTCACAATTTATGCAACTATAACAATAGAGGTTCTGGCAATATCTTTTTTGAGATTTAATAGGAGTGTATTCCATAACATGGATAAAATTCATAGACATACTATTACAGAAAAGAATGTCAAATGAACAGGCATGTGTATGTAAGGTAAAAGCAAGAAATCACCAAAAAGATAGTCAGATTTGGACAGTAGTAGTCTAAGTAAAAGGAACAAAGTGATTGTCATAAATGGCAAGGCTGTGGCTTCATGGGAGAAGAGATGGATTTAAGTAGGGACAGTGACTTAGGTCAAGGGCAAGAGGGAGACACAGGTAGAAGGGAGTGTTTCTACATCCTAAAGGATACATGCGTTTATTTTGAGAGAAATCACTGACTAGTCCTTTAATCTTGTTTTTTGCAGAAGAGAGGAATAAAAATGGAAGGTGCATATTTTGTTATATATAGTTCTTTGTTATTAAACATTAACAATCAATGATTTAATAATCTGAAAATACTTTGTAAATTAATAATTATATTAATTTAATGAGTATAATTAATCTTAGGTCCTCAGCTTTAAGCTCTGTAGATAACATCTACAGGCACTTTTTGACTGTAAATAACAAAATAATAGCAGCAAAGACAAAAATGAAACAACAAAATAAAATAAAAATGATACAGAAATTCAAAACAGAATGATAGGAATTAACAGTTGTGGTTATAATACATATTGTTACCTTAGATGAAGTTCAGATTACCAAAAAATTCAAGATTGATCAAATAATGAGAATGAAAAGTAATAAAAAATAGAAATGATACAGAGCTTCACTAAACAAGATGGTAAGAATTCAGCAGTGGCTGTTGTATAGTGCATTGTGCTCTTCAGATTAGTTGTTCAGATTACCAGATATAAGCAAACAAAATTGGTTAAAAAATAAATATTAACTGTACCTTTCAATAATCCAACAGCAATAAAGTTATCATCGCTGTCCTTGTATATACATAAATAATTTTTCCTTCCTTCTTTCTTTTCTCCTTTCCCTCATCTCAGTTTTTCCTTCTCTTTGAGCAATTTCTTTTTTAAAATTTATTTTCAGAATCAAAGAAGGAAAACATATTAAGACACAGAATATCCATTTACAAAATAGCATAAGAACAATACAAGCAATGCAGAGTTACAGACAAACTGGTAGGAAATTACCAAGGGTTGTTTGTTTTGTTATGTTTTGTTATCTTCAAAGTGGTTTCTCAGGAGAACAAGTAGAGACATGCAAGACTGATCAAATAATTAATCATTATCTGTTCCTTTCAGTAAAGTAATAGAAGTCAGTAGTTCAACTATGTTAGCTATCCTGTATATACATACATAAATAATTTCCCTTTATACATACATAATTTCTCTTTCTTTCCTTTCTGTTTTCACAAACCCCAGTTGGTCTTTACTTCTGAGCATGTTCCTTTCATTTCACAATGTTTTACCTCCTAATTTTAATTCACTCTTTCAGGTTCTTACCCTAGTGAGACAATATGTTGCTTACACATGGAAGTCTTGCTTATTTCACTTATGAGTATGGTCTCTACTTGTGGCCATTTACCTATAAAAGCCTTGAGTTTATCTTTCTTTATAGATGAGTAATATTCCGTGATATAGAAGTACCACAGTTTTTTTATCCATTCCTCAGTGGATGGACATTTTGGTTACCTCCACAATTTAGCAATTACAAATTGTGCTGCTATAAACATAGGTGCACATATATTGCTGTGACGGGATATTTTCAGATCTTCTGGGAAAATACCCAGAAGGGGAATGGCTGGCTTGAAAGGGACCTCCAGGCCTAGTTTGCTGAGGAATCTTCATACCGATTTCCTCAGTGGTTTCAGGAACCTGCATTCCCATCAGCAGTGGAGAAGAGTTCCTATTTCTCCACAGCCTCGCCAGTTTTTGTAATTGGTTGATTTCTTTTTTTCTTTTTTTTTTATTGGTTGATTTCTTAATGATAACCATTCTTACTGGGGTGAGATGAAATCTCAATGTAGTTTTAATTTTCATTTCTTGAATGACTAATGATGTTGAACATTTTCTCATGCATTGATTTCTCATTTGTACTTCCTTATCTGAGAAGTGTGTGTTCATCTAACATGCCCAGTTTTGGATTGGGTCTTTGAATTCGGGGGTTTGAATTTTTTAGTTCTGTATATGTTCTAGATAGAAAACCTTTGTCGGAGGGACAGTCAGCTAAATTTTTTTTTTGCAGTTGGTGGGTTTTCTTATTATTCTGCTTGCAATTTCTTTAGATATGTAGAAACTTTTCAGTAGGATAAGATCCCAATTGTTGATTCTTTAGAGTATTTCCTGTGTGGTTTGGTTTTTGTTCATGAACTCTCTGTCTACCCCTATGTGTTCAAGATTTATATGTACTTTCCCTTCCCATAGATTTAATGTTTCTGTTTTAATACTGAGATCTGTGATCCATTTGGACTTCAGTTTGGTGCATGGTGATAGAGTTGGGTGTATTTTCAGTTTTTGGCAAGAGGCAAGCCAGTTTTTCCACCATCATTTATTAAAGAGGTCGTCTTTCTTCCAGTGAGTTTGTTTGGCCCCTTCATCAAAGATTGGGTGGTTGAGTGTGTTTGTGGTTGTGTCTGCATCTTCTGGTCTGTTCCATTTATCTTCACTCAGGTCTGATTTTTAGCCAGTACCAGGATAATTTCGTTACAGTTGCTTTGTAGTATAATTTCAGGTCAGGGATCGTGATTCCACCTAACTTGTCCTTATTGCCCAGGATTGCTTTTGCTATTCTGGGTCTCTTCTGGTTCCAGATGAATTTAAGGAATGTTTTCTCTAGATCTGTGGGATATGCCAATAGTAGTTTAATGGGATTTGAATCTGTACAATTTTGGTAATATGGCCATTTTCAGAATGTTGGTTCTTCCTATCCATGAACAAGGAATGTTTTTCCATTTACTGAAATCCTCTTCAATCTCTTTTTTCATAGTACTGTAGTTTTCATTGAATAGATCTTTCACTTCTTTTGTTAGATTGATTCCTAACTATTTCAATATCTTGGATGCTATTTTGAAAGGTGTGGTTTCTTTTATTTCTCTCTGTCTCTTTGTTGTTCTTGTATAGGAATGCTTTTGATTCTTGAGTGTTGACTTTGTATCCAGCTACACTGTAGAATTTGTGATTTAATTCAAGCAGTCTTCTTGTGGAGATTTTTGGGTCTTATAAGGTATCATGTCATTTGCAAATAGTGATAATTTCAGTTCTTCCATTCCCATCATTATTTCATTTATTTCTCTCTCTTGTCTAATTGCTCTGGCTAGTGCTTCCAGAACTGTTTTGAAGAGGAGTGGTGACAGTGGATATCCTTGTCTTGTTCCTGATTTTAAAGTAAAAGCTTTCAGTTTTTGCCCATTTAGTATGATGTTGGCTGTTGGTTCGTCATGCATGGCTTTCATCAGATTGAGGAAAAAACCATTGATTCCTATTTTCTGTATGGTTTTTAACATGAATGCATGTTGGACTTTGTTGAAAGGTTTTTCTGCAGCTGTTGAGATGATCATGTGGGTATTGCCTTTGGCTCTATTGATATAGTTTATAACATTAATTGATTTGCGAATATTGAACCACCCCTTTGTTCTTGGAATAAATCCCACTTGGTCATGGTGCATGATTTTCTTGATGATTTGCTGCATTCTATTTGCTAGTATTTTATTAAGGATCTCTGCATCTATTTTCATTAGGGCGATTGGTATGTAGTTCTTTTTCTTGGTTGGGTCTTTCTCTGGTTTTGGTATCAGTATAATACTTGCATCCAGAAATGAATTAGGGAGAATTGCTTCCTTTTCAATTTCATTGAAGAGTTTGAGCAGTGTTGGTGTTAAATCTCTGAATTTCTTTTAAAATTCTGCTGTGAATCCATCAGGGCCTGGACTTTTCTTTGTCACAAGTTTTCAATCACATTTCCAATCTTATTAATTGATATTGGGTCATTCAGGATTTTTATATCTTCTTGATTCAACTTGGGTAATTCATATATGTCTAGGAATCTGTCCATTTCTTGTGAGTTTTCTACCCTAACACATTAAAGATTTTCAAATTAGGTGTTAATGACCTTTTGAATTTTTGTAGGATCTCTACTGATTGTATCCTTTTCATTCCTTAGTGCAGGAATATGAGTTTTTTCCTTTGTTTTTTTGATAAGGTAGGATAGGTGTTTATAAATTTTATTTATGTTTTCAAAGAGCCAACTCTCTGATTCATTTAATTTTGAAGGGTTTTCTTTGTCTCAATTTCATTAATTTCTGCCCTGATCTTTAAAATCTCCTCCCTTCTTTGGGCTTGACTTCTTTTTCTAAAAGTTTGAGGTATAAGATTAGGCTATTTATTTGTTCTCCTTCTGTTTTCCTTACGTATGAGTTCACTGCTACAAATTTCCCTCTGAGAACTGCTTTCATTGCATCCCACAGATTTTGGTAAGTTGTACGTACATTTTCATTTGTTTGTAGGTATTTTTTAATTTCTTCTTTAATTTCTTCTGTGATTCATTGTTCTGGAGGTTGTTATTTAATTTCCAATTGGTTATGAAGTTTTTGGAGTTCCTTTTGTTTTTAATTTCCATTCTTATTGCACATTGGACAGATAATATGCATGGGATAATTTCAATTCTTTTGCACTTAGGTAGATATGCTTTATGGGCTAGAATGTGGTCTATTTTTAGAGAAGGTCCCATGTACAGAAGAGAAAACTATGTATTCGAATGTTGTAGAGTGGAACACTCTACTAAGTGTGTTTGTTCACAGATTTGGTTCAAATCTATTTTTTTTGCTGATTTTTTGTCCAGTTGACCTATGTCTTTGTGTCAAAGGCGTGTTGAGGTCCTCTATTGCAATAGTGTTATTAATTATTGTGTTTTTCATTCCTGTTAAAATTTGTCTTATATAGTTTGGGGCTCCAATATTTGGTGCATACATGATTTTGACTCGTATTTATTACATGGGTTTTCATGCCTGTTAAGATTTGTCTTATGTAGTTTGGTGCTCCAGTGTTTGGTGCATATATGTTTAAGATTGTTGTCTCATACTCTTGCTGTTTTACCCTAACAAGTATGTAGTGGCCTTCTTTGTCTCTTTTGACTGTCTCGGTTTGATGTTTACATTGTCTGCAAACATAATAGCTACTTCTACTTTTTTCTGGGTTCCTATTGCATAGAGAATTGCTTTCTATCCTTTGATTTTCAGTCAATGGATTTTCTTTTCAGTAAAATGTATTTCCTGTATACAATATATTGTCGGGTTTTGTTTCTCAATCCAACCTTCAAGTCTGTTTCTTTTGACTGGTAAATTGAGGCCATTTACATTTATGGTTATAACATATATGTTGTCTTATCATTGTCATGTTATTTACTTGCTGTTAGTTTCTTAATTTTTCTACCAGCTTAATTGCTTGCTCTGCTTGAGCGTTTCTTTTTATTGTTGTTCTTGAAATGGTAGCAACCTTTTTGTCTATCTAGTATATCTTCTGGTAATTTTTGGTAGGATATTTTGTCATTCATGAAGTTCTTCATTTGCTCTTTGTTCTGGAAATATTTTATTTCTCCATTAGACTTGAATAATAGTTTGGCAGGATACATCAATCTTGATTGGAAGCTGTTTCATTTTAGGACCTGTAATACTTCACTCCAAGCTCTTCTCCATTGGATGGTTTGTGTTCCAAAGTCTGCCGTGATTCTGAGAGACTTTCCTTTATACATGATCTGTTCCTTTTTTCTAGCAGCTTTTCATATTCTGTTCTTTTGCAGGAGATCTGGCATCTTGATTATTATATGACTGAGTGTAGTTTTGTTATGGTTATGACTAGTGGGAGTTCTATATGTCTCATTAACTGTATCTCGGATTCTTTTTCCATGCTTGGGAAATTTTCTGCTATTAGTTCTGCAAATATTCTTTTTATGTCATTTATGTCACTTCCAGCTGTTTCATTGACTCCTGTTAGTCTGACATTATTTCCCTTTGCCTCATCTTGCAGCTGTTAATTTGATTTTTTCCAGATCCTTGTTGATTTTAAGAGATCCTTCCTTTCAGGATCACTAGCTGCCATGCTGTCTTCATGACTTGAAAATCTATTTTCAGCTTCATTCAAGCGGTTTTGCCAGCTTTTAATGGAAGTTTTGATCTCCTGGAAATCTCTTGAGTCTGTGTCATGTGTTCTATTTCATTCCTATTGTTTAGGTAATGTTTCCATCTGTTGCCTATGTTTATCTATTTTTTTATCTGTTTCTTCTCTAGATGTGCTCAGCAAATTCTTTCATTATTGTCATTGCATTTATTTCCTGAGAAATTATTCCTGATCTGGTCTCTTCTATGGCCTGATTGAGTTGTTACTTTATTTCCATTACAATCATTTCAGCAATTTCAGGTGTGTTTTTACCAAACTCTCCTCTGTTTATGTATCCTGGAATTGTTCTGAGTGTGGTAAAGTTCTGAGATTGCATTTTAGCCCTTCACCTTGTCATGTTTGATGTAGAGTCTCCCTCTTCTCTGGTAGCTCAGCAAAGGTTGCTGGTGGTCTTAGTTTTCATGGTGGTCAGGCCTCCCCTCAGTGTCTCCTGAGATGCTCTGCTTAGGCTGGGGTCTTCCAGCAGATGGTGAAGTTTGCCTAGTTCTCCCAGGTCTCAGACGCAAACTATTATATCAATTAATGGCAGACTGCCTGTTCCAATGTCTCCTTGCAGCTCAGGGCACATATGTGACACTGAAGCAGGCTGCGCTGGTGACATAATCACAGATCTGTCATCCTGTGACCCCAGGCAGTTCAGAGAATAGGCAGAACTCCGACACAAATTGTAAAGTGAACAGTTTGTGAAGCACCTATTTCTGTGTCTCCAAGCAGCTCAGGGCATGCACAGGAGCATGATGTGTGCTGCACTGGCAGTGATCAGGGCAGCATGTGTCTGTGATCTCCTGAAGGTCAGGGCTCAAGTAAAGCCCTGATGCAAACTGCGGTAATAGCAGTTCATGCACCCCCTGCCCTGGTACCTCTGGCAGCCCAGGGCACACGTAAGGAAGGCCCAAATGCGAACCATGATGTTGTTAGCTCCTGGCCTTCTGAGTGAGGACCTCCTGTCTGCACTGGGCACAAGGAGGGCAGAGACTTAGACTGCAATGGTGGCGGGGCATGGGTCTCCTGCTCTGGCCCTGGGAAGTAGATGGGAAGTACCTGGTTCTCTGGGTGTTGAGCTGTGAATTATAGTGTCAGCAGGTCATGGACTACCTAATTCTGTGTCTCCAGTTAGTTCTGGATGCACAAAGGAGCAGCTGTACACATAGACGTTGGCTGTGCTGGTGGTGATCAGGGGCTGCTTATGGCTCTGGCAGCCCAGGACACCCATAGGGAGGGCCCAAATGCAATCCCTGGTGTTAGAAGGTCCTGGGCCTTCTGAGTGAGGACCTCCTGTCTACTCCAGGTACCTTTTGAGCAATTACTTTCCATTTCACAATATCTGTTGTACCTTTTGGCTTTTATTTACTCTTTCAAGTTTGGGACAGATTACAAAACACAGACACAGCTACAAACACATTCAGTCAATTTATCTTTGATAAAAGGGCCAAACATGCACACTGGAAGAAAGATAGCCTCTTTAATAAATGGTGCTAGAAAAGCTGGCTTTCCACATGATGAAGATTAAAATTAGATCCATATCTATCACCATACACTAAACTACAATCAAAATATATCAAAGATGTAAATATTTAAATAGAAACACTAAATGTTCTGGAATAGAAAGTAGGTAGAAATCTTGAAGAGGTAGGAGTAGGCAGAGTTCATTAAAAAAAAAACTGCAAAAGAAATACTTCAAAAAATCAACAATTCAGATCTCATCTTATTGAAATGTTTTTGCACATCAAAAGAAATCAACAACAGGGTAAAAAGAAAACCCATGCACTGGCAAAAAAATACCCAACTATCGCTCAGACAAAATATTTCTATCTAGAACACATAAAGGATTTTTTTTAAATCAGCCCCCAAAATTCAAAGACATAGCCTAAAAATGGGCTTCTGAGATAAATACACACTTCTCAGACGAAAAGATACAAATGGCAAATAAATATATGAAAAAATGTTCAACATCATTGGTCATTCAAGAAATGTAAGTTAAAACAACACTGTGATTCCATGTCTCACCAGAAAGAATGACTATCATCAAGAAATCAATCAACAACAAATGCTACAGAGGCTGTGGAAAAGGAAACACTTCTCCACTGCTGGTGAGAGTGTAGACTGATGAAACCATTGTAGAAATTAGTATGGAGATTTCTCACAAAACTAGTATTAGAAGTCCCACTTAACACAACTATTCCCCTTCTGGACATTTACCCAGAAAAACTGAAAACATCATACCACAGTGATATATGTGCACCCATGTTTATAGCAGCACAATTTGTCATAGCTAAATCTTGGAAACAACCCAAATGCCCATGAATGGAATAATGGATAAAAAAGATGTGGTATTTTTATACAATGCAGTATCACTCGGTTATAAAAAAAAGACAAAGTCGAGGCTTTTATAGTTCAATGGATGCAACTAGAGATGATAGAGATGCGTGTGTGTAAATATCGCATTGTCTCTCTAGCAAAAATGCACTTTTATATCTATTTTCATTTTTCATAATCTCAGTTTTAGTTTTAAAGTGAAAATGAAAACTTAGAAATAAGAGAAAAACACATATGAAAAGATATTATGAATATTCAATGAAAGAAATAATGATTTTACTGTTATGGCAAAAATCAAAAATTGGGTCGAACTCTGCAGGAGATCAAAGAACTCATTCAGAACAAACGGAGTTTTAATTAATTTTAATTTAGAATCAATTGGACCGGTCATTGCCCCCCATTCCCGATCAGAGAATGTGGCACTTAACTGCCTTTGTTCTCATCTTATATACATTTTTGGTTTCCATGGTAATAGATTGGAATGTTTAGGCCTGGCCACAGTTGTTTACCTTGCACCATTTGACCAGGTCAGGCTCTAGCCACAATGATATGTACTTTAACAACTCAGGCAGGGAGAAGAATTCCAGGACAAAGTCAGGAATGCAAAGTTAACTCTTTACAAAACCTCCAGGATATTTCTCAAGACACATTTTGAGGCTTGTGTATCTTAAAATGTTGTGCATAAAGTCACCACCCCTTACATTACTTTAGAAATGTATGTGCCATACCGCTTCCTTCTCTCTAATGCTATTGCAAACGCTTGCCATCTGTGTGATTCCCATACCGGGTTCCTGCATTTTAAGATCATTTTAAAACTTAGCTTCTTTCTTTATAAAATAAAGTATTCAAAACCTCTTATTCGTTGTTTTTGTTGTTCTCCAGTGCTAAAGATTGATTCTGATTGGCTGCATCACACAGCCATCCACTACCTTTAAATTGGCAGTATTCTGATCCATTTTGAGCATTTAGGTAAGAAGTCCTTCAGTGTAGGTTACAGCTCAATTTCCTCAGCCCACCAGAGCAGGCTGTTTTCTAATTTTATGTTTCAGTCTTTTTCACTCTCCTGTTCCATAAATCAGGTTGAAAACAACAATTTTTCTACCATAAGAATTTAGAGTTTCTCCATCCCCTTTTTTCATTCCTTGTCTTTGAGCAAGCTAATCTCTATGACTAAAATGTCCTCTCCCTTCTTTTCTGGTTGATAAATGTTTATTCATCCTTCCAGATTCTGCTCAAGCTATCCTACAAAACCTTACAAGTTTTCCCTGACATATTCAATGTGTTACTTTCTTATAATACTTCACCAGTATGTCTGTTTAAATCTGGATGAAATCTGGCATGATCCATTAGTGTGGAGATGGACTATTTATTTGTTAGTCAAATTCTGGAGCTTTCTTGGCATTTCAATGTGAGTGAAATTTTTTTCTTTCTATAAAACAGAAAAAAATAAAGGGAAGAAAATATAATGATTGAGAGGGAAGTAAAAGTAAAGGGAATAAATGTCAAATCTGTTGAAATGTCTTTGAACTTTTTGCTCTGTTACCTAACTCTTCTCATAAGATGTTGTGTTATTTCAAAATGTTTTCAAGAGAAAAAAATGAAAAAGTAAAGCAGCTGAGGTTCTACCAATAAACTTGAAGGGATTTACATGACTACATCTTGTGAAAGATTAAAAATAAAAGTATAGTCAACACATACTAGATAATTCTTCAATGCATGTGATAGTCCATGCACATACCGTATATAGATATAAGGCAGATGCAATTCAGACATTGCTGCCCAATATCTAATTTTTTCTTCCTTATTGTATTCCACTGTAACCTAATTAAACTTCTTTAGGTATTGTTTCCTCCTTTAATAGCTCTGTATGTTCTCTTACTTTAGACTCTAATATATAGTGCAGTGCTTAGAAGAATTAGAATCACTTCTATAAGTGAATCTTGCTTTTCCTCAAAAAAACCATATATAATTTGCCCTTCAAAAACAAAGCTCAATCAACATGCTCTAATTTTGAGTGTGAAATGCTGAACCTTTAAAAATAGGCTTAGGATTTATATTTCACATGTCCAGAATTTGTCACAATTAGCATTCCTATGAAGTTTTTATTGAAGCTCAGTTTCAGCTAATTTGGAAAATAATTGCTTATGTCATTTAAATACCTAACAGGGACATGTAAAGTAAATTTGCAATTCCTCCTATGGTCCCGTCCTGGGGTTCCATTCTCCATGGCTCTCAGTTTTAATAGTTTTGCCAGAGGGACATTAACTGCCTTATTCTCTGGACTACCTTTCTGAGGATGTTTGAATTATCCTAATTCTAAGGCATTGTAGAAAAATGGATAGACTTGATTTTTTAGATTAATTTTAGGTTGATGGAAAATTAAAGAAAAAAAAGAAGAAAATTTAGGAGATCTCCCCTAGAGCCTCACTATCTGCTAGATTTCCCAGTATTACCTCTTTGCACTTTTACAAAACTGGTGGGCCAATAATTGCAAAATATTACTTTCACTATAGCTCACATTAGAGTTCACATCTGGTGTTTTACATTTCACAAGTTTTGACAAAAGCACATCATCACATATTTATCAGAAAAGTATCATACAGCATGGTTTCACTGCCACAAATACCCACGTGTTCTAGCTAGTCTTCCCACGCTCCTCTAACCCCTGATCGTCAATGATTTCTTTCAAGCTCAGGAGCTTTCCCTTTTTCTGACTCTCATATATTTGGAATAAACCAGTGGTTTCTTTTTCACACTGACTTCTTTCACTAAGGAATAGTTATTGAACTTTTCTCTATGTGGTTTCAAGACTTGTGGTTGTACAGCTTTATTTTTCCTGAATAAAATTCTACTGCAGAGACCAGTGGTTTATTTATTCACTTTGTTTAATATTTTCAAGTCTCAAGGCATTATAATTAAAGCCCTATCAACAGTTCTATGAAACCTTTTGTACGGATATGCTTTCTCTTCACTTAAATTCTAAGGTGCAAGATTCCAAGTTCACGTGGTAAGACTGATTTTATCTCAAGGAGAAACCTACAGAATATTTTCCAAAGTGACTGTACCACTTTGATTTTATGCCAGTAATGAGTGGATGTTTCTGTCCTATACTTTATAGCAGTTGCTGCAATTAGTTCTGGAATCTTAGACATTGCTAGGTTGCTTGTGGTACCTTATCCTCATTTTAACTTAAAAGTCCCCAATGAAAGGAAGTTGAATATCATTTGCTGTTTATTTGCCATCTGTAAGTCTTCTTTGATGTCATTTCCAGTCACTTTGCCCAAATTTATTAGGTTGTTTGCATTTTTTTTTATTTTCTAGGATTCTGTTGTATTTTCTGAACAGAAGTCCGTCATGAGATTTATATTTTATACATTTTTCCTCCTACTATGTAGCTTGAAGTTTCAATATGCTATTATTTGTCCAGCAGTTTTAATTTTAATAAAATTTAACTTACCAATTTTATTTCTAATTCAGAATCTTTTTTTAACCTATGGGTGTTAAATTATTCTGACACTATTTTTTTTAAGTATGCTTTCTCCAGAGTGTTCCCATTGCTTCTTTGCGAAAGATAACATTTTTGGGTCAATTTGTTTTGTATCTCTTCTGTTTCACTCATAAATGTATTTATTCTTTCATTAATACCACAGGGTCTTGATATCCGGAGCTAAACTATAGGTTTTAAAGTACAATAACATGTTCTTATTCACTATTGTATTGGTTTGGGGCTCTCTATTTTTCAGTGTTTCAAACTCTTACTTCCCTACCTTAATTGATTACATGACTTGGGAAGAGAAGTTTAATGTAATTCATAACTTTGTTCCACACTAAGCAAAGATATTTTCTCTTTCTCATTTATTTCTAGACATTATCTTGATCTGCATTTTGATATAGCTAGGGGTGGAGTTTGACACAGCCAGGTGTGGAATTTTTTCATTTATTCATGATATTCTCTGACAAATTTAGCTAATATGATTTGTTGTTTATTATTAATGCTAGAAAATACTCAAACATCAGTACTTGAAACATTTCCTCTGATTCTTCATTTCTTCTAGTATTTCTATTATGCTTATGTCTTATTAATTATGTTCTCATACTTTGGACATAGCATTCCCTTTTATGATTATTCATTGCTCTTGTCCTCTGTAGTTGGTACATGAGTATTCTCATACTTTCTGGATCTTATATACTATACTTGGATATGTTCAGTATGTTGATGTGTCCATCAAGATTTAAATTGGCAGACTCTGAGTACAAACAAACTGTCTTCACTTGCGGAGACTGGATTCTTACCATCAGTGGAGGCCCTGAAAGAAACAAAGTGACAGAATCTCTCAGCAAGAGCGAATTCCTCAGCAGATGCTATTCAGATTTCATCTGCACCATCAGTTCTCCTAGCTCTCAGATGGTTAGCTTTTAAAGAGTGCACCGTGTGCTTTTCTGGGTCTCAATCCTGCCAGGTACCACACTGCACGTTTTGTATTTCACATTCTCCCTAATCACAACAGAAAAGTCTCTATGTTATTCATCTTTCTATAGATAGCCTGGATCTTCCTCAGTAACACAAGTGTCTTAATTTTTTATAAAAATAGTAACTAATTAGAGATAATATAGAAGGTAAAGTTCTGATTGTTTCATCTCTTTAGTGTAAGAACAGTAAGATAACATATTTGAGGTCTGAAAACTGAATAAAAATGATTGACTTTTGACAGAGTTTACGAACCATAGATTAACATAGTTTCACTTCATTTGTAACTTGAAACAAAGCTGCTGACCTGTACTTACAACCAACTCATGTGCACATTTTCACAGCTATGAAAGAGATTCGTGCATGCTAGCATCATCTCTAAGTGATTAGAATATACTTGAAAAGAAAAATAATATTTAAAATGGAACACCCTAGTGAGTTATTCATTATCTGATTTCTTTTCCATATGAGATTTAAGAGGGAAGACCTGCATAATTTACATGTTGAAGTGATGATTTGTTTATGGTGGCCATAAGGATGCAAGAACCATATCCAAATGAGGCAGTCTTGATTTACAGTGCATCAGATAGACTAAAGAACCCCAACAGAAATGCTATGAAATCAGGTAACCAACTAAATATCATAAGTACTTTGCAAAATGATACCAAATATGCTGATATATTCCAGTTTTGTCAATGAAACAAGACACTGAATAATAAGGTATCATAAGACATTGTAATCCATGAAAATCAAAAGTTTAATTTAAAATGAAATGAATCTCATTGAAATCATGCCTGAGAAAAGTCAATACTCAAATCAGATTTCAAGAAATACCTATTTGAATTTTGGTTTGGTTAATTCCTTGCAAACATCTGCCCTATTTCCAAACCTTGTGATTATAATATATGGCTTTATATTCACTCATTACCAAGCCTGAGAGAGGAAAATAATTAAGAGTATTATTACTAATTTTATCTTACAGTTTGTCTTTACTTCTCTAAGTACCTATGTTTGATATGGATCTCTAAAGATTTTTTAAATAATCCACTGAGATTTAGCCTGTTAATGCATTTAATTCCTTATTAAGTGTTGTCCAATCGCAATGTTTGTTTGATTAAAATCAAGCGGGTTGATAACGTGAAGCTGAGTTTTTGAACTGTGCCTCATCACACTTCCACAAAACAATTTTTATGCTCAGTTACATGAAGTTGTCTCAAGTTTGATTGTCCTCATCAAATTCTAAATATGAGATATAAACTCATCCATTCTTCTATATTTCCATGATGATTATATTTACCATACTATCACTGGTTGAAAAACTTCCATTGCTCATAATTTTAAGTGACCATCACTAGAAGTTGCTGACAGTTTTTATTTGAAAAAAAAAATAAAGGAGTCTGATTATAATTTCAGTCATATTTACTAATAAAACTGTTATTCTTTTGCCATTCTTACACAGGAATTGGACATTAAATCAAATGATAAAATTTTCTACAAGAGGTTATAGTTTAAGTTCAAGTACTAAAACAATAAATTTATAGTTTTTATTTTGTTACTTTGTATAATTATATATAATGTGAATATGAATAAAATAAAGATGCATTTAAAATAAATCTAAGCAAAATGCATTAAAAATTTACTAATCACTTAGTACTATAAGATTCTTTTTATCAATTTTGCATATCTATATCTGATAATCTAAACAACTTCTTTGAAAATAACAATATGTAATATAACAACCATTGTTGATTTCCTATCATCTTGTTTTGAAATTCCATATCATTTTTAATTTTTTATTTTCTTTAAAATAAGAAAGTAGTGTATGTTTTATTTTAACTTTAAAGAACACAAAAGAGCACAGAAAATATGTAAAAGTAATATAAAGGTAAGATTTATAATGTCATTTTCTAAATATTCACTGATGAAACTTTAAGGGAATGTTGGCCCAATGTCATATATACACATATGCAAGTGAAAATCACACTGCAAGTTGGAGTTTTTTTAACTGTCATATGATACTATGTTGCATTATAATATGTTAAGAAATTGTTAAAATCTATATAATCTTTAAATATTCATGTAGAAATTAACATTTAATAGGTAAATGATATTTTACATATAGATTCAATGGAATGTGTTGCCTTGCCCTATGCTTTGGGTATTGGGACTTTCCAATTTCCTATCTTGAAAACCACCAGGCCGGGCAGAGATAGCCCAGAGAAAATATAGGGACCTATTCTCATCACACAGAGTAGATTTAATGAAGTTCATTAACCAATAAGCATTTTAGGGCATATCAGTGTGAGACATAAGCAGACTTATTAGGCAAGTTAAGAGAAAATACAGAAAGGAATTTAGAATTTAAGCAGCTGAGAGGGCATAGCTCTAACGAAAAGATTAGAGCAACCCATTCAGAAAAGTGTGGTACCAGCTTTTAGACTATTTGAGAAAAGACAGGGTCCAGCTGATCATTGTGCATTTGTAACATGGCTCTAGGAGAAGTCCTTGCTGCTTGAGAGGGCAATTTGGTCTCCATGAGATGATTAATTCTGCTTTGGTCATCTCATTCATGTGGAGAATTCTTATGGAATCCAAAGAGATATAAATTTAGAACAATGACCAGAGACTTTGTAGCATACATTGTTATGTGAGTATCCTTCGAAATCTTCTATTTTGGCGTCTTCATTCTGAAGGAAGTTGAGAGAGAATATGTAAATTTTGGACCAGTCATACTTTCCCCTACTTTTAGACAGATCATCCATAAATATTAAGCATGCCTATATGTGGAGCTAAGTAGGCATATGACCCAATGTTTTACAGTAATAAAAGACAGATACAAAATGAAGATGAAGCTTTTTTCTGCTTATGGCAACTATTGTTATCTGTAGGCTGTAGTGAAGGAAAGGAAAGACTCTATGTTTTTGTTGTTTGTTTTAGTCGAAACCATTTTTAAGTCTCTAAGTACCCAGAAGAAAACACACATCATGGTCTAAAGTGAATAACAGGTTAAGGGCTTAAGAATTTATTTGTCCTCTGTCCCTGTAGAAGGTTCTATGACAAGACCATAAAATATTGGACTCCATAGCTATTTTCCCTTCTAAAGGCACAGTTTTCACTCCACCAGGACTTGACGAAGTACTGCGCTGGGTCAAGAATAGCTTGTTCTTGTAAAGTCCTAGGACAGAAGAGGCATTAACATTTTTTGAAAGTCTATGAAAACAATACGTGGCAGAGACCATGTTGGACAGCTAGTGCTACAATATCAAAAATGCACAAACCAAGTGCCTTAAAGAACAGAATATTATTTACTCATAGTTCCAGAAACTGTAAGTACAAGATCAAGGTGGTAATAAATATAGTCCAGATTTACAGACACACTGTCCTTTGTCCACACATGGCCATGTCCCCGCTCCTGTGTCTGCACATGGCCTGTCTGGGGAGGGGGGAAGAGATTTGATACCTTGTGTCTTTTCTTTTAAGGATATTAATCCTATTGGATTTTAGTCCCACCATTATAGGCAATACTTTCAAATATAGTGATATTTTAGGTGTCAGTTGCAACATAGGAATTACGGGAGAAGATGCATTTAATAATAGAAATCTCACATTTTTTACATGATTGAATATACTGTCTTGTATTTTATACAAAAATATTCACAAACTATTATAGTGCAAGAATATATATATATATATATATATATATATATAATGTTTCACACTGAAAAAGAAATACACACACTAAAGTATTTATATTTTTGGTGGCAACTTAATTCCCCAAAAGATATACCAAGTTATGTCTACAAACAGGTTTACTTTCCCTATTCACATATATTTAATGAATAACAAATATTTTATTAATATCACATTTCATAAATCTAAATAATCACTCCTACTAGATTTATCTTATATTCCACTGGACACATTGTTTAAACTATACTTTTAATGCAAGAAAGACATTGTATTTTTTTAATCTTTCTTTTTTTACTTTAAAGAGAATAAAAAATTCCAAAAAATCAGAAATAAAATAATATAAATGATACAGAATTTAAAAACAAGAAGACAGGAAGTTAACAATGTTTGTTATATTATATATTGTTATCTTCAAAGTATTTGCTCAGATTACCAGATGTAGATATGCAAGATTAATTGAACAAGCATTACCTTTTCCTTTCAAAAAACCAATAGAAATTCATAATAAACTTATCTTAGCTATCTTGTGCATTTGTGTGTATACATATATTTTTTCCTTCCTTCTTTTTCTCCTTTCCCCCATCTTTATTCTTTCCTTTTGAAAAAAGATAAACATAACAATGAAACTGAGTTTCAAAACAGGTTATTAGGAGAGTTACACTACCAGGACAATTTATAACAGCTAAATGTTGGAAACAACCCAGATGTGCATCATTTGAAGAAAGAATACAAAAGATGTGATGGTTTTATGTAATGGAGTACTACCCAGTCGTTAAAAAGGATAAAATATAGTCTTTTATAGGGAAATGGAAGACCATACTCATAAGTGAAATACATCAGACCCATGTGTATAAACATCGTATTTTCTCATCATTATGAAAATTTGAACAAGTAAATTAAATCTGAAATGTATAATAGACGTATCAATTGGGAAGAAATTGTTCAAAAGAAAAGACAAACGTGATGGGCAAATGGAGAAAGAAAAAAATACATGCACAAAGAAGATAGTTAAGATTGTCATTCAGCTAGTTTTTCTTAGTTCATTAAACAGAAAGTTTTGTGCCAATATTGTGTGGACAAGTTATCATGCCTATATCTTTTATGATGAAAAACTACTAGGAAGACAAAAATACCCAATGTACATTGTATTTTTAATTCTGCTTAATCTTCAAAATGTTCACTAGTGAGCAACTTATCTAAGAATGCTAAAAATTTCAATAAACTACATGTTTGGACCATTCACTGATGAAAATATGTTAGAGAAAAACTGATTTGACTAGTAGGATCTCTCTGTGACATTCTGTATATTTCAAGATGAGTGTGGCCTCCCAGGAGATGTTTCCTAATGAGGAACCTGAATTAAACAAATTCTTTATTATGCTTTTGAAAGCCATGAAACAGATAGAGAGGAATTGGGAAAGCATTGGAGATGGAAAAGGGGTAAATATGTCTTCTTTGATACCTTTGGCAGTTTTTAAGAGGTCAGTAGGCAGTTCAAAGAGAGAATGAAATTGGATAAGACCCAGACACATCCAGACATAAATGCCTGACATAAAAAAGACCTTCAGGTTTCTTTTCTTCAAATGTCCCCAGAATTCACTCAAGGATGATGTGAAAGTAGCTGAAAAAGAACAGATTTGTGCAGTAACCTGACTTCTCACTTACCTTCTGAGGTCACCTGATCAAAAGCCTCTATTGAAGATTATGTTATTTCTGTCTGGAGAAGAATCATGTAATTTGTAAAGAGATGAGGTGACCATCATCTTTTTTTTTTATTTTAAAGAAAATAGTACAAAAAAATAGGAAAATACAAACAACACAAAGCAAGGACATTAAAAATGATACAGGGCTTCAAACCAAATGAAAGGGACTAACAGTGCTTATTATATTGCATATTGTTATCTTCAACAAAATTGCTCAGTTTACCAGATGTGAGAATAGAAGACTCATCAAATCATTAAAGAGAATAAGAAAATTATAATTTAAAAGAACATTAGCAACAATACATAATTGCACTAGGCAGGATTACAGTTTCCCGGGCACCCTCCAATAAGTAAGCAGTATATGCTCAAGGCTTTCCTAAGAATTTTTCCACTCTCAGTCAACAAAGGCTTTTCACACTGCCCCCCATCCTCCTAGTTGGTTGATCTTGCAATAAAGTTCTCTCCTCCGCAAACTTGTCACAATTCTGGCTTCTGTGTACACCAGGGAGACCCTGCTCAGTAGCAGTGGGCATAGGAAAACATTGATAAACTTCCATCTCCGGTTCAATAACTAGTATGTACATTTGTTTATGATTGGGTCTCACCAAACCGTCCTGCGTGTGTCTAACAGGGTCTATCTTCCGTAGCTCACATTCCTGAGTAACTGGGATTTCAAGTGTACACGGTCATTCACTCATGCAACCAACCAATATCCAACGACTATGTATAAGATTTGCCATGTCATTTCTCATCTGTCCATACCATTTACACTAATTTATAAAGCAATTTAAAATAAAATAATTTTGTGTCAAATATTCTTGAAGATTATATGTTTATGATGTATTACATTAATGACAGTTCGGCATACATTGCATGTTTAAATTAGTTTTCCTTTAGCACTTCCAAAGTATCAATATGTCCTCAAAATTAGTGGTGTTGCTGCAAAGTGTGCTATTAATCCCATTTTCCCCCTTTGGTAGGGAGTTTACCCTTAATTCTTTGTATTCAATATACTTAACCTTCACTCCAACATCCCTACGATAATTTTCTCAGTCGCATTCTGTACTCTCTAAGTAACATCAGTAATTTAAATTTTTCTTTAGTTATTGGAAATATAGAATTATCCCTTAAGTACATTTTTTGTCTATAAATTGTCCTTACTTTTGCTACTTTTAATATCTAAATATAAATAATTGTGCCCTAAGAATACAACGGCTGTGGCTGATGTTTTCTGTAACAAAGTAGACATTCAAAAGATAAAAGCACAGCACATTTATTTTATCTAAGCCTTACATTCCGTGGGAGCCTTCAGAGAGAACAAGTCAAAGATCTGGGGGGTGTTATGTTTCTATGGTAAGGCTTCATGAAGAATGGCCTACATTGTCGGAGTGTGTTTGGACCACAGGGAGTGACCTAGTGGTATGAATATTATTAGGAAACTTGGTAGGGCTTGAATCTTCAGAGTCTTCCTGCCCTTCCTTATAGTAAACTACTTTTAGTATATAGCAGGACCTCTACTGGAATAAGACTCCTATGATCCACTGTCACACGAGAGAGATTAATTCTATATTTTGGATTTGCAATGCTCCCTAAATGCCCATGTATTGAATGTGTGTAGACGGTGATGGACCTTCAAGAGTATAGTCTAGTTGGAGGAAGTTAGGTCCCTGGGACATATCCTTGAAGGAGATATTGACACTTCAGCACTTTCATTTCACTCTTTGCTTCCTTTTCAGCATAAAGTGAGAAACATCCTCTGCCATGTGCTCCCACTGTGATATACTGCCTTGGCACAGGCCCCAAGACAGTAAGTCAAGAGATCATCAAGTGAAACTTTAGAGAAGGAACACATATAAAACCTTCCTCCTTCAAGTTTTTTTGTTTTAAACGTTTGTTATAGCAACAGAAAAATGACTAACAAAATTTCTTCATAGATCATGCACTAAAACCCTGGGAAAGTTAGAATAATTATTCTTAGGTTTCACGGATGCTCTTCTGGATAAAGGAATTCGAATTTCTATAGCATAGCATAAACAAGGGAATTCTAGTTTCTACAGAGTGCCTTGGTAGATGAGGAGAAGCAGGAGAAAGGGTAAGAGACATTTCTTCTGAGGGCTTCCCAGAGCTCTTCCATTCAGTGTACCGAGTGCAGAGCGCAGTACTGCATTTTCTAAGCCCCAAACTGGAAATCATTCCTTGTCATACATCTTCCTTTCTGTCTTACATGTTGGCAGTCTTGATATTGACATTTTTTCTTGATACTTTCCAGATAATTATTTTATTGCATGTTTTTCTTTAAGATAATATAATATTCCTCACCTGGAAACAATTCCAGCACTTTAAAAAGCATATTCCTGGCTCTAACCACAGACGTCCTGTCTCACTCACTTTGGTGTATCTGCCATGGTCTTGTTTTTCAGTTTCATCTTGGCACATTTTCTATTGGATACACAATTGGCTTTTGTGTGAACCTGTTTCCTATCTATATCTGTCCGTCTATGTACTATGATTAGGTTATTGCTCCTTACTGAATTAATAAATTGAATTAAGAAAAGATAATGCTCAGTCTTTGTGTACCTTTTCAGTCAGTTTATCATGACACAATTAAAGAAATATTCCTTTTAAATTTTATTTGAAGTATCTATGTCTGGAGTTTCTTACATATAAATGTACATGCTGGTAAGAAGAATGTGTGGGCATAGCCTGTTCAATGGCTTCCTGGCTAACATTCTTTTGTACCGAGTCCTTTGTTTTATAAAACCTAAAATTTACAGATAATACTGTGATTTTCCTATTATGTAATTGTAGTTAGAATAGTCTAAGTCCTGCACTTGACTAGGAAAGCTTTTGGACTTTGCATATCTTTCCTCATTGAGTAATTTTAGGACAAATCCTGCTAAGTCCCTTGAACCAGATGCCATCCTCCACGTTTATATCTACACTTTCCAAAATATCTGACATATCTCTGATTTTCTCTTACTATCCCTCAGTTGTATATAATCATTTGACTTTCTTTTAAGAACAATACTGTCAGTTTAAATTGGAATCCTCTTTTACCCCTAGAAATTCTTTTTTCTTTTTCTTTTCTTCTTTTTTGAGACAGCATCTCACTATGTGGCCTAGAATGGCTTTGAACTTGCCATGATCCTCTTGTCTGAGCCTTTTGAGTGGTGGGATTACAGGTATGTGCCGCCATGCTCAGCTTGCCCTAGAATTCCTTCTGCAATTTTCTGTGCGCTAATCCAGACCCTGGTCCTTAGTTATAAATTTCCATTTTCATTCCTTATTTGTTTAGAATTCAGTTCAACCTTTTCCCCCATTACAAAACATTATTAAAATGCTCTCTATGCCTACTTCAAAAGTCCTAAATAGATTTTAGTTCAGTACTTAGTGAGATATATAGGCTCAGTTTCAGTATTTTCCAAACATAAAAAGTTTTCGCAGTACCAATTGTTGACTAGAATATATTCCCTCTTCATGTGTGTTGGGCTTCTAGGTGAAAATGCCGATAGCTGGGGATATTTGCGACTTGTCTATTTTGTTCTGTTGATGCACATGTCTGTTTATGTTCCAGTAGAATCACATTTTTGTCACTGTTAATTTCTGGTGTATCTCAAAGTCAGGTTTTGTGATGCCTCCTCCTTTGCTCTCGTTGCCCAAATCACTTCCCTATTGTAGTTCTTTCTGGTTCCATATGAATTTTAGGGTTACTTTCTCTAGATCCATGATTGGCATTTTATTTGGGATGACATTGAGTCTGTGATACAGTTTGGGGAGTATGACCATTTTGACAATATTGGATCTGCTCATCCAGGAGCAAGGAACATCTTTCCATTTTCTGATGTTCATTTCAATCTCCTTTTGTAGGGTACTATAGTTCATTTGTAGAAGTCTGTCCCTTCCTTGGTTAGGTAAATTCCTAGGTATTTTATTTCTCTTTAATCTACTCTAAATGTCATTGTTTTCATGCTTTTCTTTCACTGACTTAACAATATATTACTATACACAAGTGTTATTGAGTTTTGTGTGTTGACTTTATTTATTTATTTATTTATTTTATTATTATTAATTTTTTTTGGCGGTACTGGGGATCGAACTCAGGACCCTGCACTTGCTAGGCAGGCGCTTATTCCACTGAGCTATATCCCCAGCCCTTGTGTGTTGACTTTATACCCTGCTACACTGCTGAAGAAGATTATTAATTCTGAGAGCATTTTGGTGAAATTCTTTGGATCATCTATGTACAGTATTATATAATCTAAAAATGGTGGTAATTTTAGTTCTTTTGAAATATGTATCCATTTATTTCTTTCTCTTACTTTTTTTTTGGTGGTACTGGGGATCGAACTCAGGACCCTGCACTCACTAGGCAGGTGCTTATTCCACTGAGCTATATCCCCAGCCCCTTCTTTCTCTTACTTGATTGCCTTAGCTAATAATTCAAGAACAATATTGAAGTGATAATAGTGGGTATCCTTGTGTTGTAGATAACTTTAGAAGGAATGTGTTTGGTTTTTCCCACATTTAATATAACATTGCTTGTCATACATAGCTTTTATCAAATGGTCCTTCTATGCCTATTTTTTCAGGTTTCTTATGAAGAGCTGCTTTGACTTTGTTGAAAGTATCAAAAACCTGGTTAAATAACCCTAAGTTATTGCAGGCTGGTCAGGATCTCAATCTCCCAAGCAAGTGGATGGCGAAGGCTTAAATAAAAGAATGACACAATGAAAATGGTTTCAGGGCCCCAGGAGGGACCAATTCTGTTACAGCTTATTCTCTGAGTTAGCCAAAGACTTCCCTGGATGGCCCCGTATTTATTTGGTTTTCAAACAAAGGAAGAGGAGACTCAAGAAAACACGGCAATCTCGCAGGACCTTGGGAGAATTTTGCCAAGTAGTAAATTATGTCAATCAGGAGAACTACCTTATCTTTAGGTTGGTAATTATTGTAGGATTGTGGAGCCTGTAGCTGCACTCTCCTGTGGCTAATTGGGGCTGTAGCCTTGTCAGACAAAGTGCCTAAGGTTCAGGCAACTCACAAGTAAATGTGAAAAGCCAATTGGTTAATATTAAATTCTGCTCAGAGCCACTTTGTAGTGGTCTCTAACATGAAAGCCTTTTATCAGTCTGTTTCTATGATCCTGTGTTTTTATTTTGCTTCTGTTTGTGCAATGTGTTACATTTTTTGATTTGCTTATGTTGAATCTTCCCTGTATTTTTGGAATGAAATCTACTTGGTCTTGATGTGTGGTGTTATTGATGATGTGCTGCTTTGCAGACTAGTACCTTGTTAAGCATTTTTACGTTTGTGCTCAGTAAAGAATTGGGTCTGCAGTTTTCTTCTTTAGCTGGAACCTTATCTGGTTTGAGGATCAGCATTGCACCTACTGGAAGATGAAATCTATAAAACACTAGAAGTCATAGATGTAGGAAAGTACTTCCTCAACAGAACTACATTTGCACAGAAATAGCTACAAGAGTCCACAAATGGGATTATATCAAAGTAGACAGCATCTGCACAGAAAAGAAATTGATTAGTAGAATGAAGATGCAAGTTAAAGAATGGCAAAAAAGTGCCATCTAATCCTCAGACAAGGGCTAATAGTTAGAATATATAAAGCACTAAAAAAGTAGACCACTTAAAATAAAAGAACACATCAAGAAATGAGCAACTGAAATTAACAGACACTTCCCAGGGGAAGAAGTACAAATGATCAGCAAACACTTAAAAATATGTCCCACATCTCTGGCCATTGGAGAAGTGCACATTAAAACAATGTCAAGATTCCCTTTTTTATTAGAAAGAATGACAATTAATAAGAATCAAAAAATTACAAATCCTGACATGGCTGCTGTATAAACAGAACTCTCTTACTTGGATGAGAATGTAAACTGGTACAACCATTATGAAAATCAGTATGGACATTTCCTAATGAACTAAACTGCTGCATGTTTGTAATCCTAGCCCTTGGGATGCTGATACAAGAGGATTACCACAAGCTGGAGGCTAGCCTGGGCTACAAATTGAGCTCAAGTCTAGCCCAGACTATACACCGAGACATGGTTTTACAAACCACAGAGAGAGAGAGAGAGAGACAGAGAGACAGAGACAGAAAGAAATTCCATATGATGAAGATATTTCCCTTCTCATTCATTCTTTCATATGCTAAAAATATCACACTACAGTGTTGCGAGCATACCAATGTTTATAGCAGTTCACTTATAATAACTCTATTTTGAAAGCAGCCAGTATGCCCATCAATGGATAAAACCCACACCTTGATAAAAAAAAAAGTGTTATCTATATATACTATGATACTACTTAGCTATAAGGAGCAATAAATATAAGACATTTGCAGGAAAATGGATGCACCTAAAAAATATAATGCAGAGTATAATAAGACCCACACATTTAAAAACTGCCTAGTGCCTCTCATTTGTGTAAGCAAAGTACAAGGATACAAGAAGTCAAGCAGATAGTTCTCTTGCATCGGGACAGGGGTTCGGGGACCCACAAGAAAGAGAAGGGGAAGGGAAATATGTGACATAAAGCTTTGCCATGTACAGAACCTAATATATCTCCGAATGTAAATATCATGTGTCATAAACATGAGACAAAATTAATGATATCAACAAAAATGAACATGAGGAAAGGGGATTTAGAGGAGGAGGGAATTGAATGGGAAGGGGAAGAGATTTCTAAAAGAATCAAGATGTATTATACACATGCACTGCTGTCCAATAGAACTGCAAACAGCATGTATTGCAAATTTGTCCTGAAAATGTCCTAAATATAGTCTACCTTAGTATTTGGAAGGATTGCATAATGTTTATTCAACAATACATATTTTCCAGTATAATGTTTTAAAGCCAATGTTCATGTAAACTTATATTTACACTGAAAACAGGCTTTCTGGAAATGTTAATAAGTATTTCTCTAATGTGATGTGGAAATCATTAGAATAACAGGGTGTATGTATGCATAAAACATATGCAAACTGCATCTGAAGCTGCATACTAAGCAACTGTTTTTTAACAACCACATTAATAGATGATCAGGAATTTACAATTTAGAAATATGCATTTTAGGGATTCATAATAAAATTATACTGCATTTTATTCTTTCCCACATAAAATAATGAAAAAAGACTCTAGTGTAATGCTGGGCAGACAAATCCTTTTACTAAATATTTATTATTTCTTTTTTGAGAACTTAATTTGCCATTTATATGTATACTAGAGTTTCTGGGTACAGAATTTTCAAACTGGAAATCAGAAAAATTAAGATGAGTTTTCCTAATGAAGAGAGAAATATTTTCCCTTGTATCTCTATTTCTTAATGTATTTTACTTTATTTGATGATACTCAGTGACAGATGGCAACTAAGACAATTTTCGTGTTTACTCCAGCTTGTCTGAACCATTATATATGTGTGTGTGTGTGTGTGTGTGTGTGTGTGTGTGTATGTAATCTTATACATAAAATATTACATATATAAAATATTTCCTTATTCTTTTATTTTTGATTTTCACCTTCTTGAGTATGTATTACTGTAAAATGTTTCACTGCCTCTTTGAGAAGTAAATGTTCTATATCCTAAAAATGATGGGACATATCCTTTTGAAAAGAATTAATAATCAGAAAAGATAGTCCCTTGTCTCCTTTTTTTAATGGAAAGTTTGGAAGTTAATTTCATTCATCACCAGTTAGGAAACATTATTACCTAATCATATTTATCAATTTTCCCCACAATATGCTCCAGTATTTTCAAGTAGTCCACAAAGATGCAGAAACTCCTTTCCATTTTAAAGGAAATGAGATTAAATTGTCTCTTCTGTTGCATTGTTCTCAACCTGTACTATAATAAGTTTAATATATTTTGCCTTGTTATTTAAACTATATTCAATGTGAATTTCTGTTTGCAATGCTGAGTGAGAGAAGTATGACTAACTCCCAATCTGTTAGGTGCAAAATACACCAAGTTCAGGTTCCCTGAAATGGAAGAATGAATTCCAAGGAACAACAGAGGCTAAGAGTATAAAAGATTTATTGAGCAATAGCTCCTGAGAGATACAAGACATCCCCAAATCGGGTTGCTCCTGAAGGCTTTTGTCAGGGTAACTTATACAGCAAAGTCACAATGTGAGTACAAAGCGGGCCAATGTATAATCTATCTGTGGGATTACAAGGCCAGCTGCTCAGCTGATATTGACCCAGTAGGGAAGCGAGTCACGTGGCTAGGGTCCATGGACAGCCAAAGGCAGTTTGGGGAAGGGATGGTCTGGATGCCCTGGTCCCCCACCTTGCAACTGATCTCTACCTGGACCTTACTGGAGCAGGTGATATCAATCACAATACAATCTCAGACTGTTGTTTTTCTTTCAGGGAGCATGTAGGTCTGGTCATTCCATCTTTATCCAGCAGCCTGGCTTCAACAGACGTGCCTCCCGCCACAGTTTTGGTGTATCTTGCCTTCTGCACTGACTCTTTCAAGGTCCTGGCCCTTTTTGACTGCCTATTAATTTCCACCAAATTTAGCGGCCATAATGTTTAGAATGCAAGGCCAGCCTGCCTACCTGACATTTTAAAAAGTTTAAAAGTTAATTTTAAGAAAAATGAAAACAGGAATACAAATGAAAACCAATATCAGAAAAAAGATTTCCTCCTCTTATATATACTCGTCAGAAAGTATTTGGTTTTTATTTATGTATTTTTGGTTTTGATAAAGATTTGTTCTCTTTACCTTATTAAACTGTATTATGTTTATAACAGTATGTGGATCTTGTCAGTAATAGATACTAATAATTCATTTGATTTGTGAAAATTATGATTGGGATGAGTGACGTCAGAAAGTTTTTCATTAAAGGATTTAGGGACAAATCACAGAAAATCTAGTGTTAAGAGTGCTGAATACTTTTGATATATTATAAAACACTACATAATTCACTCAAAATTTTTACCTTCCTCTCAGAATGCTCAATAGAATAATCTCTTATGAGTTTTGAGAGAGAAACTGAAAGATTGAGAATTTTCCACTGTGGCCTTGGCAGGTCTTTGCTCCTTACAGGTCCCATGTAACTAACAATGGCTGCTAATCAGGAAGGAAAAGCCAGAGAAAAAGCATGGCTGTCAAACTTTGCTCTTTTGTGTGGTGTCCCCACACTCCAAAATCTCATGAGCTATTCTTCCTTTCTTTCCAAATTACCATTTCTTTAAGACTTGAGCCATTTTTAAATGAAGATTTACACAAGGAGTCATCTACTTGGTTCTTCTTTATAAGTAGCATTTTTATCCACTGAATCATCCATGTCAGCTGTGATATATGATCACCATGTAGATCTATTCAATACAGGAGGAACAAAGGGAATCCTTTCCTCTAAACTCAGAAAACCTATGGAAGAAAACAGATATTAAACAAGAGAAAAGGCATAAACACTTATTAATGTGCAAAAGATGAGAAGCCACAGAATAAGGTGAGGAGAACACAGAAATGTGATTACTCTCCCAGTAACCTTATTTAGAAACTTGATAACAGTTTTTCTAATGGCATACAAAGTAAAGAGGATTGTAGGTAATTTCAAAAGTTTGAAATAATTATTAAGGAAATGAATGGTCTTAGAGGCTGACTCTTTGGAATTTAAATGAGCCCTAGATATGAGCATTATCTATTAAGGAAATTCTTCCGAGTATAGTAGTATATCTGTCTTCTTTTTGGAGCTAGATAAGAGGATATCAGAAGAGGATGGAAGGAAATTTGTTCAGTTTTGCAGTCTGGACTTATGCACATAAAGGGGTTCCAGAGAACTTTCTCCTTGTACATGGGGGTAGTAGAGGAAGTAAAATTAGGGAGACCTTATTTCTGATCCTGCTTGCATGGTTTTTTAAATTTCTTTGATTAATTTGCTCAACATGACAAAAAAAAAATGCAGTGTTGTGGTGGTCATGTTTCTGAGCCCCAGCAACACTTATTTAGCTGTGTAAAATGTTATCATAAGTTGTGTTAGCTTAACCATATTCATCGTATCATCGATTGCAGTAAAAACAATGTGCTAAGATGTACAAATGTTACCCACAGTACATGACTTCCTATAACTTGGCTATATAAAATCGAGATGAAATGGAGAAATTTTTCAGTGTTATAAATAATGTTTAAAATGTTCATAGCTCTGCTAAGATTCCCACGGAAATAATTCATAAAATAAAGTTACTTAGTTTAACAGAACACTTTCTGGTGAAATAAGATTTTAAAGCAGAGTATTGGTAGTGTAGTTATTAAAGGACAACGAAGCAAAACCAAACAGGAAGAATTTATGCTCTTGAGTGCTTTGCTAAAATTCTTTCAGTCGCATCGAAGCAAGATTGAGTCTGTGCTTTTCCAGTTTTGTGTTTCAGGTAAAACATAGCAGGGGGTGAAATGAATTCATCTTTCTGTCTTCAAGTAAACTAAAAGCAATTTTTGTCTTCCCATGTGGTCACTTGAGGTGCTTGTCATGTTCAAGCTAATGATCTCAGGCACCCTCAGGTTGTTTAAGTATTCATGAAGTAATTAAATTCTCATTAACATATAAATAAAAGAAAACTGAAAACAAGTTTAGCAGGCACCTAACATCTGTTCTAATGCTTTTAAGTATTAAAATGTACCACACACAGAAGGAAAAGTGCATTCTGTTCAGGGAAGTCTTTTGCATAGATTATTTATAGAAACTGTAATTAAACTTATTTGGCATATTAAAGAAAGTTAATAGTAGAGCATTATTTTGATAGTTTGTTTGTCTCTGTCACCTAAATAAGGAATTAAAAATAAATATGGGAAAAGTAAAATTAGAATTTATTTCATAGTTCAGATAAAACTATGAGTAACTGAAATTTCTTTCTATCTTAAAATAAGATAGTTGAATTTCAGTTTGTACAATCATATATCTAATTTCATTCAAAGTCTTTTTCAGTGTAAGTCATTAAATGACTTGGGTGCTTGTCCAAACATTTCACTTAAACCCCAAAATGTACTATATTCATAAGTCAGATCATTTCCTCTTTGGTATTTTGAAGATGGACTTGTCAAGCGGGAAAATGGAATATGCTCAAAAGCTTTTTCCCTTTCCTATTTTTCCCATTTCATGCTATTTTCTACCCATAGTACATCATTTCTACTATATGCTAAATATTCATTACACAGTTCCCAAATCTTTTGCTGTTTTTAGTCATACTGATCAACTGAATTAAAATTTCTCCTACGTTATCCAAGATTTTGTTCGGGAAAGAAAATACATTTTTTTCTGTGATCCTCACATAGTATTACTTAAAATGGAGATTTACATTTTTAGAGTCAGTGACAAAAGAATGACAGATTATTACCACTGTTGGAGCTTCCAGAACTGTACTTCAAAGGATGGTTCCTTGGCACAGTTAGCACTTGAAGACTGGAAAAGGGGAGCAAGACCTTTTTCGCCTCCTCCTGTCTTCCCATAGCCTGTACTTCTTCGTCTCCCAAAGGGAGTCAGAGAAACCTGAGTTTTTCTTATGTACAGTTTTTACAAACTGGAATTCATACTCTCGAAAACAAGCCAGCGTGTCTGGCAAGGTTACTCTCTCTTTTTTTTCTTTTCTCAAACCTCTGCCTCCCAAAGGTTCCTGTCTCCTTGGGCTGCAGGAGTAAGAAATGGAGAAACCAAGGATGGGGACTCCTTGGAAGGCAGTCCTTGCGGGCTTTTCACTGCAGTAGTAGTTGCTTCTTCAAGACTTGTCCTGGGAGGAAGTTATTTTCACTTCCTTTCCCTTTGTCCATCATCGCAAATTTTAAAGAAAACCCACAGCTAAATGACTGAAATCTCCAGAAGACAACATATGGTGACCGTTAGGTAACCTCAGAATGTGTTATCTCCCATGCTTTAACTACACATGTCACCAAACACAATGCATAGAACTTGATATAATGTTTAACTTTCAAAAATAAATGTTTGTAACTAGAGTCTGGGGGTCAAAATCGATTGTGATATTGACCAGGGAGCGAGAAAAAGAGAAAAAAAGGCAACGCGTGCCCCGGGCGGAGATGACCCTGTTAAGCCTAAGCATTTCTGTACCCATCTTCCCTCCCCGTACATGCTCCTTCAAATCTGAGTCCCTAACATGGAGCCGAGGAGGATAACCAGCTTCTTTCTCTCAGGTCCAACCACAATTTTTTTCTGCCCGCCAACTCTCATTTCCTGAGCCCTGGCTTTCAGTAGGTGCCTTGTGGAGTTGGCACCGGTAACATCCCCTTCAGTTTATTATGATTAGTTTATACCATTTTATATAAAATATACAGCACCTTGGTTTTTTATTAGTAAGTTACTAGAAAATCAGCAAGTTAAAAGGATAAATTACTGAATCTATAATAGTAGCAACATATGGGAAGGTAAATAAATAACAAAGTCTAATATAATAAATCACATTAGTTTATTAGTTTAGATTGCTTCGTTATCTTCTGTAGATAATAAAGGCCTAAAATTTTACTCATTAGTAAACTTTATTGTCCCAGGTAGAAAAAGAACTATGTTTTCTTGAGGATTGTAATTCTATGTCCTGATTTTAAGCAAACAGATGAAGGGCAGTGATCTTCTTCTTGATTATCTTCAGTTCCACAATTCTTTCTTGTTTAGAATGGTGTATCCGAAAAACTAACTAAATAAAATGGTGCATCTCATATCCTTCAGTTGTAAAAATCTGTGTATCTCTTTAAAAATAAGATGTTAAGATAATGTAAGTACAACTTTTTCAAGTTTATCCTTTTGCATGGCTTAATAGTACTCCTTTATATTACAAAAAATGTCCACATCTTTATCCATTCCTTGGTTGATGGGCATTTGGGCTGTTTCCAAAATTTAGCTATTACAAACTGTGCTGCTATAAACATAGCTGTGGGTAAATGGATGCACCTTGAGGCCATACTCTCACGTGAAATAAATTGGACACATGTGTAAATAACACATTGTTTCTCTGACGTGAGAAACAGAAAGGTTAAGTAAGGACCAAAGTGTGTAATAGACATCATAAAAGAGAAAGAAAGGAGAAAATGGTGAGAAAAGGAAAAATTACACCAAAGCTTTTGTAAGTAAAGAAGGGAACAGGGGTTGAAGGGAGGGGAGAAATGGGAAGAAAAGAAGAATCAAAATATGTCATGTACGGGTACAAATTCCCTGAAATGAAGATGATCATGATGTGTATCTAAAATGTACCAATAAATGTAATAAATTAAATAGGCAAAAATTTCATAAGCACTTAATTTCTGAACCTACAAACTAAGTCAGTTTAGCCAGAATCCCTATTGTCCCTGATGTTTCTCCTTAGAAAATTTTTCATCAACTAAAACTTACATTGTTTTTTTAAATTTAAATTTCTTATTGCCCATGTAGCTATTTATTTATTTATTTTTTATTTATTTTGGAGACAGGGTCTCCCTATGTACTTCAGGCTGTCTTTTAACTCACTACATAGCCTCAGCTGGCCTCGAACTCCTGGTGAGCCTCCAGCTTCAGCTCCCTGGATGTGAGGCTTATAGGAATGCACCGCCGTGCCTGGCTGCCATGTCACATTTACAGTGGAGTCCATTTTTATACTAAGGATTCTTTTGTATCCATTGCAGTAGTTTTGAATAAAATCCACTTATGCAACTTCGAGCTCAGTTTTATGTTGGATACAATTAGTCTCTGTTCATTTTTAAGTCCTTAGAAACAAATAACTACAAAAGATATAAAATTCATCGACCTTTACAAGTTGACAATTTAAACTATTTCTTTTTTCACTTAAAAAAAATCTGTTAGGTGGATTTAATAAGTGACCTCTGTTACATCGTGTTTCTTCAACACTACTCAGTATTTATAGCCCATGAAAAACCATTCCCTCTTCTTCAAGGGTATTTCTTGATTAATTGCAAGGAAATATTAATCACTCTTCAAAAATATTTTGCTCATTCAGTTAATGAGCATTTTGTTAACTCGTCCTTGCCTAATACTGTATGAGTGTGTGTATGTTACAGTGGTGCTGTAAAAATTTCCAGGAAACTTGTCAATTTAGAACAACAGAAATGAGAAT
This sequence comes from Dinomys branickii, assembly GCA_004027595.1. Taxonomy (NCBI): domain Eukaryota; kingdom Metazoa; phylum Chordata; class Mammalia; order Rodentia; family Dinomyidae; genus Dinomys; species Dinomys branickii. Next base: position 149,419 of record PVLD010001274.1, read on the forward strand.
CAGATGGTCGCTGAGTGATAGGTCATCTGTGTAGTGTGCCCAACAATAATGCCAATGCCACAGAAAACACAATCAGAAATGAACTGCCACCTACTGATAGCCTTACAGTCCAAAAGCCCTCCATCAGGCTGCCCACAGGAGAGTTCTGCTGCCTTAGGACCTGCTGAGAGTTGATCCTTTAGCTTTTCATGGTCTGGTGACTTCCTGCCTTCCTCACCCTGTGTTTTCATAATTTCACCTTCTGCTGCTCTGTTCAAATGCTTCTTTCTTAGTTTCTGTATCTTCTCTTTCTATAAGGTTATTTGTCATCAGAGTCAAGGATTACTGTTTAATTCAAGATAATCTTCTTCTGTGAACCTTGCCTTAATGTCTGTAAAAGCCTTCTTTAAGTAAGTTCACATTCACTGGTAGTGGGGTTAAAACTGAGACATACAGAGATGTATAATTAAAACAACTACACATGCAGTTCCTGGACATGTTCTCATACATATGAAGGTAAAGATTATTTCCTTGGCCATGCCTGTGCCTTCTACCTTTGTTGTTTAGCATTGTCTTTGCACATAAGGTGAATTTAGTTTAGATTTTTTCAATTCAAATATTCATCAAGAAGAACTTCTTAATTTCTCTCTTATACATTTACTTAAATAACACTAAGCTACTTAGGAGGCATAAATGATCATTTTAGTCTCAAACCGAAGTCTTCACACTAAAAAGAGGTACAGACAAACTCCTTTATGAAATATTGAGATAGTTTCTTGGTACATTGCCAGGCCCGAAGAGTAATAGAAATTCTCTTGCCTCAGCCTCCCAGAGTGCATCATTAGAGGTGTGTGCCACTATATTAGGCTGATATAAATCTCGATTTTCATGTATAAGTTATGTATGTTCAAATACATAATTACAAACTCTGAAATAATTTTGAATGAAAATGGTATTATAAAATTTAATTGGCCAGTAACTTTAAAAAATGTATAATCTTACAGATTTTATAGGTCTTCATTCCTCTTTCCAGTAGTTGTGGGAAACATATGTTCTTACAATGTTTATTTTTATTTGAAAGTACAAAATACAATGCACAGGTCACATCCAACCCCATTTTATAAATTACTTAGATGAAATTGAAATACCTGGGAGCTTTCTTTCCTCATGGAATCATCCATAGTGCTGCGGCTGTATCCTACACAGTTCTAATCACCTCTGCCTGCCTCAAATTCCTTTGTTGGAACCTTTACTGCACTAGTAGGAGAGGCAACGTTGGGCAGTGGATTATGTTATAGCCGTGGAGTCCTCCTCATCAGTTCTAGTCCCTTTATAACCAAGGCTTTAGAGGCATCATTTATCTCTTCTGCCTATTGGAGATAGAAATCCTGTGTAGGTAACCACCTGTGAGTAGTGAAAAGTGCTCTGATCAAAAACTCAACCTGCTGGGGATATAGCTCAGTGGAATAAGCGCTTGCCTAGCAAGCGCAGGGTCCGGAGTTCGATCCCCAGTACCGCAAAAAAAAAAAAAGCTCAACCTGACAGTGACTTGATTTTCTAGTTCCTAGCCTTCCAAACTCTGAGCAACACATGTCCATTGATTGTAAGCTATCCAGCTTATCATAGTGTGTTATAGTGGTTAGGAAGAACAGTTATAAAGAATCTGTGAATACAGTTATAGAAAGCACTGGGGCTACCAAATTCCGTAGGGGCAAAAAGCTTGTTATGAGATTAATATGGGAATTAATTAATTAATACGGGAAAATGTTACTTGTAACACGTATTTCTTCCCATGATGTTCCTGCTCCAACACTATGACATTTCTAAGCTTTATCGTCAGTTTTATATTCAGCCACCCATCACCAGTAACTTCAAAATCATGTTTTTATATATAGAATTCAAAACTTTTAAGTTTCATAGGAAAACATACAAGAGTTTTTCTTCTTGAAATATGAATGGATGAATGACATTATTTTGCTGAGAAATACAATGTTTTAATAATTAATTCTTAATTAATTTTTTAATAATTAATTCTGGAATTCTTTATGTTTATTTTCTCTCTAAATGTGATTTTAAACTTATTTTATTGTTCCAAAGTCACTGATTCCTTGAATTATTTAACAAACATTTGTAGCTTACTAGTAAAAACTGTGTTTTGGATTTGCAGTTATGAAGCTTATAGTCAAAAGAAAATATAAATTATGTGTACATAAAGATATATGGATGTGTATATATATTCTAATACATATTTTATATGTATGCATGTGCAATATATACACATATATAGTTACATTTAATTAGCAATTTACAAATAATAATCAAGATAGTAAAGGAAAAAGTTCTACAATCGTGAGCATTACCAATATTATGGTAACTTATGGGAAACCTCAATGAATACATGTTTTCTGAAAAAAAAACCCTGGTAAAAATGATGGAGTGAGGCATGTTCATATCTATGAAAAGCTATTTCAAGTCAAGAACAACCAATTCAAAAACTCCAAGGCTAAAATATGCTCGTCCTATTCCACAGATTTCTATCAGGGTAGCAGGAGTAGAGAAAGCAAGGGGGAACATTGTAGGAGATAAAGTCCGAGATGGATTGAAGACTGGGCAAAGCAATAATTAGTAATTCAGGGTAAGATCTCTCACTTGCCCAAGAGACAAGTGTCCCATCACAGGCAGGGGACTGGTGTGATCTAACCTGAAACTATCAATTTTCCTCCTTGTAGAATATAAACTCTGAGGCAGAGATAGGAGCAGAGAAGCCGGCAAGAAGGTCCTAGTAACAACACACAGTAGCGTTTCAGTGCTGCTCTGATGAGAGTAGGATGAGGGAAACGCGGTCAGCTTTGGGATACTGTGTGTTGCAGGTGAAGCCAATAACATGAAAGATACAAGAGGGACGTGAATGAAGAAGATTCAAGAGAAATGTGTTTGAGGAGCATGAAGATCAGAGTTATTATTTACTGAGATAATGAATGTAGATTTTGAAACCCAATAGGACAATTTTTAAACATGTTACTTTTGAAATATTTCTTATGACAGAGATCACATTCAACAAGTAGGTGGTAGAATATATGTTTGCTTCCTTTTTTTCTTTTCCTTTTTATTGTTTTCAAGTTTTACTCTGTTAGGAAATGTTTGCAGTACATAGTGACCGTATTCCTGGTACAAACACGTAAGACTGGGAGCGAAGAGGAAAAGAGGATTAAAAGAAGGACTGAGATGTGTAATGTGACTGCTTCTCTGGTCCAAGGTTTCACTTGAGAGGTAACGGAAAACAAGTGGTGTGTGATGTCCTTGGAGTCAGGAAGACCACAAAAGAGATAAAGTAGAGAAGATGTTCAAAACCTGTTGCTGAGCCACAGAGAAATCTGAAGGTCAGATAAATAAAGAGAAATAAGTTTGCAAATAAATGCTCTGTGAGTTCAGAGAATCACAAAAATGGTGTGTTTTCTTGGAAGCTAAGTGAAAACCAAAAAAATATTTCAGGTAGGACAAAAAAAATTAACATTGCTGAAGTTGCAGACTGAAAATTTACCATTACATTTTGCAAAGTGGGATTCACTGCAATTTTTGATGAGAGAGCATTGTTAAAGTTTTGTACAACATTAGTGACAGATTTACTGGTAGGTGAAAATGCCACAACAGGAATTTGATGTAGGAAATATAGATAACTGGGCATTGGGTTTTGAAATATGCCGTATCTGCCTTATATTAATATGAGGCATTTAATCTGCTTAGATCAATATTATGTCACAAAAGGCAACAAATACTTGTGTGATGTGAAGATAAATGAATTGATAATGAAAAAGGATAAAAAACAAAACCTAGCAAAAAAGATCTGTGTTAACCTTTTTTCTCAAGGCATAAAGTACAAGACCAGAATGATCACTTGTGCCTTGTTACAGAGGGTGCTTAAAAATCAAGCAACCACTCGAAAGTAAACTTTTTCTAAATCAGAACTTAAATTTTATATAAAGTTATAGCAGTGTTTACCTATTATTTTCTCAGACCCACAGTCACCTGGTTGGAATTCTGAAAACTGGATCTGTCAGGTTCTCTTGCTAATGGCCCTAGTTATATTTACCAGTAGTAGGGTATAGCAAGACTGAAGCTGCTGGAGGGCCGTGGTCTCTGGGCAGGTACACTCGGCCTCAGAGGAAGGAGAAGGTGACCCTCAGGCGGTCCTAGGTTTGCCAGTTGTAGTTCATGAACAGCGTCCTCTTGGTGGCCTGCTTCTAATGCCAGCACAGCGAGCGGTGTCTTCAGAAGAGAGACGCTTGTGCTTTTGAACCCTGAGTTATTGCAGATTCCAGATTTTGTACCACAATCCATTTCTTTTACTCTTCAAATCATCACACTGTTTTGCTTCTCTTATCTTTCTGAAGCACTTGTAACTACCTATGCTAAATCCTTTTGGAAAAAAAAATATCTAATATAGCTTCTGTTTTCCTGATTGTACCTAAATGTTAACACTGGCAATTGTAGGATTCATTAAAATCACTGCTGCCTTTTCTCTCTGTTCTCTAGAATACTCTTCAATTTATTTACTTTACACAAATTACAATTTTAGTTCAGATTCAAAACTATTGTTACTCTTATATGCATGTGAACATTTTCCAGTTCACTCTAGGTTGATTACATTGACACTTGTTTTGCCAAATTTTCATAGTACTCATTAATGGAAATGTATAACAGCAATTATTTATTATAGTCATTCACTAAATAGAATGCATTATGTCCAAATAAGAGAAAACATATTTTACTTTAATATTAATTGAGTTTATACTCCATAGCAAGAAAAGATAAAATGTTGCCTAAGTCTTGAAAGGTTTATATGTGCTGGTGTTCAGGACACTGTACCAAAAAACATGACAACGTTGCATTTGAGGATGTAGGAAAAGCAAGAAGACCACTTTTCCTCACTCACTTTTCCCAGAACAGATGCTAAAACTGCCATTCTAGAAGTAACTGCCTATAAATGAAGGAAAGAAATGTCCTCATCTTCAGAGACACAAAAATACCAGGAAGAATCTGAATGCCACTTAGCCAAGTTTTCTTTAGTTTATTACCATTTCGTTGTACGCTTTCTCTTCTAATCATTCTCTGTACAGCCATGCACTTCTGCATATCTTTTTCTTTGTGTCTTAATTTCTGAAAGCTCTGGTGCCATGTAAATTTTATATCAGATAAATTTGCATTCTTCTTCTTGTATTATCTTTCATTTCACATGCCTTACCTATAAACAGACAAGACAAATAAATCATTTTTCGTCTCCTATAGATACTACATTAATTCAAACTCTTCCTTGGATAAACCATTGTGGTACCTTCCTGCTTGTTTACTCTCACGTAAAATGAAATTTAGTAATTGAGGTAGTTGGTCCTAAAGCATCTCATGGGGAATGAGAAGAGACAGATGCCATACATCTGTATATTCTCCCTGGTCCTTCCTCAGTATGATGGAAGCAGCTTCTTGGATTTGAGCAGAGAGGTAAAGGAGGTTCCATCCTTGAAAATTTGCATCCACTTCAGCTAAAACGTAAAGGTGGTGCATCTTAGGCCCTATTCCCTTATATCCTAGGAATATCTTTCTTTTCTTCCTGATCTAGTCGGGGGCTTTCCTCAAGACCCTTGCTCAAAGCTCTTCCACTCTTTGCTTGTCTTCCATACGGCAGAAGAACTGAAACACCTAATTTCTTTACACCTATTTTAAACAGTACTGAGAATAAGCAAAAGGAACAGAGCTACTATTCCCAGGACATACAGCTGCTGAGAATGAGTTTTTGAACTACATGCAATAGCCAAATAAGAGCAGTTTTTTCATCCAATTTGCTTTAAGCCCTGCATTTCAGAGTTCCCCAAGCCAGACCTATAATCTAACATTTGCCCCATTATATATATATCTTTCTATGTCTCTTAAAAGAGATTAACTGTGCTTGATCAAATGTTACCATTCTTTTTCCCAAATACCTTTTTAGTTTGATCCAGTCTAGCCCTTCTCACCTTGACAAATGTGATGATGCTCACATTAAACCCTGCCTAGCCATTTCTCCCTGCCTGCAAAGTCTAATAAACTGAAGGAAAGAATTAAAAGAATTGAATAAAATAAATTTTGGCGTTGCATATGCCTCTCCACTCTTCAACAAGCTTAGTTTGAGGAGGGTTCATGGATTTCTCTGGCCAGTATGTAACCTTTTCCAGGTCCCAAAATTAATATGAGGAAAAACTCCATCATTAGAAGTTCTCCCAACTCAGCTATCAAGCCTGTTTCCTTTGGCTGAAAACTGACAGAGTTCAGGTCATTATTCACATTGTATTTTTAAAATTTGCTTAATTTCTGCTCCCTATAATCTGCATGATTGCAGATATGGACAGTTCTCTATTTCCTTTTTCTGTTTTGACTTCCCTTGTATAAAAGTCCACATTTGACCCATTTGGTCGTCTGGTAAACTCAAGAAAAAATTTTATGTAGTCAAAAAGTTCAACTTTAAGAGAAAGAGTTAAAAAATGCTTTCGTTTCTTGGTATAGCAGTGCTCCACTAGAAACGATTTTGCTACCTGAGAATATTTAGCAAAATTGAAGACATTTGGCCTATCACAACCTGAAGAATGTTGTAGCTCTCTATTGCTGAACATTCTTTAATGCATAGAACATTGGAACAATAAAGATTTATTCAGTACAAATGTCTGTAATGTTAATGGTAGGAAAACTTGTTCTATATAATGTCATTGTTTCTTATTATATATTATTAATAGATAAATGTCTGTGTAGTAATAATTTTTAAGGCAGTATGACAGTGTTTGTGTTTTCAATCATTCATTATGTGTGTTTGTATTTTTTTGAACTTTTCTATCTAGAGCCCCTGTAATGTTGATGTACTAAAGTAATTACAGTGTATTTATATCTGTAGAAATCTTTCTGCAGAAGCAGGATCTTACTTCACAATATAGTAGGTCTTTTTTCTACACATATATTATTGCTTCAGCATTCCTGGAAGATCCAAATATGTGTATTGAAATTTTCCTTCAATTTATATGCTTATCCAAGGAGACCTACTCCAATAAGTACTGTAATTACACTTAAAATTTCTTTGAAAAGGGAAAGGGACAAATGATTAAATCATGTTGGATAGTTGTGGGAAAGTCTTTTCTAAGTAGCAGGAATTAAACCTGCTGTGAAATAGTGTGGATGTGTTCCAGAAGAACTTAAAGATAAATGCAGTGATTTAAGTTCTATGACAAACGTGAATTAATTTTCCTCAGTTAAAATAATTATAAGAATTAAATGGGAAGTATCAGAAATTGATTGAAAGTATTTTTAATAAGATAAGCTATCATCTAGGTATTGAAGATAATCTTCGAGTATATAATTTCTCATGAAAATATACTTGGAAAATTATAAAAAACGTGGACACTACAAATACAAAATATTTGAATCTCAGCTCAATTGTTTTACATGTCTTATATTACAAAGTATTCACTCCCTGTTTTATTTGGAAGAGCAAATTGAAAGCACTTGTGTAATCAACGATACACGTACATCTTCAAAGTTGTATCTTCCCAAGGACCAAGAGTTCAGTCAATCACAGCTTAACGGGGCATGTTTGATTTTGTACAGATGTAATGATGATTTTATGGGGCTTCAGCCACAAGATATTACTGTATCTCCCCTGCTGCAGTAAGATTGTGAAATTATGGCTACATCAGTTCTTTCAATGCAAAGAATGTTTTCCAAGGTATGGACTTAGAAAATAAGTTTAGGAAAAGGAAAATGTTTTCTTTTGTCCTGTTAAAGGTCTATAAAATACCATCAGCAACTTCCTCAAAGGTCAACAGTTTGTGTCTACAAAAGCAAATTTCACTTGGCAATTTCCAGGCGACTTTGAGTATTATATTTAGCTATCCAAACTAAAGCAAAATGCGCATTTGTCGGGCTCAGCAGACATCTTCTAAGTGAGAGAACCTACAAGCTAATTTTAATTGCAAAGACACTTTAAGGTATATTTAGTTTATGTGAGACTATGAAACAAAGAATATCACCTTTAGTTTGAACTTTGAAAATTTAAACACTAATTTTAAAAGTTCATTTAAAATTTAAAAATTTCATTTGTTGTTTTTGTATTCTTTTATTTTCAAAATAGTTTACAGCTTTTGAATGTTGAGGTTTACGTTCTTTAAGCATGATAACATACAACATTTGATCACATTCGAATAAAAATATTATTGTAGCCAAATACAATAGAAATTATATCTTCAATCTCTTGCCAACAGCAGTGAATTAAAACATACTATATCAAATGAAAAGATACTAATTTATTTAAGGTGGATTTTATAATGATTTAAAGTGTGTTAACCCAGCATAATTTGCAAGAAGAGAAAACTGTCCAGATTTTCATATAATTCACTTAGGCATCATAGAAAGATATTTATCATCCTGGAATGTGAGTTTCTGCAAGAATTAAGAAGATATCTTCTTGAATATATCTGATTTGTGACACACAAGACATTTGCACATATGGCTAGAGAGTGGGCTCATTTCCAGTGAATTCCTTCAGCCCCACTACTCAGTAATCACAATTTAGCACACTAATGGGCTCTCTAAAGTATGTTGTTTCCTGTGCACTGCAGATACAAACAGATTTGTCTACAGTGTGTCTATTTTTTTCTATACACATTATGTGAGTAATACAGAGAAATTAAAGATACAATACCTTTAAGTCCAACAGGTGAGCAGGCAGAGTTCCTGTGAAAATAAAAACATTTTTGAATACAAAGATACTCTTTTATGAAAGAAGCATATTTTTAATCCAGCAATTTGCAATGCAAAGGTGAGGTATTAAATTGTATAATAAATAAACTTTGGTGGTTTAAAATAATTAACTTTGTACCATATGGTAATTTGAGCCTCTTGCGCTGCCATTTCAGCTGAGCAACTCAGTTGTAATTATGCATCATTGTAGCACTAGAGCCAAGACAGGCAATTTAAATGAAATTGATCATAATCACTAAGTAGGTAAATAGGGAGAGGGTGCAAACTTTTGGGCCTCAGTGACTCTCCATTAGAATAAGAAGCACTGTCATAATAAAGGTTTTCTTAATACTAAGAGAAGTTAAATGAGCTATTTCCTTTGTTAGCTTGGTGTCAAGCTTTGTTTTTGTAATAATAGGAGTTTTGTTTTTTTTCAGAGCTCTTCAGTCTCTCCATTATCAAGTACGTTTACAGCATACATAAACAAGAGTCTGTAAGTGTTTAGCTTTATAGCTTGCAAAATCATCCCATTTTGGGGGGGAGAGTAAAGTTTTTATTTAAGACTAGAGTTCCTCAGATGACAAAATAAGTAGGAATACAGCAGCTTGTCATGGGACTTTTTTCTTAAAAAATGCATGCAAAGACATATTCTCTTACTAGATAATTCTATAGCTTTTATGAAAAATGATACTTAGTACAATATGTCTTAAAAGGCAAGATGCAGAAACACTTATAAAACACAGACATAAAATATATGTGTAGTGTCCTAGAGATAACAGTGATGTGTGGTATGTCCTTTTTTCTTGTTATATTTCAATACTTTTATTTGACTATGGTAGCATGAATGTATGAATCCTTTATTCTTTCACCCCCAAAATTTGGAATTATCTCTATGGACAATTTTGTCATGTTATATCTAATACTTAAGTACCATGAAATGAAACAGACTAGAAGAATTACATACCCCGTAATTCCCATGTTATGTAAGGTGATTATCTAATTAATCTCTTGTGCTATTTAAAGTATGATATTTTAAGAAGAACTCTAAAACATTATGCAATTTTAAAAATAAAATTAAACATTTGATTTAAAAAGATCAACAAAATGTCTTAAAATTACTTTATTATTTTGCCATTAAATAATCAAGAAAGTATCATATACGACCATTTAACAAGATGGCAACTGGATAGGAAGCAGAGGAGGAATCTCTCCCAGAAATCCCACCTCGACAAAGAAACACAGCAATAAGAGAAGGACAAAAAGGAGAGAGGTGGGCACCTTGAACTCCGGAAAGATTTGAAATGGGAACTGAAATCCTTGGATAGAATGAGAAGGACTTATTCGGGAAGAAAGGATTGGAGGTCCACCATCTCGCACTTGGAGGGAGGCGGGACGGAGAAACGACAGCTCCAAATCACACACATCTTTAGCTCACGCCCTCGTCCCAGCACCCGCAGCTTCAGCTGCAGAGACCTACCCTCACGGAAGCCTCCCAGCTCGGCCAGGGGAGTGTGGAGTTCCCAGAGAGGGTCAGAGGAGAGAGCGTAGCTATAAGAAGATGCAATGGCGGACGGGAGCAGTAGTCGAATCCAGGACAAAGACGAGAAATTACAACACCCACGGAAATAGAAACCTGATCCTGCAGAAACATCCCTAATCGGCGCCGGGAGACAGGAAGGAATCAGTCTAAATAGCACACAGCTCACCTGCACCCGACCCTGCGTCTGCCCCAGGCGATCCCCTCCCCCACCCCTTTACTGGGTGAGTGGGGAGCAGCAGGGACGGGCAGCGGCCCTGAGGGGACGGAGCGGACAGCGGAGGGAGCTGCGATTGCGCTCCGGGACCAGGCGGGGAGCAGGAGCCAAGGTGCCGGGCTCCAGCTCCCGCCCTGAAATCTCATTGTGAACACGGAGAGACTAGGCATTGTGAACACGGAGACACTAGGCGGCAGGAGTAATCAACAAATTCTTCTGTCAATAATGGGACGATTATACGGACTTCAGGACTCACTCCACACTATTAACAACACAAAGAGGACCTACTTACAGCTTACACATATGAACTTTGCAAGAACTCATAGCAACACGTTTAATGAAGAGCGGCAGACCTGGAGTACAGGCACCAGCTGCAGGTGTCTCTGCGGGCCCGTGTGGCCCCTCTGTCTGTGGGCGGCTCTATGGGCCTGGGCGGCCCCACCGGGTGTTGTCAAGTGACGCCATAGAGGGCGAACAGAACCCACTCACCTCCGCCCTCACCCTATGCAGTACCACGGCGGGGAGTAGACAGGCGGTCCGTGATGAGTATGGGTGCTTTTCCACCCCAAACAGGACAGCTTGTGTAGTATGGTCTGAGGCAGCGATGTCTCCTCCCAAGGTGAGAGTTCAGAAGTGTGTGGTAGAGCAATGGAGATCAGGAAGGAAAGAATTTGAATTTTCAAGCGAGCCACCACCAGTATAAAGAGTAATAAGTGGGAAAGTAACATTAGGTAAATTAGCATTCACAGATAATTCCCTTCTTTATTCTGTGTAATTTTGTAGTTCTTTAATTGTCTATGTGTTGGTGTGGGCGGCTGCCAGTGGGGAGCACGGTGGGGTGCATCAGCAGCGACCCCAGAGCCACAGCAAATCCCAGGGATCCAGCCAAGGAACAAATGGGACCTGGGGCACAACAGTAAGAAAGAGCTGCAGATGGAGGTGGATCACACGGCCCCACGCCCTTCTCACTCCAGCATCAGGCAGGAAGCATGAACTGAGTTACTGGGCTTCAGCTCCCACCCTGAACTCTTTCTGGGAGCACCTGGAGTCTCAGGGTCTTGGGCAAGCACTTCCTGTTCCTGGCAACAATGGGATGAACCCACAGACTTCAGGACTCACCCCGAACTATTAATGTGAGCACCAAGAGGGTCTCCTTACAGCTAGCACATATGAACCTTGCATGAACCCATAGCGACGGATTAGATGAAAAGCAGCAGACTGCAAGTCTGAAAAACAACAACATACTCCATACATCAGAAGCGAGAAAAATCCTCCAACTCTATTCTACAAGTAATCTTTAGTCTGAGTTCATACCCTGAACTAACACATTGAGAATGGACCAGAGAGATTTCAAGCCCTTATACCAAGCATCATAAGTTCATCCGGTGCCCAGCTGGAAGGGGTGGGGAACGGTAATGCTGGAGATCAGAAGGAGGTGGGAGGAGAAGAAAGGGCCTCTGGCATCAAGGCAATGGGACAGAGCCAAATGGGTCACTGAGGGCGCCCTGACGGGGGCGCGTGCCCCGCGTCTGCTCCACTGAGAGCCCCGCAGCTGCTCCACTGTAGGCCCCGCAGATGCTCCACTGTGGGCCCCGTGGCTGCTCTGCTGTGGGCCCCGTGGCTGCTCCACAGTGGGCCCCGCTGAGGCCACCCATAGCATGGCGATGGGGTGGAGCCAGGCAGTCTGCTCTGAGCATATGTGCTTTTCCATCTCCGACCATGGCAGTTTGTATACACCCATATATGTTATAGTATAGTCTGAGGCAGCTATATCTCTTCCCAAGGCGAGAGTCCAGGGGTATAGATAAACCCAGGAGTACAGTTATTATCACAGGGAAGCTGACTGATTGAGTGGTAGGGCAATGGAGGTGAGGGAGGAGAAAAATTGAATGATCAATTGGGCCATCATCTGTGTAACTGAGTAACAGAGGTGAAGGTAACATTATGTTGGACAGCATCCAGAGCTAATTCCCTTCTATGTTTTCTATAATTCTGTATTTCCCCAATCGTTTTTTTATTAACAGAAGTGAAGATAACTTTATATTTACAGCATTCAGTGCAAATTCCCTACTATCTTCTCTTTAATGTTTTTGTGTTAACTAATATGAAGATAACATTATGTAATACAATATCCAGTGCTAATTCCCTTCTATATACTGTATAATTTTGTCATATGTCTCCATTCTTTTGTCTTTAAAATAAAATAAAAAAAGAAAGTATCATATAATGTACATTTGTAAAACTATTTCCTAAAATTTTCCCACAGATATTTAGAAAGATTTACTTTAGCTTATATTTACATAGAACACTTCAGAATTCAGTGAAATATATTGAACACAAATACTAGTATCCATGTACTAAAATGAATTCCATTCTGTCATTCCCAAAGTGGCCATCTATAGTTATGGGCACTTTATCAGAATGTTTAGAAAACATAGTACATGCTGGATATAATTTCAAAGTCTATAGTCCACAAATGAAAATTATCACACTTTGTTTTATAACTTTGTATACTTGTATTTGCTATTTTACATGTGATTCAAATTTTCTTAAGGACATAGATGTCTATCACATCTTCTTGAACTTTAAGCACAAAACTTTTTCATGAAGACACTGGAGGATTTTTGCCTGTAATGAAATATAATCCAGGAATGAATGGGCTCAAGTGTTGTGTTTCGGAATAATCATCAAATTATAGCTGACTGAATGCAGGAAAGACTCAGCAAATCGAAGCAAGCATCAGTTATCAGCGGTTTTCTGCTGTAAATACCAGAATGAAGCATCATGGAAACACAAACAACTGAATAAATTAACATGACATACTCTAATTGCTCTGTAGGCTTAACACAAATGATTATTACTTAAATATAACAAAGTATATATCAATATAAGCATAGGTAATTGGCCTAAAGTCACAGGTTTTACACCTGATTTAGAATTTAACCAGGGTTCTTCCAATAAATTCCTATTCTGCGCATATAAAGATCTTCCTAGCTCTCTGAATCAATCTTTTTTCTGTCTCTTTCTCTCTGTCTGTCCTACACACATACACACACACACACACACACACACACATACTTCCTCTCACTATCACTTTCTTTCATTATGACTGCATTAAATTTGCATAGTATTTTGGAAGTACATAGAAGATAGTCAAAATCATTATACCACTAGTTTCTCTTAGCTAAATAGAATGAAAATCCTGAGCTAATATTGTATAGACAAGATAACATGCATATAACTTCTACTCTGTAGAACTACTAGAAAGATGACAATATACAGTGTATCGACTATTGTAGCTGTCCTAATAACCTGTTTTAAAACTCTACATCATTGTTATGTTTACCTTTTTTAAGAAAGGAAACAACAACTGGGATGAGGGAAAGGAGAAAAGAAGGAAGGGTAATGTGTGTGTGAGTGTGTGTGTATGTATATATATATATATATATATATATATATATATATGATAGCTAGGATAATTGCACTGCTAATTTCTAGTGGTTTGTTGAACTCAGCAACTTCACCAAACACAACAGTATGCAGTATAACAGCCATTGTTAATTTCCTATCATCTTGTTTTGCAATTGTGTATCATTTTTATTGTTTTGTGTTTTATTTTTGTCTTTGTTGATGCTGTTTACTTTTGTTTTATTTCTCCTAAAGAAAAGAAAGGTAGTAACATTAACTGAGCAAGGAAGCATCAGTCCTACTGTTGGCAAAGAAAGACAACCTCAAGTATAAAAGACTACTAAAGACAATAATTTAACATCAGGGAAATAATCACAAAATATAAAGAACTAAAGAAATGTTTTTTTGTCAATGACAGTGCCCAACATGTGATTATACCACATCATGTGCTGGGCATGTGGGCACACACACACTCCCAGAATTTGGGAGGCTGAAACAGGAGGATCTGTGTGAGGTTGAGTCTAGCCTGGGCTATGTAACAGGACTCTGTCTCAAAAGAAAGAAAAAAAAAAGAAAAAGAGAGAAAAGAAAGAAAGAAAGAAAGAAAGAAAGAAAGAAAGAAAGAAAGAAAGAAAGAAAGAAAGAAAAAGAAAGAAAGAAATGACAAAAGAAAGAAAGAAATGACAAAAGAAAGAAAGAAACAAAGAAACAAAGAAACAAAGAAAGAAAAAGAGAGAAATCCTGATTTATGCCACAGGATGTCAAGAGGTATCGGTCCCCATTGCAATAATTAGAGCTTGACATACCGATGTGAACATTGAGTGTTATGTAAAGTTTGTCACATGTAAGTTGCTTACCTCTGTAATAAGAGGTAGATTCATGGAACTTGACTTAAGAGATTGAAAGTTTAATTTAAATTTTTTTTTTTTTTTGTGGTACTAGGGATCGAACTCAGGACCTTGTGCTTGCCAGGCAAGCACTTATTCCACTGAGCTATATCCCCAGCCCTAATTTAAATATTTAATGAACAATAAAATATATTCTGTATCTATTTTGAATGAAATTTAGAAAATTTTGTCTAAATCTTTGGAGTGTGGGCATTGAACCTATGCCCTTTGCATTGAGCTATCTCTGCAGTTATTTTATTAATTTATTTATTCTTAGGGCTTCATTAAATTGCTAAATTACCCAGACTGGACCAACTTTGGCAATATTCCTGCCAATCATGAGTCTTGAACACTGCAATCTGAGATATAATCTGCCACTGAGCTTTTGGAAGCATTTATCTGATAATGATGACAATGTAAAGATTCACATCATTAAAACACCACTGTAATTAAGGAAAGTCTGTAAACTCTAGAGTGCTGCTGCTGTCATTTGCCTGCTAAATGATAGAAAAGAGTGGATAGTTTTATGTTTACAGAAGTATGCTACACATAGATAGATAAACCATAGCAGAATACTCTTGTGATAGCCACTAAAATCACTTTGCTAGAAACGATCCTGACCAACACTGACTGGCATTACAAGGAAAAGTAGTGACTGCTGTTGATGAAATACTTAAAATATTCTGAGGGCTTTAATATTAGATGCTTAGAAACACAAATATTGTGTCCATTCAAAATGAAATATTTTTATAATTGAGATTACAGTATAATTTGTGTAGTGTTTTATGTTTCTTGGTATCTTATTTGTAATACTTGATAGATTTAAAATGCAGTAATATTTTATGCTGAAGGATGGCTTGAGTTTTACTGGTGTGTATTATCAAATACACTAATGCAGTAAAACATTAAATCATTACTGATTTATATCTATGTTGTTACTCACTTTCTGGGAACTTTCAGTACTGTCACCAGATTGACACATGGTTTTGTTTTCTTAGCTAAAATCTAGACAGGAAAGCTCTGAACTACAGGGTAGACACGTGCTTAAGCTTTTAAGAAAATAAGATATAATACACAGGTACAAATTCCCCATAATGAATGTGGTCATTATGTATAGCAAAAGTATGCCAGTAAAATTAATTCTAAAAACAAAAATGATTTTCCAAAATATATGTACCACAAGCACTTGGGAGGCAGAGGCAGGATAGCTGCAAATCTGAGGCTAGCTTGGTCTATATCATAAATTCAAGACTGGCATGAAATACATAGCAAGACCATGTCTAAAAAAAAAAATAGATCTGCCATTTCACATTTCTAAAAGCAGAGTATGTAGCTCATAGACATTTTTCAACATTTAGAAGGACTCATCCTCATTTTTAGCCAATCAAGTAAATGGGTGTTTTCTCATTGAGATTTTTAAATTTTCCCTTCTCTGATAAATAATACATTTGAGTAGTTTTTAAAAATATTTTTCTTAACATTTTCATTTCTTTGCCTGTGAAGACTTTGATAATCTTTTGCTCATTTTGACCGGATTATCTTTTTATAAGCCAGCCCCTGCAGTAGTTCTTAAAGTATTCAGGCTTTAAATATTTTTCAGTCTTTGGGAGAGCTATTAGTGTTTGAGATTACAGATTTTGACAGTGCAGCCAGCATTTGTGTGCATTTCTTGACAATTCAAACAAGCATCCTCATTATAGAAACGAGCAAGTGCACAGCTTTATTTATCACAGTTGGGCTTTGTTGGGAGATACTTCAAAAGACTAAAGAAAAGAAAATAGTTTATAATAAAAGAGCGGTTTTAATACTGAGTCATAGAAATGGCTAGGGAAGGAAGGATCCAGAAACTTTATATAGATACAGAGTCAAAAAGATGGAGGATTACTTGATAAGAGGAGAGGAAGAGAGGAATCCCACGGGGGGCTGGGTCAGCACAATAAATCTTCAAGTTAAAGTTGCGGAGATGACGTTTTATGGCCAGTGTTAATACATAGCAAAAATACATGGGCATGGACAAGTGACGCACAATAAACTAGACTATTGGGGTGGAATGAGAATCTAATAATTTGAGGACTAGTAATGTGTGTGAAGATTTCACTCATTCTGGCTTCCTTAGGATTTAAATATAGAACTTTATATGCAGTTATGTTGATGAGAAGCCAGGAATCAATGCTGTGAGAAACCAGAACCCATGCTTCTTGTGTCTTTGGCTAAAGAATTTAAATCAGACACACGGGCAGCAACAGAGTACAGGCCGAGCTTATTGTAAAGTGAAAGTTCAAAGCAATGCATACGTGTACGAATGAAAGTCAGAAGACCCTTTGTAGAGAGCCTCTTATTTCTGCTCCACCATCCACAGTGACTGCTCTAATACCTCTACTCACTGTGCCATAGTGATGTTCAGGCCGTCACAGGCTACTGATGCTGGATGAGTAAGGAAAGAAGGAAACGAGTGGTGAATGTATAAGTGCACAGATCAGGCTCAGAAATTTGTCCTTCTGGTTACTTTCCTTGTCTTTCCTCTCCTCTGCTCCCCTCTTCTTTCTGTGAGGAGAGGCTGAAGCAGGAGCTCTATCACCTGTGTAGGCCAGAGCAAAGCCAGCCTCAAGGACACAGAGTGCCTGAGGCAAGTCCCATGAATAATTTGCTCTAGTCTCAGGAACACTGGGCTCCCAAGGCAAGCCGTGTGACTAAGCTATGAGGCAGAGGGGTTCAAGTGACCTTCAACCTCCTGAGTATAAATCAATGCACTGCAGCCCTTGGGGCCCCTCCCACCTTCTTGTCTTCCTTACTTCTCCCATTGGGAGAGAGGGCTCCATCTCACCTCAGTTTTCTGTGTTCTGACTCTTGTCATTTTTTCCCCATCCTCTCACTGTAAGGGGCAGTGACTTTTAGCACAACATTTTAAGATAGACAAGCCTCAAAATGTGTCTTGAGAAACATCCTCGAGGGATTGTACAAAGTTAACTTTGCAGTTCTGACTTTGTCCTGAAATTCTTCTCGTTGCCTAAATTGTTAAAGTATATATATCATTACAGCCAGAGCCTGACCTGGTCACATGGTGCAAGGTAAACAATTGTGGCCAGGCCTACACATTCCAATCTATTACAATGAAAACCAAAAAAATATATAAGGTAAAAACAAAGGCAGTTAAGGGCCACATTCTCTGGTCAGGAATGGAGGGGCAATGACCAGCCCAAATTGGTTCTAAACTAAAATTAATTAAAAACTCCATCTGTTCTTAATGAGTTTTTGGATCCCCTGTGGAGTTCGACCCGATTTTTGATTTTTGCCACAACAATTTGGGGGCTCATCCGGGATACCCTGAGGTGGATTCCTCTTTTGAGGAGTCCCTGGCCTCTGGACCCCTGGCCCTCTCCTGTATGGCTCAGCGCCCCAGCCAAATTCAGTTCTCACCATCCAGAGAGGGCTAAGGCCTGGAGGCTGTGGCTACAAAGAAGGACAAATGGAGTTTCAACCCTCAGACTGGGTAAGATTCTAATTGGCTTATCTTTCTCGAGACTGGGTTCCAGTTGGAGACTGGGTTTGGGTCAGGAAGGGCCCTAGGTATTTTGCTGGCTTGTGGCTCTCAGACGTGAGATGTGGCCTCAAGCAGCAAGGTTTCACATCCTCCAGAGCTGGGAGGAAACGTGAGAAAAGCTGCTGCAGTTAAGCGGGGCTTTTCACCCACTAAAGGAGGGATGGCATCTCTCTGGTGTGTGCTGAAAGAAAATCCGGCTTTGTGTTCCAAACCAGTCTCCAATCTGAATTGACAAAACAAGTCAAAGGGGCTAAATTACTTCTCCCAGGATTTTGTTGATTGTCTTGTCTGTCTGTCTGTCTGTCTATCTGTTTAAAATGCTTGATCTGTGTTAACCCTGCTGCACTCACGTCGTTCAGTGCACTTGCATCCTTTAGTGCGCCTGCTTTCTGAGATCACAATAAAATGGGTTACATGAGTTGGGAGAGCTCTGATCGTACTCCTGCCTTTCCTACCTCTGGCAGTTGTTTACTTAAAAGCTTAACAGGTCCTGACCCTACAGAACTGCTCCATAGTGCTGTAATTGCTGCTGTTGTGTGAAGCTGTATCTGCTGTGGAGACTGCAGCGGAGCCTGTAACAGATCCAGGTAAAGGAGCCAGCTGAATTGCCGGCCCCCTAAAACGAACCCTATTAAATCGGTCGGCTAAAAGTAATGTTTGAGTTTCACCTCCCCAGCTGGGGTGATTTGTCAACAGATGTTAACTTTGTTTACTTCAGAAGAATGAGAAATTCTTCTAAGAGTGGCTGAGAAACAAATGAGATTAAACATGAGAAAACTCATTAGGCTTTTAAAAGGGCTTCTTTCTACAGCTCATCATCCTATTGACCTATGTAAGGGGCAAAAGTGACACAAGCTACAAAAATTAAAAGATATTACAGGGATTAAAAAAAACCACAATAAATTAACAAATTGCTAATAGTGAGTTTTTGTTTATATGCCTGTTAAATTCCAAAGTACAGGATGAGATCTGCCTGCAGCTTGCAGAGTTGCTCCTGTCTGGGGTGAAAAATCCACCCCAATTCTCCTTAAGTAAACAATTGATCTTATAATGGGAAAAGCTGATATAAAGTTAAAAGGGATAGCTATTGTGCCTAATGTGATTGATGGTAATTTTCAAGATAAGATGCAAGTTTTTGCATGTACCATGGATCTCTGGGTCTTTAAACAAAGAAAATGTATAACACAGTTGATTTTGTTACCTATAGCTAAACCTTCCTTTGTTAAATATGAAGAGCTCATAAAAAGACAAGACCCTCAAAATAAGACTACACAAAGAAATTTATATTACACAAGAAATAAATAAAATGGGTCTATATGTTGTATAAAGATAAATAATGTTTTGAAGGCCTAATTGATACTGGGGTAAATATGTCTGTCCTTGTATTAAAACTTTGTTATTCCAAAGAAATCAGATAATGGAGGTTATCACAAGACTTAAGAGATGTTAATGCTTGCTCATTTCCCATAGGGGCACTGCAACTGGGATTGCTAACTAACTACAGCTCCTAATGACTGGTTTAAATCTTTATAATTTCTTTAGATATATCTTTGCTATGTAAAGTCTTACAAAGGATTCCACAAGTGCTATTGAAAGGAGAAAAAAGTCTACATAAGTGATATTAACCTAAATTACAGTAAGTCTTAAGAGAGAAAACACAAAAACACTTAAAAGTTCTGAGTATGTGATAATATATGTAAATGTGGTATCTAAGCTAAAAGCTAAAAGAAGGACATAAAAGTTGCTGATATATTTTTAAGATGGAATAAAATACTAAAATATATTAATTACAGGAAAAAGGTTTTTATTTTTCCAAGTTATTTTTATAAGAGATCTCTGACTTATAATTCAATGTGGCCAAAATATATTTGAGTGCATGCTAAATTTATAAACAAATTGTTTTGTGTATATGTTTTTGTTTGTTTGTCTCTATCCAATCTATAAATAGCTGTTTTATTTGAGCTCAACAAATTATCTTCTTTCATATTTTTTGATTTTGGAGACAATTGTCTGCAATCTAATTTGTTTTATAGATTAAAGAGTTGCTTCTACCAAGTTTCTGGCTAATCAAAATCATGTTAAAATTGGTTTTATAAATGTTATATGTGTCTGACTGTAAATGGATGTTCATGGGACAAACAAAGGTGGGTTAAGGTAATTAAATAAAAACCCCTTAGGGCGGGCTGGGGATATAGCTCAGTGGAATAAGCACTTGCCTAGCAAGCGCAGGGCCCTGAGTTTGATCCCCAGTACTGCAAAAAGAAAAAAAGAAAAAAAAAAAAACCCTTAGGGTGGAGAGAGATTATGATACAGGATTCCAATTGATAACCAGTTTTTGTTCATCAATGAGGAGCCCCAATAATCTCCATAGCCTTATGGGAGACACCTTAATAAATATTGTGCAAAATATATTATTGTGATGTTTACATTGGTTATTCTTAAAAGGTTAAATTTTCAAAAATAAGACAATAGGTTTGTTTTCTGATTAAAAGATGCTATTGGTACCAAACTAAATTTAAAAAGAATAATAATAATAGCAATTTGTTATTGCTAATTTCATGGTATATTAAGTATATTCATGCCTACAAAAGGTACAATATTCTAAGATGTAAAACCAAAATTGTTTATATAATGTTGGACATCTGCCTTTCTCTTGAGTTCCAGATATTTATAATAAGAAGTTCATGTCAGGCCAACAAGAGGTCATGACTCAAATGATAATTTTTTAACAAAAACATATGTAATGTAAACAGCCCAGACAACGTTATAAATTTCTTAAAAGACATCCTGTTTTAAAAAGGTTGAATAAAACTTTGTATATATTACATAAAAATGATAAGTAAAAGGGCTATTTTATTGGGCTCTAAAAATGGTATCATGCTTGTTATATAACAATGCTACGTATGATTTTTTTTTTTACTTCCAGTTTTCTTTATAAAGCTATATAACTATTGTTCTGTTAACATTCCACAGGGATTCAACTACTAAAATATCCATGATTGAAAAACATAATAATAACACTTCTAACTGTACTTTATATTTCAAGGTATTTATAGTATAATGTCATTAATCTTCTCTGCTGGATGTCTAACAACTGAGGTTTGGAGACCAAAAATTAAAAAGACAAATTGGGCTTAGAGGACACCAATATTTTGGCCAAGCCCCCTGAGGTCAAATAACATGCATAATATAAAAAAAAAACCCTCTGCTACAACATCATAACTCAGTTGAGTCCCTGACCTTCTGATCAAGGAGATTATGGGACCACAGAGAAAAATGATTATATGGTTTATAGTGTGCCTAAGGAGAGTCACCAGGAGAAAAGGTCTCCCAAGCTTTCACAGAAAGCAACTTGGTTGAGCAAAGGCTGTGACTCATCCTGATGGCTGACACTGACAGAAGTACTGAGCAGTACTATATATGGTTCCAAGGTAAATCCTGAGGAGAGTTAACTAAACTTGATAGGTAACAAGGCATTAATTTTAATGTCTTGTTTAAGTGAGACCTTAGTACAGGTCTCACTTTAACTTAGTCTTAAACAACCAACAGAAAAATATGACTACAAAATATTAATAGATAAAAAAATTAATTAATAAATAAGGTATACCAACAGTGAGAAACATGGGGACAAGGGTATGTTTATGTATTAAAGGTTGTAAAACACCTCTGTGAATGCCATCCTAAAACATGGGGCCATAATAAAAAAAAAAAAGAGAGTTCTTCAAGCCCATGATAAAGTCTGCTACCAACAGACCTGTCATGGATCTTACAATGGACTGATTATGTTAACATTCTTGTGTGTCTTACTTCTGTTCTGACAATGCTAGTCATATTTTAGCTGCAGCAATAGAAAAGACCTCCAGTCTAATGAATCAAAAAAAAAAAACACTGCTGCAGCTACACCCCAAGCACCCTCAGATGAACTCTGTTGGACTTAGCCAGGCCATACTTGATTCTCTCTGCCTTCCTTGTGTCCAACAAGCTATGGTGTCCATTGTTCTGATATATGACATAGAAAACCTCCATTTTGGAGAACTCCACTTTATGTCAAATGAACCCAGGCCGCCATCATATGACATACTTTGTATTTCTTAAAGAAAAAAAAATATGTCATAGAGGGGGGAATGTAAGGGGCGGTGACTTTTAGCACAACATTTTAAGGTAGACAAGCCTCAAAATGTGTCTTAAGAAACATCCTGGAGGGGTTGTACAGAATTAACTTCGAAGTTCTGACTTTGCCCTGAAATTCTTCTCCTTGCCTAAATTGTTAAAGTATATATATTATTATGGCCAGAGCCTGACCTGGTCACATGGTGCAAGGCAAACAACTGTGGCCAGGCCTGGACATTCCAATCTATTATCATAAAAACCAAAAATATATATAAGGTAAAAACAAAGGCAGTTAAGGGCCACATTCTCTGGTTGGAAATAGGGGGCAATGACCTGTCCAAATTGGTTCCAAATTAAAATTAATTAAAAACTCCATTTGTTCTAAATGAGTTTTTGGATCCCCTGCAGAGTTCGACTGGATTTTTGATTTTTGCCACAGCATCACCTTCGTGAGAACTTCAAGAGCTGCACAAGATATGGCACTTCCCTTCGCTTCCCCTTCCCTTCCCTTCCCTCCCCTCCCCTCCCCTCCTCTCACTTCCCTTTCCTTTACTTTCCTTTTCAAATTTTTTCTAGTGAAACCCACTGCTATCCTAATGAAAGCATCTATGCCAATATCTAATTCCATTGTAAAGTAGTGTTTAGTGTAGATGCGCCCGTTATTATTTTAGTAAGAATTCTGAATATATCAGTGCTGACACACAATTCTTTTCTATCACCACCCTCCAATCAGAATAGCCCCAGAAAATAAAAAAGAAGATAAAACTATAAAAGGGACAGAAAACAGAGGTACTGGTATAACACTTTATTTTAGTTCTTCTCCCAGTATTTGAAGTGAATACAATTTTACATGGAGTTACAATTAGAATTAAAGATTTTTTTTTTTTTTTTTTTTTTTTTTTTTTTGTGGTACTGGGGATCGAACTGAGGACCTTGCACTTGCCAGGCAAGCGCTTATTCAACTGAGCTATATCCCCAGCCCCCAAAATTAAAGATTGAATTGTTGACATTGCTGAGGAACTCAAAGTATAAGAATTCTTACCAATGCCATTGATGCACTATTATCAATTTTTTTTTCTTTTTGCTTTTTTATTGAGGCAGCGTCTCACTATGTAGCATAGGCTGGCCTTGAACTTGCTTATGTAGCCCATGTTTAATTAAGAAAAATTAATTAATGATATGGAAAAATTCATAATATACTGTTAAGTGTCACAAAGTCTAACATATACCTGTGTATATCATGACTGTTTTCCTCTTCCATATCTCATAATTAAAGGAATATTTACCCAACTGTTGAAAATAGTTATGCTTGAGTGGAATAATTTGTATTTTTTATTCTTGCCAAATTACTTATGAATCATACTGAAATGAGTACATATTCAGTGACTGTGCTTTAACTAACAGTAAATACCTGGGTATTTGTTAATTGACACTTCTAAAAGGTATTTTTCCCTTCAGTGGCCCATGTCCAACTTATCTTTCCTGTGGTTCCCATGAACAGGCCAAGGTAGTACTCCTTATATGGAACTTCTTCCATTCATGATCTAAGGACGCCTTTCTCTGTGCTTAGAGAGTTATGGTTAAGTATTTGCTCTCTCAGGAAAATTGGTAAATCTGGATACTTAATATTAAGAGACAGAAACAGCTCCATTCTCCCTCATTGGGAACCAGAGTGATTATCTGCATTCCAAAGAAATCAAATTTCTTTGAATATTTTATAAATAAGACAAGCCACATAATATGCTACTTTGAATTTTACAGTATTGTTGATACTGCATAATGTGATGCAGCCTGACAGTACAGACATCAGAGGGGTTTTTTCTGATGCTGTTTGTAAAATGTTTTATAGCAAATTATTATGCAACATGTGCATTTATCTTCACAGGACTGGGACAGTATATTTGTAAATTACCGAGGTACTGTGTTATATTTGCATATATCCCCTTATGAAAAACAATAGTTATATGCTTTATTCTTATAATTTATACAAGCTTATTCATGCACACACAACAGCAGCTACAAAAAGGGAACCATACGTTTTTTAGTCACACATCTGTAAACTACAGAAATGATGTGCTAATGGGACGCACTGGGTACATAAAGAAGATGCTACCGATAAAGACTTAATTGTTCATTTTCGGATTTCTAATAATATTTGCACTTTAATGTACATAGCTGGCACCCAAGAAAAATTCTTGTTTATTCATTCTGAAGTTTAGCCAACAAATATCTTGTGAGTACCTACTATGTATTGTCAGCTTTACATTCTGGAAATATATCTTCAAAGGACAAATATTTCTCTACTTGGAAATTGCTTTTTAATAAGGAATAAGGCAGCTTGTATCATTGAAATATATAATGTCAGATGATAATGTGATGGTAAAACAAATTGAATTAAAGAAAATAAGAACTTATTTTTAGAAACATATTGCTATTCTCTATTGAAGAGTGACTTTAAAATAGACTTGCCCTCTTCCCTCTGGGAGCTCACATACACAGCCAGTTTGTGATCACTGTTGATGCAGCCTGCTCCTGGCTTCTTGGCGTGAACCGAACTGACTGCAGAAGCAAATCAGGGAAGCCACGGGGCTTTGAACCTCTGACAGCACAGTTCCCCTCTGAAGGCTGACAAGAGAATCAGGTATTTCCCAACTATTTCCTGAGCGCAGAGTGGGTGACTCACAGCCTTGCCGACATTACTGTCTGAGTCTCCACCCTCCGTGTGACTGGTGCAGATGAGATCCTCACTGAGAAGGCCTGAGAACTGCTTTCACCAGGATTTGCTCATGGGCCCTCCAATGTGCGTGCCAAGCACTGAGTGAGGTATGGGTGCGGGCACTCAAGAGATGCTGACACTGCAGTTGGGAATGGGCTTCACTTGCACCCTGCCCTCTGGGAGCTCATATACACAGGCAGTCTATGATCACTATTGGTGCAGTCCACGCCTGGCTCTAGCTCATGGTCTGAACTGACTGGACACACGGAATCAGGTGGTTCACAAACTGTTGACCCTGCAGTTTGTGTCTGGGTTTTGCCTATATCCTGAACTGCCTGGGGACAGAAGGCCACTGGTTTGGGATTGCACAACCAGTGTAATTGGATTCTGGATCATACACATGCCCTGAACTGCCAAGGGTCATTGAAACAAACCATCTGCCATCAACTGTTATCACAGTTCGTGTCTGCAAGCTGGGAGAATTAGGCACGCTTCACTATCTACTGAGAGACCCTGGACTAAGCAGCATATCTCAGGGGTCGCTGAGGGACTGGCCTGACCACCAGGAAACCTAGGGCCATTAGTGACCTTTGCTGAACTACCAGAGAACAGGGAGACTGAGCATCCTGCCTGCAGCATCCAACATGACAAGCAAAGGGCTAAAACGCAATCTCAGAACTCTACCCCACTCAGAGTAAGTCCAGGAGACATCAACAAAGGAGAACTTGGTAAACACACACCTGAAATTGCTGAAATGATTGCAGTGGAAGTAAAGAAACGAATCCATCAGTCCATAGAAGAAATCAGATCAGACATAATCTCTCAGACAAAGAATGAAATCACCATAATAATGAAAGAAATGCTCCACATACCTAGGGAAGAAACAGATAAAAAAAAAATAGATGAACGTAGGTAATGGTTAGAAACATTACATGAGCAATATAGGAATGAATTAGAACACATGAAACAGACTCAAAAGAGAATTCCAGGAAATCAAACCTTCCATTGAAAGCTTGAAAAACTGAATGAAGCTGAAGACAGAATTTCAGATCTTGAAGATGGCATGGCAACCGGTGATTGTGAAAGGATGGATCTCTTAAAATCAGCAAGGGTCCAGGAAAAATCAATCCAACAGCTGCAAGAAGAGGCAAAAAGCAATAATGTCAGAGTAATAGGAGTCAATGAAACAGCAGGAGGCTACACAAATGACATAAAAGGAATATTTGCAGAAATAATGGCAGAAAATTTCCCAAGCATGGAAACAGAATCTGAGATACAGTAAACGAGGCATATAATACTGCTACTAGTCATAACCATAACAAAACTGCACCCAGACATATAATAATAAAGATCCCAGATCTCCAGCAAAAGAACAGAATATTAAAAGCTACTAGAGAAAAGAAACAGATCATCTATAAAGAAAAGCCCATCATAATCATGGCAGACTTCTCAATACAAACCATTCAATTGAGAAGAGCTTGGAGCAAAGTATTACAGTTCCTAAGACAAAACAGCTTCCAACCAAGATTGATGTATCCTGCCAAACTATCCTTCAAGTTTAATGGAGAAATAAAATATTTCCATGACAAAGAGCAACTGAAGAACTTCATGAATGCCAAATCATCCTTATACAAACCACTAAAAAACATTACAGACAGAGAAGAAAATGAACACATTTTCAAGAACAACATAGAAAGGAACCCTCATGAAGAGCAAACAAGTAAACAGCTAGAAAATGTAAGAAACCAACAGCAAGTAAATAACGTGATAATGATAAGCCAGCACATATCAGTTATAACAATAAATGTAAATGGCCTCAATTCACCAGTCAAAGGAAACAGACTGGCAGAGTGCATTAAGAAACAAAATCCAATGATATGTTATATACAAGAAACACATTTTACTCAAAAGGAAATCCACAGACTGAAAGTCAAAAGATGGAAAACAATCCTCTGTGCAACAGGAGGAGGAGTAGCTGTTATATTTGCAGACAATGTAAATTTTAAACAGAACAATCCAAAGAGATAAAGAAGGTCACTACATACTTGTTAGGGGAAAATTGCAAGAGGATGAGATAACAATCCTACACCATGTATGCACCAAATACTGGAGCACCAAACTACATAAGACAAATCTTAACAGACATTAAAACCTATATAATTAATAACACAATTGTAATAGGGGAACTCAATACCCGTTTAACACAAAGAGATAGGTCAAGTGGACGAAAGATAAGCAAAGAAATAACAGATCTGAAACAAAGCTGAAAACAAATGGGCTCTAGATATATACAGTGTTCCATCCCACAACATCAGAATACACATTTTTCTCTACTGCACATATGACTTTCTTTAAAATAGACCACCTTCTAGCCCATAGAGCGTACCTAATTAAATGCAAAGAAATTGAAATCATCCCATGTATATTATCTGAGCACAGTGCAATGAAATTGGAAATTAAAGACAAAAGGAACTCCAAAAACTCCATAAACACTTGGAAATTAAACAACAACCTCATGATCAACCAATGGGTCACAGAAGAAATTAAAGAAGAAATTTAAAAATATATAGAAACTAATGAAAATATAGATACAGATTACCAGAGTATGTGGGATGAAATGAAAGCAGTTCTCAGAGGAAAATTTATAGCAGTGAAATCACACATATGGAAAGCAGAAAGAGAACAAATATAGCCTAATGTTGCACCTCAAACTTTTAGAAAAAGTACAAGTTAAGCCCAAAGCCCAGAGCCCAAAGAATGAAGAAGATTATAAAGATCAGGGCAGAAATCAATGCAACTGAGACAAAGAAATCCATACAAATGAATCAAAGAGATGGTTCTTTGAAAGAATAAATAAAATTGATAAACCCCAAGCCAACCTTATGAAAAAATGAAAAGAAAGAACTCAAATTCATGGAATAAGGAATGAAATTACTACAGATTCTATAGAACTCTACAGAATTTCAGAAGATAATTAATGCCTATGTTGAAAATCTTTACTCCCACAGGATAGAAAACTCAGAAAGTAGAGAGAATTCTAGATATGTACAAATTAACAAGGGTCAGTAAAGAAGATATAAAAATCACGAACAACCCAATATCAATTAATGAGATTGAAAGTGTGATTAAAAACTTGATGACAAAGAAATGCAAAGGCCACGATGGATTCACAGCAGAATTTTACAAGAAATTCAGACAAGATTTAATACCAACACTCCTCAAACCCTTCAATCAAATTGAAAAGGAAGCAATTCTCCCTGATTCATTTTTGGAGGCGAGTATTATACGGATTCCCAAACCAGAGAAAGACTCAACCAAGAAAGAGAATTACAGACCAATCATCCTAATGAATATAGACGCAAAGATACTCAATAAAATACTAGCAAATAGAATGCAACAAATCTTTAAGAAAATGATACACCTTGACCAAGTCAGACTCATTCCAGGAATGCAGGGAAGGTTCAATATTCGCAAAACAATTAATGTAACAGACCATATCCATGGAGCCAAAAACAAAACCCACATTTACTGATCATCTCAATAGATGCAGAAAAAGCTACTGACAAAGTCTAACATGCATTAACGATAAAAACTCTACAGAAAATAGGAATAGATGGACTTTACGTCAACCTGATCAAAGCCAACTATGACAAACATCATATTAAATGACAAAAACTGAAAGCTTTTACTTTAAAATCAGGAACAAGGATATCTTCTGTCACCATTCCTTTTCAACATAGTTCTAGAGGCATTAGCCAGAGCAATTAGAGAAGAGAGAGAAGTAAAAGGAATGAGGATAGGAAAGGAAGAAGTAAAATTATCACTATTTGCAAATGACATGATTCTCTACATGGAAGACCCCAAAAACTCCACAAGAAGGCTTCTTCAAGTAATTGACAACTTCAGCAGTGTAGCTGGATGCAAAGTCAACAACTAAAAATGAAAATCATTCCTATACACAAACAACAAACAGACTGAGAAATTAAGGAAACCATACCTTTCACAATAGCATCCAAGAAATTGAAATATTTAGGAATCAATCTAACAAAAGAAGTAAAAGGCCTATTCAATGAAAACTACAGTACTCTGAAAAAAGAGACTGAAAATGATTTTTTCAATGGAAAAAAACATTCCTTGCTCATTGATAGGAAGAGCCAACATTGTGAAAATGGCCATACTATTCAATTTTTGTGCAGATTCAATGAAATTCACATTAAAGTACCATGAGCATACCTCACAGATCTAGAGCAAACATTCCTTAAATTCATCTGGAACCAGAAGATACCCAGAATAGCAAAAGCAATCCTAGGCAACAAAGACAAGTCAGGTAAAATTACAATCCCTGACCTGAAATTATACTACAAAGTTATTGTAATAAAATTCACATGGTACTGGCTAAAAAACAGACCAGAAGATCAATGGAACAGACTGGAAGACACAGACCCAACCACCGTTATACTCAGCCACCTAATCTTTGATAAAGGGGTCAAACAAACTCGCTGGAAGAATGATAACCTCTTTAATAAATGGTGCCAGAAAAATTGGTTTGCCACCTGTCAAAGACTGAAAATATACCTAAGTCTATCACCATGTACCAAACTCAAGTCAAAATGGATCACAGTTCTCAATGTTAAAATGGAAACACTAAATCTATTGGAAGAGAAAGTAGGTAAAAACCTTGAAAACATAGGTTAGGCAGAGAGTTCATGAACAAAAAGCAAACTGCGCATGAAGTACTTCAAAGAATCAACAACTGGGATCTCATCCTACTGAAAATCTATACATCTAAAGAAATCACCAGCAGAGTAAAAAGAAAACAAACAAATTGGGAAAAAATTTTAACTCACTGTCCCTTGGATAAAGGTCTTCTATCTAGAACATATAAAGAATTAAAAAACATCAGCATCCCCAAATTCAAAGACCCAATCTAAAAATGGGTAGCTGAGATGAATATATTTTTCTCAGATAAAGAAATACAAATAGCAAATAAATACATGAGAAAATGTTCACCAACATTAGTCATTCGAGAAATACAAATTAGAGCAACACTAAAGTTTCACCTCACCCCGGTAAGAATGGAAATCATTAAGAAGTCAACCAATGACAAATGCTGGCAAGGCTATGGAGAAATAGGAAAACTTCTCCACTGCTGGTGTGAATGCAGACTGGCGAAACCACTGTGGAAATCAGTTTAGAGATTCCTCAGCAAACTAAATCTAGAGGTCTCATTCAACCCAACTATTCCCCTTCTGGATATTTTCCCAGAGGACATGAAAACATCATATCACAGTGATATA
Source organism: Dinomys branickii (assembly GCA_004027595.1). Lineage (NCBI taxonomy): Eukaryota > Metazoa > Chordata > Mammalia > Rodentia > Dinomyidae > Dinomys > Dinomys branickii. The sequence continues at coordinate 179,865 of PVLD010001274.1, forward strand.
TGTGCACCCATGTTCCTAGAGACACAGTTTGTAATTACTAAATTGTGGAAGCAACCCAAATGTCCATCTGCTGAGCACTGGATAAAAAAAGTGTAGTAATTTTATATAATGCAGTATTACTCAGGCATAAAGCAAGATAAAATTGAGGCTTTTGTAGGTAAATGGTCACAACTAGAAACCATACTCATAGGTGAAATAAATCAGACCCGTATGTGTAAGCAATGTATTGTCTCACTAGTGTAAGAACCTGAAAGAGTGAGTAAAACCTAGGAGGCATGATAGACATTGTGAAGTGAAGGGAAAATGCTCAAAAATAATGGGTAACTGTAGTATGAGAAAGGAGGAAGAAAGAAGGGGAAATTATGTGTGTATGTATATGCAGGAGAGCTAACAGTCATACTACTTCTTCTATTGCTTTACTGAAAGGAACAGTTGATGATTACTTGTTTGATCATTATAGCAGGTCTCTGTTTGTTTTCCTGAGAAATCAGTCTGAAGATATCAATATGTAATACAACAACCATTCTTAATTTCCTACCACTTTGTCTGCAACTCTGTATTGTTTGTACTGTTTTTATGCTATTTTGTAAATGGATGTCTGTTAATATATTTTCTCCCTTTATTTTTAAAATTTAAAAAGTGACTTTAAAATATATGTCTCACATACATATTATATAAATAAAATACATGATATATATCATATATTTGTCTCATATAAGAATAATATATAATATATAAAGTATAGTAATATATGGCTATATAATATTAAATATAATATATTATGTTGTACATTATATACCATACATTATGTAGTATAGATTCATATTATATAAATGCATCATACATATCCAGACATAGTAGTACAACACAGCGAGTAACTGCAGGTTTATTTAATTCAGCACTCCAGTTCACATTATTAAATCCTTACAATCCTTTTCTTTCTCCTTATACTCAGAAAATGTCTAACACTGCTAGTAAATGAAAATACATCAATATTAACCTTTTATATGAATGTTCACTCTTTGTGTATGTCGGGAATGTCTCTTGATAATGTGAGATTTTTTCTTAAGAAACTTTTATCCACTAAAAGTTGCTCATCAAACTTTGCCAATCACCATATTATCCATAACACTTATAATTTCCCTTTCTTTGGTGAGGAAAATTGAGTAGGGATAATATTAATGTGATTTGTGCAATATACGAAATGTTCACTTGTCATATACTGAAATACCTGGATTACTTGTCTTGATGCTCAAAACATAGTACTTCCACAATATAGCACCTCAGTACCTTTTTTTCTTTTGTGCAGTACCGGGTATCAAACTCAGGACCTTAATCTTGCCAGGCGAACGCTTATTCCACTGAACTATATCCCCAGCCCGCACACTAACTATTTTATGCAGGAAGAAACTGAAAAAAACTATGGAAGCAGAATTTAGACTTCTACTTCCCTTTTTCCCAGAGAAAACTCCAGTTTACTATTGCCCTTACTTATGCCCTTCCAAAAGGAAGAAGATACAGGAAAGCCAAAAAGAATCTGAGAAAAGCAGCCTTGTTACATTTTTCCAGTTATCCATCATACTATACATTTTGGCCCAATAATACTTCTGTACAACTGTCCACTCTTGATAAAATCTAAAAGTAAATTTTTGAGCCTTTATTTATGTAGGCTCACTGTCACAAAAAATCTTTAGCTGAACCAATTTGTTAAGCTATTCTTTGTTGTTTGACTTCATAATACATGTATCAGACAAAACATCTGCAATTGTTGAAGAGATACTACCAGACAGCCATGAATTCAAACCCTATTAGTTCTACAACATCTCAGTTCTTCATCTCAGCAGCTACTGACACGCAATTCATAAACCCGTAACCACTCAGCTTCATACAAGAGGAAAACTCCAGTTTTCACTCAACTCTTATAACATGCCTCTGTTACCTCATTTGGATGATGCGCTCCACCCGAAGCTAGACATTCTAGAGTGGTGCTAAGAAGCATTAAGATTACTCTGCTTGATTTTATGAAGCCCAGAAATTTGAGATTAGTGAGTTCCTCATTAAATCAGAATTTTGTAGAAAAAGAAAAAGAGGAAATGGTAATGATTAATCTACCTAGAATATCTGCTACAATGACTAGCAGCAAAGAAGCATTGATTATGCGTGACAGCAGTGAGAATTTTTGCCTGGATGACCCTACAAGCAAGACTTCACTGAAAGCTCAAAGAGCATCATGTGAGATTTAGGAAAGTAACAAATCAACAAACACACAAATATGAATGTATCTCTTAGAACTCATTGGCTACTCAAGAATTGTATGAAATTTTCTTTCTTTTTTTGTGGAAATGGGGATTGAACTCAGGACCTTGTGCTTGCCAGGCAGGCACTTATTCCATGGAACTATATCCCCAGCCCCTAAGTTTTTTTCTAAATCTGAATGCATCTAAAGTTTCTTTTCATCTGAGTGAAATTCTTTATGTACCTCACTCACTGCAGAAACCTACCACTCGGGAGCTCTTTCATTATTGGGACAAAATATATATGACACTATGAAGCTAAAGAAGAAAATGCTCCATTCCCTTGTGATTTTTAGTGGCTTCAGTCCATGACTGGCTGGTTTCAAAGCAGAGACAGGAATTTGGAAGGGCATAACTGTTTAACATTGGTGATCAGGAAGCAGAAAGAGAAATGTGGAATTGAGAAGAAAACTATATGCTTCCAGGTCATCCTCTCAGTGAACCGCATCTTTGAAACAGTACCTACATTCTATGAATATATACAGCTACAAATTTATCAGTAAATGGATTCACAATGAATATTGTGCTCACACAGTCAAATCCCCTCCCAAAAGCTTCAGCACAGAATACGTGAGTGTTTAGGAGAATCTTTTAGATTTAAACAATAACAGAGAACATAGAATAAGATGCAATAGAAGAACTGTTATGATTTAGATCCAAAATGTACCCCAAAATCCAATCTGTGTAAAAGAGGATTGGACTATGAGAGTGCTGAGTGAACTCGGTAGGTAAATATGCTGTTAGGGGGTGGGGCCGGCCTTGTAGGAGGTGGGTCATTGGAGGTATGACTTGGAAGTGGATTCTCTCGACCCGGTCTTCTTCACTCTCTGATTCCTAGCTGCTGTGAGATAAGTGATTGTCCTTTACTGAGTCCCTGATATCATCAATCTTCTGCCTTTAGCCAGCCAACCATGGACTGAGACCATCGCCAAGATACAATTCCCTTTCATTATTTTTAATGTTTATTTTTTTTTTATTTTATGGAAAAAGAGGTAGAACAAAATCTCACAACAAAACCAGAAGACAGTAATAGTTAGTACACTGCATATTGTTATCTTTAAAGTAGCTCTTCAGAGTACACGATATTGGGATTAAAATTTTTTCCAACTGGTATTAGCACAAACCTTCTCTTTCAATGACCAGAGACACTAATAGTATAACTGGCTTCCTTTTCGCCCCCTTTTGCCTTCCATCCTTTCCCATCTCCCCCATCCTAGCTCTCCTTTGAGCAATTTCTTTCCATCTCATAGTATAGATCATATTATCTCTCTCTTGTGAGAAACTGAAAGGGTAAATAAAACCCTTTTTCCTTTAAGTTGTGGTCATTGGGTTTTCCAAGTGATAGGAAAGTGGCTAGAAAGAAATTGGTACCAGATAAGCTAGGTCACTGTGGTGACTATATCTGCTCATATACTTTAGATGTATTTGGAACTGGTTTGAGGAAAGAGTTTTCATAGGCTTGTGTATATGGGCTAAAGAAACATCATAAGCCTACTTTGTTGAGAAATTCTGCTCAGTGCTTAGGAGACACAGTGCTGGAAGAAGTGCAGAAAGTAACTGCCAGGCTCAGGATATGGCATTCAGGAACAAGGAACCCATTGGCAATTGGACTAGAAAATGTATTTGTTGTATTCTGACAGAAAATTATCTACATTTTGTCCATACGACAAGACTTGGGAGGAGACTGAGATTAAGGGCAGGGGACTTGTTAATTTGGTGGAGGAAATTACAAGGCAGTCCAATGTTCAGTAAGAAGGATACTGCTGGTTGCCTTAACTAAAACCTACAGGAGACCCATAATTTGAATTTTTTTTTTTTTTTTTTGCGGTACTGGGGATCGAACTCAGGACCCTGCGCTTGCTAGGTAAGCGCTTATTCCACTGAGCTATATCCCCAGCCCCAATTTGAAATTTTTTTCAAGAAAGAAAAAGAAATGCAAAGTTGTAGCAAAGGACACCATACTGAAAAGATTTACAGTAAAAAAAAAAAATACTTTCATTCAGGACAATGGGAAAGATGACGTGAAAACATCTCAGGAATTAGCAAAATTCCACTGTTTACAGTTTCAAGGGTACAGCACTACAAAACTTTCATTTCAGAAGAAAGCCCTGTAACATCCTGCTTAAGAAAGGCTACATACAGAATTGAATTTTTCTATTATTTTCATAGTATTCAACCATATAGGCATTTAGAGACCTCTACAACCATGATCCAGTGGGGCCTGGCAACTAATGAAGTTGGCAGTGGACTTTGACATCAACCACATGGTACTAGTTTTTCAAATGTGAAAAATGCATGCAGGGTTACGGCATCATGGAGCCCTCCACCTAGATTTCAGAATTAGGTCTGGGATACCAACAGTGTGCCTGTGAAATGACAGTGCAAAAAGCTGTGAGAGTGAAGCAGAAAGAGTAATAGAGAGTACAGGATATTGAAAATGCCAGGAATATGGAAGGTTTACTGAGAAAACCTTCAAGCAGTAAACAGAAGTCCTAAGAGGGAAACTATGAGAACTCCAATCAGCAGTGCTACAGGGATGATGTTTTCCAAGCCCTTCAGAGATAACACCTCATTAGAAATTGTTCTGCATGCTGGAAATAGAGCTAAGTGAATTAATGTTTGCTCCACTGGATTTTGATCTTGATTTGGCCACATCCTTTCTATTTTCCACTTTTATAACACTTTGGAATAGGAATATTTATCCTACACAATTGTATGTTGGCAGTTTTTAACTTTTTTTGTTTTTATATATTTACGAGGGATCATAGCTTAAAGTTTGCCTTGAGTTCCAGAGGAAACTTTAAACTTGAACTTTTTGCAATGCTGGAATTATTAAAAGATAGAGATGGCCTAGGTGCATTTTGAATAATGAAATGGACATGAATCCCTTAGGGCCCACAGATGGAATGTTATAAATTAGGTTTAGAATCCCCCCGACCCATGTTTGAAAGCGGATTATGTCATGGAGAAGTTATACTTATCTGTGTATTCATCCACTGATGAGTTTACTAGCTGAATGTGCTACTTATCAGGAGGTGAATCTGGCACGTTAATGAGGGTGTGAGTGGGAAGGATGTATTCTTGTTCCTAGTTCCCAGTTCATTCAGTGCTTACTGGCTTCCACAGTGTGAGCAGCTCTTCTCTGCTTAGGTCCTTCTACTCCAGTGCTTCTGCCTTGGAACTTGTTGTCCAAGGAGTAAAACCATGAGCCTAATAAACTTCTCTTTTTTCAAATTGTGGGTATTGAGTATTTTGTTCTCATGATGGGAATATGTCTAAGAGAGCAATTTTGCAGAACAACAAAAGCATAAAACTGAGTATATGTCCTATAATTCATTGGCTACTTAAAAGTTTTATTAAATTCTCTTTAGGTCCTTGTTGCTGTGCAAGTATGTACATATGTGTGTGTCATATATGTATGTGTTTTACAATTGTGTGTGTGTGTGTGTGTGTGTATGTTTTAAGGTTCTGGTACCATAGACCGAACATAGGGCCTCACACTTGAGGTCTGCCACTGAGCTCACTAATTCGTCCTTTGTCCTTTTGCCTTGGTGCTATGGCTCAAACCAGGGGCCTCATACTCACTAAGCAAGTACAACAATGCTGAGCTACACATGCAGCCATTTTTAGTTTGTGAATGAATTTAAAGTTTCCATTTACCTGAGTGACATTGTATAAGGACATCACTTCTTGTGGAGCCTTAATCTTCAAGTCCACTATTAATGCAGGTTGAAAAAAAATTAATTAATAAAAAACAACGAAAAGCCCTCTCATCTCTTTTATAATTCAACAGAGCAGACTTCAATATGATCATCATAACTGATTTTCCTGGAAAAAGGCAGTTACTTTTGGGCACAATGTGGAAATATTATTTTATTAAGAAAATATTTCTTCTCATTTGTACCACCAAAGAACTATTTAGCTGAATCCCCAACTCCCACCTCTCCCAAAAGATTAACTTCTTTCCACTGAACTTTTCCTCAAATTAGTTGAGTTTGGAATTACATTTTCCCTAATTCTAGTCATATATTATTATAATTTTGGGTAAGGTAACTTTCAACACGGTTAAATATTTAACAAGTTTTGCTTCCCTAGGCACCAGAAAATGAACTTAAATAGATAGCCTGGTCTTCTTAGTTCCAATATGTTTTGAGAAATATAGCAGATCATCCTCCCTCTTACCCACACAGGCAAGACTGAATGAAACAAAATAGTTTGCTGAGGATTAATCTTTGGTCTATAAATATAAACCAGGCTGTGCTAGATTCATGAGATGAAAGTATTATTAAAACTATTTTTGTTATCTTCTGATTGCTCTTATTCCCTCACTGATTTCAATGTAATATAAACTGATCTGTATTCCCTGCCCCAGGGAAGGGTATGTTAAGTTAGAGTGGAGGGGAACAACTTGCTATGAAAGAAATCTGTTTCCATACCCTGCCTAGTCTAAGAGAAGGAAAATCACCCTAGAAACGTTTACATAGTTGTCTTGGTTACTTTTCTCTCATTGCTGAGACAAAATACCCAACATTCAAAATGAAGGAAGGAAAGGTTTATTTAGCTTACAGTTTGTGGAGGTTTCAGTCCATATTTGGCTGGTTCTGAGGCAGAGTAGCACATGGCAGAGGGCAAACTGTTCATGGCAGCAAACAACCAGCAAATGTGTGGAATGGCAGGCAAGCAGCCTCTTTCTATCCCTTACCTTATAAACAGCCTGCCCCCACCTAAGGAGCATGTAGCTCTCACACAGTCTCCATGCCCTCCTCTGCCACAGGCTCAGGATGTATACAAAGTAAGCACCCTGGCTTCCTGCTGAATCACTCAGTTAAACCTCCAGACTCCCCAAGTTGACACAATGTATCAACCATAACAATAGTTAAAGCAGAAGATCTATATTTTTTTCTTTAGGTACAAATAGAGTGAGGGAAGCATAAGTTACAGAAGAAAAGCAATGGCTATATGAAGTGTCTAAATTGATTGTTTCAAATAATCTCATTGTTTATTTTGAAATAATGCTTTCTTTTAGTGGGACTGTGAGGACTAAAATGAAGGATGATTCAGTGGCAACTCATATGCATTGACAGCTATGGCCAGGCCGGGCCAGCACAATGAATGCTTCAGTAAATATCACCAAGGACGGATGATGATGAGAAGCAGATGGCATTCTTTATCCACAGCGAGCAACAAACTCAGCTGACAATACTTATGGAATAAGGACATTCTTTGTTCAATGCAGCAAGAACTCAGGAGGTTCTGTTAATTTAGAAGCATGATGATGTCATCAAGGTCCTACGGTTGTTCACATTCTTTCAGTTAACTTCACTCTTTGCCTCCAGTAGCACTTTCTCTGTGAGGATCACAGGGCACCTAACATAGATCTTAAGAAAGTGTTCACTACACTGCTTCCCAAGAAAGTAATAGTATTTTCTTCTAAAATGTCTTTCTGTTAAGGGCACAAACAAATGTCCTAAGAAAACTTATTGCTGTCTTTTTTAATAATAATAATAATAATAATAATAATAACAATAATAAATAATTATATAATTAATAATGTATATTTTATATTATGCTATAATTATTATATTATTAATAATTGTATATAATACACGCTTAAAAAGGTGAAGTTTTGATCTTTTTTCTGGCCTCTATAGGCAAGCCTTTGTGTGTTTCTTATGTGCCGGTCAGTCAGGTCTGCTCACAAGGGAAGACACAGGAAAAGCCTAGGATAACAAACTTGGCTGCTTTCATGGGTCCTAGAGACAGGTGACAAAACAGGGCATGAAGGGCTATGTGGGAAAGACAATGAAATTTTTGAGAATCAGAAGATTGAAGGGATAGGAACATGCACAGGCCATGATTTTTATTGGGAGTTACAAGGCATTGCACGGTAAGCAATGTAGGGCTAGTTAATTTAAAATTATCTGAAGTGGATTTTGAACTGTAATGTCTAATTCTTGGTAAGTTGCTTTGGCTTGTTTAAAGAAATCAAATATTGGCTGCTTGAATGCAGAGGCTAGAGAGAGAGGTATAGCTCTGTATTGGTGAGTATTTATTTCAAAGGCTTGTGCCAAGCTAATCCTTTTGTTATTTGTGAGAACTGGCTAGTCCAAGAAGGAGTCTCTTCTTAATCAAAGTTATTAATATCTAGAAATATAATGCAGGTATATAGACAATGAAAATACATGAATAAATATTTAAATTTTCTATAGACCCGTTATATTTGCAAATACATATATATTTAAATTTTCTCTTTAGCTGTATTATATTTCACACATTCTGTCATCAAGAAGGAGATATGAATAAGTTAAGAACATTCAGTTCACAATATGGAAAAAAAACCCCTAAAATCAGAAACCTATCAGCTTCCAATGAAAACAGAAACATTTCTTTTGATGTTCCTGAAAATGCATACAATTAAGTTGGAATTAGTATCCTGAGGAAATGTCAGAGAAACACAAGAATACAAGAAACATCCTACTAAACAACTGTCCTTTAATCTTCAAAATCCTGAGGAACTGCTCTGGACTGAATGGAACAAAGGACATGTAATGAGAAGCTGTATGTCATCTTGAATTAGTGCACTCTATTACTAGGTATTTGACAGAATAGGAATATGGACTAGGATATGTGGAATAGGGTATGTGGGTGTTATGGTTGATACATTGTATCAACTTGGGGAGTCTAGAGGTTTAGCTGAGTGACTCAGGAGGAAGCTAAGGTGCTTACTTTGTATACATCCTGAGCCTGTGGAAGAAGAGGGCACGGAGAGTGTGTGAGAGGTTCACCACCCCTGGGTGGGGGTAGCCTGTTTACAATGTAAGGGAAGAGAAGAGGCTGCTTGCAGCCATTCCTCTCTTTTTGCTGGTTGTTTTTGCTGAGTTCTGCTTCCATGAATGTTTGCCCTCTGCCATGTGCCACTCTGCCTCTGAGCCAGCCAAATATGGACTGAAACCTCCACAAACTGTAAACGAAATAAACCTTCCCTTCCTTCATTTTGGGTATTGGGTATTTTGTCACAGCAATGAAAGAAAAATAATCAAGACAGAATTTGGTACTAAGGGAATGGGGTCATTGCTGTGACTATACCTGACCATGTGGTTCAAGAGCCTTTGGAAATTGCTTGTGGGAAGAGTTTGGAAAGGTTTGGAGATGTCTGGTCAGAGTTCGGAAGACCAGAAGGCTCAAAGATATCCTGCTGGTAAAGACCAGGTTCAGGAGGTTTCTATTGGGAAGAAGGACTTCACTGGTTGTTGGACTCCAGATGATGTATGTTATGGCTTGGCAGAAAGTTTGTCTGCATTTTTCTTGTGTACAGAGATTTTTCCTAAGACTGAGATTAACAGCGGCAGCGAACTGGTTAATCTGGCAAAAGAAAAGGCAGTTGAATGTTGGGGCAGTGGCATGGCTATTGTTGGGGGCTTTTCGCCAGGTTGATATTGAAAGTCAAGAGCAAATAGCCCAGCAGGATGATTTAAAATGTGAGTTTGGCCAGAAAGGAAGCTCCAGTACAGCTGTGGACTACAAAGATAAGGCTGAGGATTATATGGGTTATATGCTAACATTGTCAGTATGAACCCTGATCTTCAGAATTATTCTGTAAATATGCATGATGATTTCCTTGTCTAAAATAGTGTAGTAAGTATGAATTGATAAGTCTCTGTCTGAAAGTTAGGGCCATAATTAACATGAAGATATCTGGCCTTTGGGCAACTCTCAGATTGTGCAAGGTTTTTCTATGCTATTTTATTTTAAAGAGAAAAACACTAATAAAACAACAAAAACGATACATGACTTCAAAATAAAATGATAGGAATTAACAGTGGTTGCTACATAACATACTGTTATCTTCAGTGAACTTGCTCAGTCCACCAGATGTAAGAATGTAAGATTGATCAAAGTGTTTTTATGTTAAAGTCTTGCTCTTCTACTGAAATTATTAATAAAATAAATAAAAGTAAGTGCAGCCACAACCCCGAAGCCCACCGTGTAGGAAAGAACCTCTCCGGGTGAAGGCCATCTGGGCCCTGCCCTTGATGTCTCATGAGTGGCAGAGAGGAAAGAGAATTGCTGGAATGCGCAGCCTTGCTGCAGGGGTGAGAAGTGGAATACTTTGGCAGGAAACCAGGACCACAGGCTTCGTGAAGCAGGAGGCTACTACCATGACTTTGTCAAGTAACTGATGATCCACGCCTGAGGATATTGTTCTGTCTTAGTCACAATCAGAAACTCCACTGAAAAATGTATTCCAGAAAATAAAGGCAAAAAATTATTGAAGTCTGTTTTCTACTTTTTTAAATGTAGCATTTCTGTAGTTTGTCATGCATAGATATTCAGTGTAATACAGTTGCTTCTTGGCAGGGGAATTAGCTAAGAACAGAGAAACAAATTTTTGCCATGTTCTCTTGAATTGTTTCCTATATGAATGCAGTGTTCATAGGAATAAATAATGCTTTTATGAAAAAATTCCATTAGTACTTAATTATCTATGTTGAAGTAGGGCATCACTATTCTTTGTTGTGGTTAGCGGAGAAAATTGATTTCTAAGTATGCAAGTGAATAGTGAGAAAGAAAACAAATATTTACATCTCTTCTTTCTGACAAATAGAGTTTATTGGGATCGTGGGTAAATTCCTGGCAGGTTTTCTGTATTCCATTTAAATAAGTCTTATAATAAGTATGTGTATTTATCTAAATTCAAATGCTCTGCTTGTTAGTTTTAGCTTTGGCTGTTGTGTGTTTCCTACCTTAGAGAATCATTATGATTACTTTAGAGAATAGTTTGGTAAGTATGTATCAGAAGCTTTTAGTCAGATGCTATTTTATATCAAAATTCCAAACATATGTGTAAATATTTCAATATGAGTTATTCATAAATTTTAAGATTTAAAATAATAAAGATATTATTTTGTGGAAAATCACACAATGAATAAAACTCTCAGATGATAGTAAACACAAGCAGTTTGAATAGGATAGATAAGACTATCCAGTTTAAAAAAAAAACTGTATTTCTTTTAAAACATATTGCAAGTGTTCATAAATATCATTACTTTAAATAACTTCAAATTCCAGAATATTCTATATTATGTAATGTGTAATGAATATTCTTTAAAATGACTCAAATATAGAGAAAACAGTTGGCAGCTCATTGATTTTTTAAGGCACAGACTCCCTTCAAATACAATAAATAAAACTGATTGCTCTTCTGAGAAACAGGACTCAGGGGATCCAGCACTGCCATTTAATATCTATATTACTAAAAAGTACTGATATTAGGGAAACCCTACTTACAGGATATAGTGAAGATAAAAATAAATTTCACATACCATTTTGCAAATGTGATTTGAAAATTGTATCCTTCTAACAAATATGACGATAGGAAAAGTAAGCCATGTTTGAACATATTTGTAGAACTTACAAATGGCAAAGTAGTTTTGGAAAAATGTGTTTTTAGTCATTAGTAAAAATACTTTCTTCAAGCTATTAACAGGTACACATACACAGCTCACTCATTGTGTTTTTATTTCATCTTTTTTCTGAGTGATAGTAATTCAAGGCTATAAGAGTTTTAACAGATACGACCAGTTTTGTTGTATTTTCCTTAGTGCTGTTGATCAGTTCACATAATAAGAAAAATATTTTTTCCTCTCTTCTACTTTTATTTGGGTTAAGAATACATAACATAAAGTTTACTATAAACCACATTTATGTGTACAATTTCAAGAATGTTAAATATATTCAAATTTTTATAAAACGGATCTGAAACTTTTTAAAATCTGAAACTCTACTGTAGCAAACTGTAAAAGACAACCTTCATTTTGCTCCCTTCCATTAAGCTCTGGTAGCCATAATACTTTCTATGTACATAAATTTAAGTAGTTAAGATACATTATATAACTGTAATAATACAGTATTTGTATTTTAAGGATGGTCTGTTTCATCTAATATCATCAAGTGTCAACTATGTAATAATATTTTGAAGGATTTCTTTCACATTTAAGGCTGAAAAATATTCCTCACAGTACACACCATGTGCTGTGCATGCACTCAGCAACGGACATTTGTATTGCTTTTGCCTCTTGTCTATTGTGAACTATGTTGCTGTAACATAGGTGCAAAAATAGCCCTTGGACACTCTGCTGCCATTCTTTTTGGTTTATGCCCATGATCCAAGTTGCTGGATCGTATGTTAGTTCTATCTGTAGTATTTTCAGGAACTGCTGTGGTCCCATGGTCGCCTCACTGTTTTACCGTTCTGCCAATGGTGTGTCTCCGCATCCTCTTGGCACTCAGCACGGACATTCTGTCTCTGTCTCTCTGTCTCTGTCACTGTCTGTCTGTCTCCTCTAGGTGAGTCATTCTAATGTTTGTGAGATACTACATTATTCATTGAATTTATATTTCTCTAGAGATTAGTGATGATGGGCGATTTTTCCTATACTTCTTGAATATTCATATATCTTCATCAGGGAAATATCTGTTCAAGTCACCTGCCAACTTTTTAGTTCATTTGTTTTTCTTGCTGAGTTTCAGTTCTTCACCTACTGCAGATATTAGAAAGCTGGTCAGATCCATTATTTACAAATATATCCACCCACTCAATTCCCTTAGTCCGTTCCCTTATCGCGGTGCTGCTTTCCTTGACTGAATGGAGTTAACTTTGACATAGTCCCATTTGTTTACTTCTGCTTTTGGCACCTCTCTTTCAATGGTATAACTGAGAAATGAATGATAAACTGTCAGGCGTGAATAGTGAGTGCATCAAAATAATTCATTCTAGGACCATTATAGAGATCTTGCACTTTTAGGTCTTACATTTAGTTATTTGATCCATTTGGAGTTTTATTTTTGTAATTGATGTAAGACCAAGGTACAAACATTTATAGTCCTTGTGTAGAGTTGGTACATGTGCACAACACCTCTTACTTCTCTTTAATTTATTCTTTTCTTCCCCTCTCTTTACCTCCTGAAAAATCTCTATTCTGTACATTTTAATATGTATAATTATTTTGATCTTTAGTTATAAATTGTTTTTCTCTTATAAGAGAAACCAGGTGATTGATATTTTAGTTTGTGTGTCGGGTTTATTTCACTTAACTTTATGTTTGCACAGTGCATCCATTTTCCAACAAATAACTCACATTTCCCTCTCGTTATGGCAGAGAGTATTTCACTGTGCAGATAGCACATCTTTGTACACTTATCTGCATATGAACATGTATACTGCTAAAGATTTATTTTTTAAACCTGTGTATCCTGTGCTCTTTCCCTGTACATAGTCCTGTGTTCTTGGGCAGTTGAAAAATTTTTGCTGGTTTAATGTTATAATCTTATTGATTACTTTGTTACACAAGAAAATCATTGATTTTTGTGTATATATTTTTGTTAGTTTTGATGGTATTGTGTTTACTTATCTATAAGGTTTTCAACTGAAATAATTTATTCCTTCAAATGTTCATACATGTTATTTAATAGGCACATTTGAGATTAGCCACTGCTTGCTTAATAAAATGAAATCAGTGTTGTGCAAGAACCCTTACTTTTGTTTTTGACATTTTCATGTGTTATATTGGCTGATAGTCATTAAAGAATATGTGTACATTTTTTGTCAATCATATCACAACAATATTTAGGATGATCTTGATCAAAATTATTTTCAATATGTGTTTCTCCAATACTGAGTCATCTTACATACCTGAACTCTTTATTTTGTTAGTTATTTGATGATTTTGTTATGTTATTTTTTTCTTTACATCTTATTCTTCCTTAACTATAAGGAATTTTGAAATTCAATTGTTATTTGCTGAGATAATTGTGAATTTTTTTATCATGTTCTTCTAGGTTTGGGTAGTATTTCTGGAGAAAGCCTTTCAAAATCCCTTTTGTTTATGTGTAAAGAGCTTTATTAAATAGAATTACGGGGAAAACCGTGCTACAAATAACTGTAAAGCAGCTCAAATGCGGGTGGAACACTAGGTAATGGAGTAGCGTTCATGTTTCACAGAGAACGCGACTGAGCACAAGCATTCAGGGTGAGTGGTGCAAAGTCTGAGATATTTCTAGAGCTGCTGTAGCGTAGAAAATGTAGAAAAGTCAAAAGTAACCCTATTACATGTCAGTCATCATGGGTCCCTGATGAATCTGAAACTAATGCCCATTGTCTGAATGCTTTCTGAATTTTGTTATAAGAGAATGGAAGAATGAAATTTTCATCACGCTTAAGTTCTTGTGTAAAAATGGATTTTAATATTATGTGCTACTAAACTTAACTGTACTATTTACAGGCTTCATATTTATTTTCTGAGTTTTCATAATGATCCTGTTTGCAGGTTTTAAATCAATGCACTGTTAATCTGGCAGGATCCCCATATTGGCAGGAAAAGCCAAGTGGAAATAATTAGAACATTTCATCCTTACTAACCTATCATTCTAAATCGCATAAAGCATCCCCGTGGGAATCACGGAGATTAATGCCATGGCTGAAATTTTGCAGCTATGGAGATGCTTATCATCCACCCATTAATTTTCTTGAGTTTCACTTATACAATAATCTGGCAAACTGGAAATTGAAAATAGGTAATAAGGGAATTAATTGGGTAGTGACTCCAATCATAGATGCTTTTTCCAGATATGGCCTCTTTTCTTGGATAAAGAAATTAGTACAACAGTTACGGGGTATTGTGATCCTGTTAAAAGTCTGCAACTTGCTGTGGAGCAATGCAACACACCCATTTGGAGAGTCGGTTATTCAAAGCAGGGAAAGTTAAAAAAGAAATTAAAAAGAAGTAGTAAATATGTCATAACTAGGAAGTAACTATAAGTGTGGATCTCTTTGGGTTCTGAATTACTTCTATTTTAATATTAATTGTCTGGCTATTTATCCTTTTGCTTAAATCTGAGATACTATGGGCTGCATTTATTGATAAAGACTGAAATAGTTTTCTAGCATAGCTCAGATATATAGTAAGCACCTCTACCAGTTAAGATTACACCTGATAAGATTTAACTGGATTCATGCTATTTGATAGTGATGCTCTGTGGTGTCTGAAATTTTCTGAAGAAGAAATCAAAATAGAAATTCAGTGTGTTGAATAAGTGCCTGCCTCTTTTAGCATGTAAGCATGCTCCAAAATGTTTGTCCCTTCTATATTTTGTAGTTTTACTGCATGTTTAATGATTAGAAATTACAAGACACTGTGGACAGGGGTGATGTGTCCTGCCTGTAATCCTACCATTGTGGAGGCTGAGGCAGGAGGATGGCTTCAAGTTCAAGGCAAACCTGGGCTATATAGTGAATCAAAGGCCAATGATGTGAATTAAATACTTTCTGGCTGAACTATTAATAGAACATTTTTATGGTTTTCCATTGTCAAATGCTGATTATATATTCAGTAACAATCACAAAATGAAAACCAGGCTGTGGTAAACGGCTATATTCCAGTATGTTAACCCAGGTTATCCTTTATCTCTCTGTCATTCAATGTATTTAGCCTCACAGTTGCTCTTATAGCTTTAGGAGTGATGCATAAAACCATAAATTAATATTTATCTTCATCCTTTATTTTTTCTTTTAATGAAATGGCTCTTGATCTGGTCTGTATTTATATATTTATTGGCAGTATATTTTTTCAGTACATGATAATAACCCTCATGGTGGGCAGCTGGCACATGTACATACCTCAGAATTTTTACTTCCTCTTCATCTTCATCTCTACTCCCTCCCACCTCCTCTTATATTTGCTTCTCTTCCTATTTGCAAAAATTCCAGCTCCTTATTTCTTATTTTTCTAGCTTTCTTTTTTCTCTTTAATAATTTATACTTTGGGTTTCCATAACCATAATATATACAATATAAATGATTATTTAAAATCAAACTTGCTTGAAAATTATAAAATCTGCAGAATAATACAGATAACTTGAATCAGTAAAACACAAAGTGGTGGTACGTGAACAACCCTTTTTTCAGTTTCTGTGTTTCTGCATGTGTGTTTGTGTGTGTGTGTGTGTATTTCTGTGTTTGTGCATGTGTAAATATTTTTGGTAAGAAAGTGTAGAAGTGGTGTTAGTAGAAAGAATTTTGAATGTTTTCCCCATAAAGAAATATGAAATGTTTAAGAAGGAGTTGTGATTATTCTCTCTTTAAATATTATACAATGTACACATGGACTGAAATGTCATATGGTGTAACATTGTATGTATAATTTTCATGCATTTGCACATCAATGAAAATAAATTATATTTTCAAAGAAAGATGTGTAGGTTATGTCTTACAAGCATATACTTAACCACTCATACTTTTCTTCATAATGTGCAGGAATATGGACTCGATGAAGAGTTTTTTTAAGAAAAATTTGGACCAAGGGACACAATTAAGAACCAAAAGACATGACTGAAATTGCTACTTGGTCATTTCAAACAACTCCGGCAAAGAAAAAAGTGGAAAAAAGGAAAGTAGTTAAACAAGCTAGAGTAATTGTTATTTTTCTTAAACAGATGTACTTTTATAGATAGTTTTATTAAAACGATATATGTGCTAAGCAGTAGTGATAAAGAGAACTGTTGGAATGTACAAGATTCTGTAGTGTACTAACACACAGTGATAATTTTTTAGACTAGAATAGCAATAAATGTAAAGCATAGCTCCCTGAAAGTAGTAGTGGATAAAAAAATCTACCTAGAATGTATAGGTACTAGAAGAAGAAATCATAATTATCAGCAGCAACACTGTCAGTAGTTACTGGATAGAATTCCAACATTTATCTGTGTTTCTTATTTAAACTGAGGTGTAACATTTAATTTTTAAATTTCCTTAGTATTTGTCCCTTTCCTGTTTTTATTTGTGCATGTCTGTATTACATAATGATTAAGTTCCTGGTTTGGAGTTAGTACATGTACATAGCACATCTCAGTTCCTTTCTTGATCTCTTTCCCTCTCCTTTTCCCCTCTCCCTCCATCTCTGCAGCCCCTTCCCATCTGAAAGACACAACTTCTTATTTCCTATTATCCAGTTTCCATTTTGATCTTTATTTATACTTTGAGTTTCAAGTATAAGAAAATCATGTCATATTTAAGCTCATGTGTCTGATTTATTTCACTTAACATATGGCCCCAAGGTAGATCTTATATCCTATAAATGAGACAAGTGTATCCTTCCTCATTAGAGAGTAACACTGTGGTTAAAGTCTCTCTGTGGGAAATCAGCAGGTATATTTCAAAGATCTTAGACTTGAAAACATGTTACATCACTGGACATGGCTTCAGATAATTTATTTTCAGTGGGGCAGATATTTCTGTGAGTGTGTATTAGTGTGTGTATGATTGAGGAAGCACAATGGTCTTGTGATACAGCTTTAATTTCATCCCAATAAAAATATTATACATTTTATATTTGTATTAGGTAAGAGCTGAAATTCATCCATACTGTTCTTTTCCTTCTTAAACTTTTCCATCCCTGTATCAGTAATAGTGCTATAACAACAAAATTTTTGCATATACCACAAAGCGATATTGAGATTGTTGGACACTACGCCAACAAATGGCTTTTTTGATGGATGAGCTAGAATTTAGTCTCATCAGGTGCTCACTTCTGCCATTGAGTCTGGAGTGGAGGATCTTACCCTGCACACATGTGCAAACTGTGCTGAGTGTGTGCTGATGACAGTGGTCTAAAATAAATTCTCAGTAAATTCTTTCTGTTGCTCTTCCTTTAGTTTTCATTTAGATTTTTTCACTTAGCTGCCAGTTGTTTCAATAAATGTGTTTTTCTTTCACACCTGGCTCAGTTTCTATTGTTTGTATGAAAAGATTCTAAACTAATATCATTAAGTTGACTTCCACATCCAGAACAGAAATTAAGTTCAACTGGAAATAGGGATCTGGCTGGAGTTGCTTAAATAAAGAAGGATTAGTCAGTTATCTAGTACGTTATTGAAGATAGGTACTTTGGTGCTTCTATGTCAGTTCTATAATTATTATTTATCAGAGAACCACTGTCCTTTGATCTTTGGGCTCCACAACACTGAGATCTGGTTTGAATTCCTCCTTATGTATGGATTATGGCCAGAACACCATGAATTGTTTCTGTATTACAAAAAGGATAAAAGGAGAGAACAAAACCAGAATCCATCTTCCCAAACAATATTTCCTTCTGTATCTCATTGACCAGTACTTGGTCCTATGGCCATTCTGAGTTCTAATGGAAGATAGCAAGGTGGTCTGTATTTTACCTAGCCATGTTTAACTGAGGACAAAGAATTTGTAAATAAAAAATAATAAATAGAGAATTACCTTTTTTCCCTGCCATCTTTTCTATGGACATCATTTCCAAATTATGTGTATCTTTTGAGGCTGGCTAAAATGCTAGTATCTCCAAGGTCGTACTCCCTTCATAATATTTTCCTCAAACATAAAATCATAGCTACACTTTGATTTCTGCATAACTAATGTGTGGAAGTCCACAGAACACCATACCAAAGCACATACTTACACAGACACAAAATAGTCACACACACACACACACACACACACACACACAAAGACATTTTCTTACTTGGAATGAGTTTTTTGAGAAAGGATAGCAGATTTTTTGGAACTTAGAGCTATTTATTTGATTATTATTTATTTTTACTTATTTTAATTATCTATTTCACATATTTAAAGAGTAGAGGATAAAGACAATATATGTATACACTGCATAATAATCAGTGCAAGTACTAAATATTTCTCTCTCCTTATCATTTCTTTAGAATTGTGGTTCTTAACTTCTTCTACTTCTCATAAAATATTTAACAGATTGTGAGAAGTATATCACACAGCACTAAGAGTTATTCCATTTCTCTAACTCTATCCTAATATCTGCAATTCAATGTACTTCTAGCCCTGATTTCTCCCTTGTCCTTCCTAGACTCTTATGATCGTTATTCTGCTACCTCCTTATTTAAAGGCCATTCATTTTAGTTTCAATATACAAGCAAGAATATATGTTTTTCTTTTAGTTTTGGGGTTATTTTACTTAACAAATTATCCTTCCCTCTGTCCATTTTGCTGAAAATGACAAGGTTTCTTTTTTATAACAATAATATTCCATTATGTAGATGAAGCAGATTTGCTTTATCCATTAATTTGCAAAGACTCACTTCAGTCAGTTCTGCTCTTGGCTATGGCGACAGTACTGCAATACACATGCCCCTTCAGTTAACTTTCACGTGCGGATCTTACTTCTCTTGGATGTATATACAGAAGTAGGAAAGCTGAAAAATACAAATCTGTTTTCATATTTTTAAAGGAACTTTGATAGTGCTCTCTACAATGGGTGCATAATTGACATTTCAGTGGTGTGTGTATGAGTTTGCTTGTAAGAGTTTCTTTTCCAACAGTGTGCATGTAAGATTTTCCTTCTGTCTGTATCTTCAATAACATGTGTCAGATTTTTGCTGTGTTGTTAATAACCATGGAGATTTGAGTGAAGTGATATCTTGGGGTGTTTACTTTGCATTTCCCTGACAGTGTGTGATATTGGAAATATGTTGACCTACTTGTTGACCATTTATATAGCTCATGAGAAGTGTCTATTTCAACCGGTTGCAAAATTTTAAAGGATTCACTTGTTTCATTGTGGAATTAATAAATCTCATATATTCTATATATAAATCTTTGTCAGATAAGAATTTTGGAAATATTTCCCCTTACTCTGTAAGTTGTGTTTTTATTCTGATGTCTATTCCTTTTGCTGTGGAAAATCTTTTTAGTTCCATAAAATACACCTTTCCATTTTTGCTTTACTTGCTTGTGTTTTGAGAACCTTATCTAAACCATTCTCTATACTGATATTTGGAAAAAATTATTGTGTTTTCTTGTTGCTTTATCAAATGCTTAATCTGCGTCTATTGAGATGATTATATGGTTTTGTCCTTAATTTTCTTGATTATATGCATTACATTTATTTAATTGCATGAGTTAAAACACTGTTGCATCCCTGAAATAAGTCTCACTTAATTATCTTCTTTTATAATCTTATATATGTGTTGTTGGATTTAGTTTGCTAGTATTTTGATGGGAATGTTTGCTTCCAGGTTCATCTAAGATATTAATGTAGGTTTTTCCCTTTGGTTTTCTTCCCCCCACACACTCCACCTGCCCTCTCCAGTAGCCCCTCCAGCTCTCCTTCCCCCTCTCTCTCTCTGTACCCTCTTCCTCCCCCTCCCTCCCTCTTCATGTCTTTGCCTGGTTTGAGTATCAGTGTGAGGATAACCTCGTAGATTTTATTTTTATTTATTTATTTATTTGTGTCAGGAATTGAACTCAGGACCTTGTACTTGTAGGCGAGGTTTTGTGCTACTGAGCTATAACCCTGGCCTAACCTTATAGATTTTAGAATATCTCCTTTCCCTTCCTTTTTTTTTTTTTTTTTAATAGTTTGACAATTGGTGTTAACCCTTTAAAGGTTTGGTAGATCTCCGCAGTGAAGCCATGTGGTTTGGAATTTCCTTTGGAAATAATTCAAACTCACTACTAATTACTATTATGCTCATATTTCCTGTATTCACCATTCAACTTCAGTTAGTTGTGTTTATCTACTATAAATATCTACTCATATTTATCTACTTGTCTGACACTTTCTAATGATTTGCACATGCTGTTTATCGCAATCATCCCTGACGATTTATTTTCATTTCCGTGATACCAGTTGCAATGTTTTCTTCTTTCTCTCTGTTATTATTTAGTTGGGTCTTCTCTCTTGTTTCTTTCTTAACATAGGTGAAGCTTTATTAGTTTATTGATCAATATTATCTTTGCTGTGTGTCACAGTTTTTGGTATGCTTGGTATGTTTCCATTATCACTTGACGGAAGATATTTTGTAACTGATTTTTTTCAATGACACATTATTCTATTGGATGTTGTTTAAATTATTTGTATTTGTACAATTTATAAACTTCCTTTTGATTCTTGTTTTATTTCATTGTATTTAGGGAAAATCATGCTAATATTTGTGTGTCCATAAGTACCTATTAGATCCATTTGATCAGTATTATAGTTTAACTGAACTGAATCTTTTTGGTGGTTTGTTCAGACATTAGCTTAGATTTTCTATACATTGATGGAAATTTGAAAGATCCTTTGGAACTGAAAGAGTCTAACTGAGTCTTCAACTCTTATTTTATTGGAACTGTATCTCTTCCTTTACAGTAATAACATTTGCTTTATTCTACTGTGTTATCCAGAGTTGTGATGAGTGTGGGATAATTGTGTTACCAAGAACTATTAAAACTGTAATACTGATCTTTTAATCAGCATATGGTGACTTTCTTTGTCAAGTTTACAGGTTTTGTTTTAATATTTTTTCATTACTATAAATATACCTACACTTCCTCACTTCTGATTTGCATTTGAATGGAATATCATTCATTGCCCCTTCATTTTTAGTTTGTGTCTTAATTGGTGAATTGTATTTCTTGCGGGCAGCATATTTTTTCACCACTCATTCATTCTAAATTTTTAATTGGAGAATTGGGTTATTTTGCATTCAATTTTATAACCATTGTATATGGTTATATATGACTTACATTATATATGACTTACTTCTATTTTTTAACTGATTTTTTTCTAAGTGTACATCTTTGTTTTACTTCACGTTGCATATTTCTGTGTGAGTTATTTCATTTTCTTGATAGGTTTAAATCTTTTGTCTTTGTTTTGTTTCTTTTCTTTTAGTAGGTTTTTCTAAAACACCTGTATGTTTTTTGATGGTAAGGTTCCTGCTCTCTACGTGTAAAACAGCTTTATTTTTGTAAGGCCTGTTTCATGGTCATAAAAGATATCAAGTCTTGCTTTCTTAGAAAATCTTTCATTTTTCTTTTATCTGTGAATGTACCTTCTCTGAGAATAGTGTTTTTAGGTTAAAAGTTTTGTTTCTTTTGTTTAGTATGGAATATATTAGTGGCTCTTATACCACTGCTACAGCAAACAGTAACAGCAAAATGTCACACAGGTTTTGGAGGCAGATTAATTTATGTCAACTGGCACTGATCTCAAAAAAAAAATAAAGAAAGAAAGAAAGGTCAGTCCCTGACCTCTGGTGGTCTAGGGAGTGTATGGATTTTGCAAGCAGGAAATATAGAGAAGCAGAGTACTTGGCTGTCTTTGACTGGTTTTTATAATATGCATCATAGAACCCAGCTATGCATCAGAGTGACTAGCCATTTCTAAGAGACAGAGAAACAGGAACTGTAACAGGAACTGTTACCCGGGCAACTAACAGAAACTGAAATACACTGGCTTGGTGGGGGGCATTTTCTGCTATACCACTACTGCCTGTAAAGTTTCTGCTTACCAATCATGTTTCTGCTATCTTATTAGGTTTATGTTGACATAATTTTTTGTTGACTTTACAAACCATGTGAAAGGTTTTTTACAAGAGAACCGTTAATTTTTCTGAATTTAATTTACATATATTTTTCAAGATTTGATGTACTTTTAGCTATTAGCTAGCTAAATCATTTTATGATCTTTTCTTTTATCTTTTTTTTTTTGGACTGCAAAACTCCAACTTTAAAAGCTTGTTCATAAAACAGTACCTCTTTAAGCCTCAGAGAACTTCACTTGGTCATTTTCTTTTTCATTATTTATATTTGTTTGACTGCTTTTTCAAAAGACCTGTCTTTGAGGTCAGACATTATTTCTGTCTTATCAAGTTATTTATTCATTTATTTATTAGACTCTTTCAGTTCCAAAGGATCTTTGTTTGGTTTTTATGAATTCTATCTTTGGAAAAATTTTACATTATAAGTTAGTTTCCTAGTTTTATTGAATTGTCTCTCTATATTTTCTTGTACCACATTGAGTTTTCTGAGAATATTAATTTGACGAGGTTATCAAATTGCATCTTTGTTTTAGGTTCTATTGCTACAGAGTCATTGTTTTTCATTGAATGTGCTATTTTCTTAACTGTCTGTCCTGACATTAATATCTGGTCATATTTTTAAACTTTTATTTTCACATAGTGTTTATTAATGTAAAACCAAAAACCAAAACAAAATAAAGATATATTTTATTGACTTCCATTTTGCTTGGTCAGAAGAGTACACCTTCATATTGTTTCCTTAGTTTAGGGCATTATGAATGCAAGACTCAGTGGCCCACAGTGGCATGACAGTGGGCAAAAAAATCGGAGTGGAACATCTACTGTACATACATGACACTGAGTGAAGGTGAGTTGGGCATAGTGACATTACAGCAGGAATGAATTTGTCTGTCTCCCAGGACCCAGAAGGGTCAAGCTGTACCTATGAATCTGTGTATATCCTTTAGCACTCAGATAGTGGTGAGTACAGGGTGTCTGTGTAGAATATCGCATATCTGTCATTTCTGGGGAGATATACAGGAACAAGACTAAAATAAAGGTGGGAAATTGTAGCATAGGTGTGAACCTTGCTTGGGGACTCCTGTTTACCTTTCATCCATTATGTTAGGACTTTCACACATTTACTGTGGTGCAGACTGCAAAGACAAAGTGGTTAATGCAAGGCACTTTTTTTTGTTTCTTAATAAGACCATCTGAGTCTGTGCTCTAATTTCTTTGTAAAATATGTCACACTCATAACTGTCCTCCAAATATTCTGGCCAAATAGCAGCCATTTGTAATTGGTTTTTGGTCCTTCTTTGCCTGTGAGAAGTGAGTTTGCTGCCTCTAGTCAGTAATTTTCCCTGAAAACTTCCTGTATTTTACTATTCTGTGAGTAATGCTTTTACCATATTTTTACTTTCTTCTCTAAAGACTTGTTTTCTTTATTATAATGTAATTGTGGGTAAACAAAATAAATCACTGCATATAAAAACAACTAAGAATTTTAGGTCTTTTATCTATCCAGTTTTAAAATTGTGAATTAATTCTGCTTGATATTTTAATCTATACATGTGCATACCCACTATAAAGACAGAAACATACAAATATATTGATGTGCATATCATCCATAAAATCTTAACTCATTTTAATTTCTTCATTTAAAAATGGAATACCTGACATAGATTATTTCCAAATATTCTACTGCTATCGGATCAAGTGTGGGCACAATAGTTAGCAGTTTTAAGTATAAGAAGTATATTACTATATAAATGTAAACATGATGGTTCAAAATTGAAAATAGCTTTTCTACATAACATCAGAAAAACTCATCCAGAGAATGCATTGTTTTTAATTGGTCATTTTTGTACAGTTATCCAAGCATTATTCTATCAGTATCACTTGAGTTATTTATTTAAATGTCTGTAAAATATTTTGTCTTTGGTTTTTCTCTTCATTTTGGCTTTATCTTTCTTTACTCAATTTTTCAATCTATTTACTTACCATGATTTTTATGGCTGGTTTTACCAAAGGTTGTACATTTTGTTGGTCAATAGAAAAGGTCTAATATGCTAATGTGTTGTTTAAAAATCAGATTTTCACAAAAAAAGTTTAATAAATTCTACTATATCTCTTACATACTATTACATTTTAATCTTAATAATATTCTAAATTACCCAGAAGAGCCAGTGGTGGTGGTGCACCCTGTAATCCCAGCATTCAGGAGGCTGATGCAAGAGGATATCTGTAAATTCAAGAACAGCCTGAGCTACAAAGTGAGCTCAAGACCAGCCTGAACTTCCTAGTGAGACCCTGTCTCAAAACGACAATAAAAAAGTACTCAGAAGATAAGTGGCATAAAATGCACTAACTAAAGGATGCAGGTAAGATCTCGTAAATCCCTGAAACAAAGTAAACACACACACACACACACACACACACACACACACACGCGTGTGTATATATATATATATATATATATATATATATATATATATAGGTATCTATTTGTGTGTGTTTACAGATGTATACACAGAAATACAGTGTAGAAAATATTGTACATATTGTTGTTTTTAAACAAATATTTGCAAACTCATAAATTAATGCAGATGAAAAGATATAAACACATATATATGCATTCTTTAGTGGGTTTTTTTGGTTACATTTCTTGCTTTAAGAGGTAACGGATTTTGAATAGCTCATTTTCCACTGAGTTAAAAGCATAAGCAGGTTATGATCACTAGAATATGCAATGACTAGTGATAGGCATTTGAGCATTTTATTTACTTGTGTGAATGTTATTTTATACTTCTATTCAACATTAAATAGTATGCATATATATTTTTGTATCAAACCTTAATTATACTCCTGTTAGAGATTGTAGTGCTGAGGATAAAATCCTATCACAGTTTTTATTTTAAAAATTTAATTGCAAATATCACTTCTCTACCTACAGGTTCTTTGTGTTTCCCAATTAGGAAATCTGAACTCCATGGTAATTAGATGGTTCTAATGGTATGTTTCTATATTTCTAAAGAAGACTAAATTATTTTTTTCATTTCCATCAATTTTTTAAAAATGTATGTTGTTTTGTAGAATAGAAGGATTAGAGGGTTTGTATTACCCAATGAATGGTTAAATTGTATTCTGTTACAGTTTTAAAAATAAATGAATTGGAAAAATATTACAAGAACCAGGAACCTTCTTTAAATTATATAATGAAAACTTTACTCATAATTCAGTTTTCATCTTGATAATGAAAATATTTTAATAGGTTATATCTGAAATTTTAAAAACTACTTAACAAATAAAATATTTAGTTTACTCATTAAAATATGCCGGTTTCTTTCAGAGATTCAATTAGGTTAAGTCATATTTTGTGGGCAGAGAATTTGTCATGGTTCAATAAAAATTATCTAAGCCTGTAAATGTATTTTGAAAATCATGCAGTAAAAACTTTATTTAGTTATTAGAAAACCCCACTCAAGCTAGGTGTGCTTGCACACGCCTGTTATCTCAGTACTCAGGAGGCTGAGCAGGAGAATAGCCTCATGTTCAAGGCCAGTCTGGGCTATAAAGTGAGTTCAAGGTCAGCCTGAACTACAAAGTGAGACTCGCTGATAGAAAAAATTAAGCAATAAAAATAAATCACTTAGTTTAGTGTTGATCTTTAAGAACAATAAAGAACCCAACATCCCAAATTTACTTACATAGCTTATAAAAGTGATTAACTTTAACTCCACGATTATATTTCAAGAATATATTACATTTGTTAAAAAATGCAATTGTTTTGCTAGTAATAATATAGTAACAATTCTTTCAATAAAATACTAAAACACAAATTCTTTTTTAAACCCATATCTAAATTTGAAGGTCATAAGTAGATCTTAACCAAAGTTATTTAATTAAAGAATGTAGCAACATGTTGAGTGATTAAAATGTGTGTACATAAGATGAACCATTTGAAAAGACTCATGACAGCTTGCTTTCACTGTAATCCAAAATTTGATACATTTCCTGAGGTTTAAATTCTTATTTCTTTTGGGTACAGTAAGTCTAATATAAATCAGAGACATTTTATTGAGAAACAAGGGGTATGGCATTTTCATCTAAGCACATTAGCTGCTATAGAGACATATTACAAATATTCTTTTCTCTATTTCTTTTAACAGAATATGTATGAATTATCTTTAAAGCTACTTTGAATGGGATAGATAGTCTGTAACAGATGGAAATATAGTACTTCAGTTCACAGTAGACAGCTATGGCCTGTAAGGATTGGAAATAATAAAATCTTTTTTGTGTGGATGCAGAATCTCTGACTTAAAGGTATATCTTTATTTTTTTTTCTTTTTTCTGGAACCTCATCAATAATCATAATTTTTAAAAAGGAAATTCTATGTTTTATGGCTCATTCTTTAAGTCTGACTAAGAACAGATGCAGTAGAGTGAAAAATCACCTCAAGACTCTTGAACTTTCATAAACTAAATAAAATTGTGTGTGGCTAACCCTTGAAAACTTTATCTGACACTCAATAGGACTTGAAGTGGAAAAGTCATGGCTCAAAATTCTATAAGGCTGTAAAGATGAAATTGGGTCAGATTGGCCAGGGTTAGTGAGGGCATCATTGAAAAGCTGCACAGGAGTGAGGCTTGACTTTGCTGAGATCCCACTAAGCTGTTAGGTCAAAGTTGTACTGACAGGGAGATATACCAAACAGACAGGCAGGACTCAGGGGTTGTTGTGGATTTGGCCATAGGATTTCCTTAGACCAACTAACTGGAAAGATTAGCATTAGATGCCAATAAATACCACACAAACATATAGCTATTTTATAGTATCTGAGTTCTGCCAGTGTATAAATCCTTATTCATAGATGCAGTCTGCTGAAAATTGAGAAAATAGCTATGCACAGACAGATCCAGAGCTATTAAACATCATGTACGTTTAGGTACGTCAGAATGTGGCAAAACCAAGTGAAGGGTGGTACTGGGGTTCCTTTTCACAAGACTACTACAATGTACAGTTACAGCGCTAAGGATGAGGACCTTAATTTGGGACACACACAGAGCACTGACAGGATCATTTTTTGTGCTTTCTTTTTTCAATTTATATACATTAAGATCTTTTCTATTACATGTATGCAGATATTTGAAAAATATTTTTCCATTAGGATGTTATTTTAGTATACTTTCTTGGTTACACATACACACGTAGTCACCACATTTAGGTTAATACATTCTGACAATTGCTTATCATATGGAAACCACTCCATCAGCCCATTCTGTATTTCTTTCAAAAAATTATCTTATGCCCCTTTTCAGTAAGTACCTCTTTAGTCCCACCAAAGCATTCATTTCTTTCTGGTATTTTTAGCTTTGATAGTCCTAACTTTGATCTAGTTTGGGTTACTTCTTGCACAGTATGAAGTAAAGGTTGAAGATACTTTTTAAATTCTGTTAAGAATCAGTTTTTGAAGAAACTTATTTTCTCCACAAACTTACCTGGCGTTTTTGTCCAAAGTGAAATTTTATATGTGTTTATCTATTTCTAGCCTCTTTCTGGTAGTTGATCAACAGGACTATCTTCATGCTAATTGCATACAGTTTTAGTAACTGTAGCTTTCAACATAAACCTAATATCAACTAATTTAGCTATTCCAGCCTTACTGTATATTTCCAGTATCAAATAAGTTTTGAATTATTGGGTCATACAAATTGTCACATTTACTTTTTAATGGAAGACAACTTAGAACTTTAAATAATGGGAACATGACAATGTAAATTTTTAAAAGGTAATACATGATACAAACATTTCTTCAGATTATAATTCAACAGAACTCCCATATATCTTCTGAGTTGTAATGAATGCTTATTCATTATAAACACAAATTCCAGAAGTAGTGCTATAAAGAATGATAGGAGAAAAAGTATATGTTGTTGTGGTTTGGGGCTTCTTGCAAGGTGAACAATATAATACAGGACACATATTTCATAAGGTTATTTATAATAGTCACTCAAAGAATCATGTACAAGAGAGTACAGGAAATTGGTCCATACAGCAAAGGCCAAAGAATCTTGACCAGCTGAGGGCCTGGATCCCATGACAATGTCTTGCATGAGTCCAGGTGAAAACCTAGAGCTCATAACAATTCCTCTCATGATTCTAATTAGAGGCCTAGAACCCATAACAATATCTCATGCAGACCTGTTTCAAGGATCTATGTTGGGAAGGCCCTGAGGTCAGTGATGGAAGTTAAAATGTCTATGCCAGAAGGATGAAGGGTCTGTGGTCCCGAGCTCCACCAATGATCAGGACAGCAGAGTTCCCATCAGAAAAGCGAACACGACAGGCTTCTATAGAAGACTAGCAGCTCTTTATAGCTTCTCCCTGCATCCAATAGGCTCGGAACAGTTTCTACCAGCTCCAAAATGCCTACTGTTCTTCGCCAGTTCTGCCTCTTATGCTGCTGGTAGCAATTCCAAGGTGGACGTCTCATATGCACCACCACGCTTACTCAGTTCAGCTGGGGGTTATAAATTGATCACCCATTATCAACCCATTACACATGCAAATATAGCAGTCATGAAAATTTACTTTTAAAATTAAGAACAATTGGCTCGGGGTAGTGCAGGCCTGTAATCCCAGCACTCGGGAGGCTGAGGCAGGAGGATCATTACGAGTTCGAGGCCAGCCTAGGATACAAAGTGAGCTCAAGGCCAGCCTGAACTGCACAGCGGACCCTGTCTCAAAAAGATTAAAAATATATTAAGAACAATTGACTCAAATCAAATGGAATGCAGTACAAATTGGTGTAGTAGCATCAGTTGGATATTGAACTTATGCAAATTCAATTAGTAATGTCTGCCAAAAGGATAGAAAGACAATGTTTGAGGAGACAAAATGAAATTTCAAATATTGCGGCAGATTCCATATTGTATCAGATCTCCAGAATAAACATTGAGTGAGAGGCATCTGTTCCTACATGAGGAACTAAACTGACTATGTTGAACTTACTGCGACACAATATGCTTCAAAATATACTTTATGGATGACTGAAGGGGTTATTTATAGATGATTTTAAATAGCTGGAAATGTGCTTCTATAGACTGACTTTACTGTTATATAAAAATGCAATTCTTCTCTAATGCTTGATAATCTCTTTCTGTTTGGGTGCCTTGCACTCTGAAAGTATGGCTAACACATCAAGCAGGACAGAAGTCAAAAGCTGCCTCTCAGTAATAAGAAATAAGCAAAGTGGTACTGAGAGCTGTGACTTGTTTAAAATAATTATGGAAATTAAGCGAGGCTGTCCAATAAAAAGTCACTAAGTTATTCTCAAATTTTCCTTGAAAAAGTAATATAATTTTAAGTTTAACCAGTCAATTGTATGAATAATTTTATTACATATATATATATATATAGTGAGATTTAATTCGAGATTTATTTCTTTTGACTTGAATGCCTGAAAATTGAAATGAGTATTCTATCACTCTCTTTTACTTTTATTTAAAGTTGATTTGCTATGTATATACAGGCTTATTTTTATGTATACCATTCTGTTTACTTTACCTTTGTGATTATCTTTTTACTTTTACCTTATTGTTTTGACTATTCCAGTTTTGACTAGTGTTTTAAAATCACATGGTATATAAGTCCCAACTTTAATTTTTTTGTAATTATGTTGCCTATTGTAAGTTTTCCAGATTTTTTTTTTTTTTTTTTTTTTTTTTTTGCGGTACTGGGGATCGAACTCAGGACCCTGCACTTGCTAGGCAAGCGCTTATTCCACTGAGCTATATCCCCAGCCTCCAGATTTTTCTCTTATGTTTCATAATTAGTTTTTCAATTACAAATCATTCATCTGATAGTTTAATTGAAATCAGTTTGGGAACAGTTGAATTCT
>PVLD010001275.1:0-210400 GCA_004027595.1 Dinomys branickii
AACAGATGGGACGAGGGAAAGGAGAAAAGAAAGAGACAAAAATGTATGTATGTATATATGAATATACATATATGCAGGAGGGCTAACATGGTTCTACTATTGTATTATATCACTTAATGCTAAGGAATAATCGATGACGGGTTATTTGATCAATCTTGTATGTCTGTATGTGTTATCCTGAACACACACTTCGAAGATACCCATATGCAAAGCAGCAACTATTGGTGGTTTGTTTTTTGTTGTTGTTGTTGTTTTTTGCCTGTTTTGTTTTTTGTCTTTGGATTTTTGGTTTTTGTTTTTTTTCTGTTGTTGAGATTAATTGTCTTACTAAATTTGCATGTCTGTATATGGGTTCATATATTTACACTTCGAAGATATCAATGGATAAAGCAATAACCACTGTTGAGACAATGTCACCTTGTCTGTAGATTAGTTGTGACTCTACTATTTTTTATGCTAATTGGTGTCTGTTTGTTAGTATGTTTTTGTACTTTTATTAAAAAAAAAAAAAGCAGGTGCCACTGTAGTAAATACTACGTAAACACATGAGGAAGCTTTAGAGCTGGGTAATGGGCAGAAGCTGGAGGAGTTTGAGGTGCTTGATAGAGAAAGCCAATATTGTTATGAAGGGAATTTTAAAGGGGATTTTACTGAGGGCTCAGAAAAAAAGAGGAGGCCCATCTTTAAAGCTTTTATCCTCTTAAAGAATGCATAACCATTCAAGAATACAGTGCTGAGTTAAATACTGTGGGTAAAAGCCGTTCTAATGAGGTACATATTGGGAACTGGAGGAGGAACAAACCTTGTTTTCCAGGGTCAAATGATTTGTCTGAATTATGCTCCTGTTCTAGTGTTCTGTGGAAGGTAGAACATGTGAGATATGACTATTTAGCCATGAATATTTATAGTCAAAATGTTGAGGAGCATTTTGAATTCTTCAGACTGCAGAGGTTAAAACACAGGAAGAATGAAATGAATTGAAAATAGAATTGCTAGAGAAAAAGGAAGTATAATTTTATGATTTGGAAAATTCTTATCCTGTTTCTACTCTATAAACCTGAAAACATTTGGCACACTATCCCATTAGTGTTCTCTTCCTAGACCCATAATACTAGTGTAGATATTAGTCATCTCACCTGAACCCAAGAAGCAGGATAAGATTATGCCAGTAGATACACTTCCAGATAGAACTAAAGAAAACAGAGTAAATGGGACTAAATGAAGGAAGTCTGTGAACAAACATGTATCATCATTCAATATTATCAAGGTAATTTAGAGATCACCAGGGCTACTTCCTAAGTTTCAAGAACAGACAGCTTCCATCGGAAGCAATGGTGTTGGGGCCACATCCTAACTCCCTGGGCACAGAAGGGCCATAGAAAGAACAGGGCCAGTTCAGAAGGGTCCCACACCAACCCAAGACAGTGACATGCCTTGCCACCCTAGTGGATACAGGACACAGACCTCTGAGAGAAAGAGAACAATTATACTGACTTGAGAGCTCATAGGATTTCATTTTCCAGGTTTTGAACTTCCTCAGAGACGCATTTTACATTTCTCCTTCCTTTTCTATTTGAAATAGGACTATGCATATATTTTTCCTTTTAGAATAGCAGTATCTATCATAGCTGACCCAGTTTATATACCTTCATTTTATGTCCTTTCCATTATTTTTGAAAGTATATAATTTGTTCTTTTTCAAGAGTCCCAGCTGAAAGGAAATTTTGCCTCATGATAAGTTGTACCTTAACTCTTACTCATATCTGATTTAGATTAGACTTTGCACTTTAGCTGTTTAAGGGTGATTTTGGAATAAGTAGAGATCTCTGTCACAGTTGGAATAAAATGTTTGTATTTCACATCTAAGCACTACATGCATTTTTTAAACCAAGGGGCACAATAGAGTGAATGTGCCTCTTGCACACACGCACACACACACACACACACACACACAGTGTGTATATTAAAGTCTAATCTTTTATTTATTCTTGAGTGTGTAACATTTGGAAAGTAGGTTATGAGGGTGTGCCCCTCATGAATGGACTAATGTTTCTATAACAAGAGACACTTGTCTATGCTTCCTTTCTATCTCTGCTCTCTATCACATAAGGATTCAAGACAGCCATCTGAAAACAAGGCAGAGTATCTTTATCTAGAGACCAAGTCTGTTACTGTCTGAATATAAGGTTTATAGCTTCTAGAATTGTGAGAAATGAGCTACCAAATGGTTCTGTAGAGTAGTTTTATTATTTTGCATTCTCATCAACAATATGTAAGAGTTCCAGTTGGCCATGTCATTACCAGCACTTGCTATTACCTGTCTTTTTAAACTATTCTAATACATGTGTAGTAGAATAACTTTATCATTTTAATTTTCACTTTCCAATGCCTAATAATGTCATGCAGGCCATTCTAAAAATGAGCCTGGAAAAAACATTATAGATTCATTATAGAAAAAAGAGAAATATTGACAAAGGGAATGGAGGGATGGCAAGAGGAAGGAGGGAAAAAGATAAGTTGGTGGGTAGGTAGGTACGTATGTAGGTAGTTTTAAAGTAAATGATAGAAACCTAATTGTTTACTTAGTAGGCCAGAAGAGGGAGGAAAAATAAAAATTAAAGGTCAATGAGAATAGAATATTAAACCAATGTTTACTGTTGGTAAAATGTGTTCACTTGTATATAAGATCAAAATATGTTAAATTGTTTTCCATTGCTGTAACAAAATACCTGAGATAATTACCTCAGAATAAGGAAAAGTTTACTGGCTTATAATTTTGGAGGTTTCATTTCTTGATTTTGTGTCTGTCTCAATGGTGTCATTCATGGTGGGAATACGCTACAAAAGCTACTGACCTCATGATGTCCAGGAAACAGAAAGAGAGGCAGCAATCAGCTGGGGTCCAAATGTGCATTCCATGTACACTGTCCCGGTGACCTGCTCTTTTCCCATTAAGCCCTGTGTCTTAAAAGTGCCCTCAAAGTCTGCCCAAATGTATGCAAATAACAGTACACACTTCCACTTGCTTCTCATAGTTTATACCTTAAAAGTCCCCCAAAATCTAATATGTTCATGGTATTAGTTGACATTAATTTCTCTTAGATAAGAAAATATATGAGCTCTGCTAGAGTAACAGTTAGATTTGAGTTTGCTCATTACTACATTTACAGTGCTGAGTGCAGTGTAACTATACCATGAACAATGCCACGCCATGTGTGTTTAATAGATAAAATCATTCAGTGAATGTTTTTGGATCTGAGAATAGGGGAAAGAAAAATAAATTCACATAGTAATTATGGCATAAAAATGTAATATTAGAAATTGACATCAATGAACTAAAAGACAAATTTGAGGATATCATTTCTGTGTATCTATTGAGAAGAAACATTTGTAGAGGAGAAATAGTCACTGTTAAATCAGTCAAGACAAGAGATGCTACAGCAATAATTCTTAAGAGAAAGTGTAGTTGTTAGTCATTCCATTTGACAAGCTTCAATGCTGCATCAATTTCCTTGATAAAAGTTTTCATGCTTTTCAGAATTATTTCATGGCCTTTCCATAAACTTAAGCATTTCAGAATGAATTTCAGTGGCAAATACATTTTAGACATTCAAGAATTGAATTTAAATTTGAATATTTTTCAAGTCTATGCTTCAAAATACATATCTTTAATTAAATAAGCCTCAAATTACAAAAATCTAGTCTTAATTCATTTTGGAGACTTTTTAAATTTTCATTTTATAGCACCAACAAAATGCTGTCTTTTGTTTGATGCACTTAAAAATATTTGAGATTTAATTTCTGACCATTTTATTTTTGTTTTTGAATATGAAACATTTTATATTCCTGCTTTCTGTGATAATAGAAAAAAATAACATTAACATAACAATGTGGAATAGTGTAGCATATAATTCTTACAGAATGCAGTGTCAGGGAAAAAACTTAGTGTATCTAAAGTTTTATATGTATTCTTGAAAAATACAAATTTAATAATAAATCTGACTCTCATAATATATTAGAAACTAAAGATCCATCTGCTTACTCCAGATCAATCACTTGAATTTGTAAATTATGTTTTCTTATCTAATTTAAAAGTTTAAGACCAAGTGAATATATGTACATATTAAAATGAAAGAAATAAGTATTAAATGTTTAAATATTTCATCTCTTTCCAAGTTATTTAAAAACAGGTTTAATTTCACATGAAAATGAAGTGTATTTTTTTATTATCATTATTATTTTCAGCACTGGAAAACATTGTACTTGGAAATGTAATTTATCATTATCATATTCAATAAACATAATTTAACAAATAATTTTGGATAACTAAGGTGGAAGAGAATAGTTGTAAAATCTAATTTATGAAATTCCACAAATATATAAACTGAAGGAATTAGAGGAAACTATTAGCAAAGATTATAACAATCAAACATATGTCTTTTAAGTTTATCATAAGTTAGGTCAGAGAGGAAGAGAGTGTTAGAACAGGCAGTTAACAAAGGAAAGACATGGCTAATCCTAGGTATTTTTTTTAACCCATAGGGTTTTCTAATACTAACTCTAACACTAACCCTAGGTGACCCAGTAAACATGGCAGTTTTTTCAGATTTACAATGGTAATATGATTTTGCTGAATTAAAAATCATCAGAAATAAATATTCATTTGTTAACAAATGAATATCTCACTCGAATATGTTAGTAAATGGCTGTTAAATACCTTTGTAGCTCTTATGGACTTTTCCCTAACAATAGTATTTTATGCTTCCCGTAAAGATACTTTACATATCTAAACATTTAGTTAGATTTTATCTAAACATGAAAGCATATTTACCATCTCTGCATTATATGCCCAAATTGTGTCAGCATGTTTCCATGCAATACTAAAGTCCTCCAATTTATTTTATATCACAATTCCACTTTACTCCCATTTTATTTTCTATTTTACTCTTATGAAAATTTTTAATGAAAGTTAGTAATACCACCTTTTCTCTTATGAAAATTTTTAATGAAAGTAATCTAACGTTTTCACTTATTTTGATGTGAATTTTACTTTTGAAAAACATCCAAGTTCCATTAAATAAAAGGAAAAAATCAATTTTCAGACTTTTGGGTACATCAAAGCTTTGATTATAAGAGTAATTCTTTGAGGATTTTAATTACTATGTATGCTATGTTCCTCTTCGAGTTGATCACCACCACACATGCCAATGTCTGTGTCACCAATCAATGTTTACTGAGGAAGAAATCTAAAGCAGTGTTCACACCAATAGCAACTCAAAATACTATATAATATCTTCCTTCCACAAGCTATTTACAATTGTGAGTGAGTATGTTTGTGTGTGTGTGTGTGTGTGTGTGTGTGTGTGTGTGTGTGTGTGTGATTTTATAGTTGAATACAAGGAGAACATAAAAATTTTGCTGGACATAATTGCTTTCTTCCTACAAGACATCATTTTTTCCTACCATCATAAAGCTAATCTAGTTCTTTCAGCAATGCGTCTAAATCCAAGAGAAGGTATTTCTTTCCAAACTAGTACTTCAGTGAGGCTTTTGTTGCAGCAATGGCTTCATTGAGCAGGGCCATCTGAATATGGAATCATGTTTCCTTTCCTTGACCCACACAGCTCGAGTTCAATATTATGTGCCAGTCACATTCAGCATTTGTAAAACTACACTACCAAAGGTTGTTGAGAGACAAGATCCTTCTTGACTTAAAAGTATTAGTCTAAATTAATTAATTTCTCTTATCCTCCTTTGCCTATATATACATATGTACACAGCTGTATCACCTAGTTCTCACTAGTACTATGCTGAGGTATTGTATCTGGGGAAGTTTCTCCTCTAACAAAAGACATAAATATTAGAGAATGTTGTCTCAGCCCCTTCCAGCCTTTTAGCTTTGAATATTATTGAGAAATAATGGAACATCTGGAATGTTGAGAATTATCAGAAAGCAAAAAGCTGGGGTAAAAAAGAATGCAGACTGATAATGGTAGTGGAGGATAGAATTCCCCAAGTCCTGTAATATACTGTTGAGTAGCTGGAACATTCTCTAAAGATGTGTAAAGAGTTTAATTGTTTAAGACTTAATTAGCCAAGTATTCAGTTTCTGCAGAAGAACACAATATACATTTGTTGAATATTTTCGTACAGACTTTAATTGTAGGATATTTTAGAAAAATATAATTGTACAAATGCTGTGATTTTTAAAAAGTAGATTAACAGCATTTAGTTTAATTTTTCATGAAAACTATTTTTATACAGAATATACAGTTTAAAGGACAGCTCAGAGGACACCTCAGTATACTTGTCTCTGATCTCCATTATTTCCTTCATTTTTATTACAAGAATTTCCTTAGATGGCATAGCTTCAATCTGAAAACTTGCATTACATAGAATTCATCTTCAAGGCATCCACTCCACTTTAGGATAGCTTTCACCAGTAGAAAATGTGCCTCATGTTCATTTCAAATTAGGCTCCCTATTGTTTGCCCTGCGCTGTTTCTGTATTGTTTTTGAAGCCCTTAAGGTAAAGAAGAAATTTTGCTTTCCCCTCCTTGTTAACAGATTCTAATTAGTCAAGATTATAAATAGGAAGGAAAAAATAACCTACCCATTGGATGAAACTGAAATATGAGATATCAGAAAATCCCACCCTGGCATAGGAAGTCATCACTAAACGACCTTGTACAGCTCCTGCTAAGCCTGTGTGGTGTTCAACTCACCATCCATTTTCCCTTTTAGTATGATTAAACCAGCCATCCTCAAGCTCTAAAAATGCACAACAGACGGCATATGCTCATTGCTATTGTACCAAGGACCAAAAAAATGGCAAACATCCATCCTTCTGTACATGCCAAAGTCCAATTTGTCAATTGAAAGATGTTAGTTGATATAGTGGGAATGGGCTGGAAAAATTCATTTGGCTGGTAACCATGGCTCTTAGACAATGATTTCAAGTTTCAAAAATAGACTGTGCCAAATATCAACTCAGAGGTGACTTGAATAATTTATTTAGTGCTTATACAACAGTGACTACACATATCATCAAAAAAATTAAACTCTGAGCAATGTGCATACAATGTTCAAATGAAATGATTCTCTTGCTTTTATTATGTTTTCATTTGTTTTATTTGAAGAGCATTTATCAGTACTCTGAGAGGAATACAGTTTAACTATTGTTGGAACTTGGAAAAAATTGAGGTCTTATGTTTTAGCGTGTTCAAATTTTTGGAAAAAAGTAGGGTGAGACAAGTTATTGATAAAAACAAATGTATACAAAGCCACTTCTTTCATTCTTGAAATGATTCATAGTTTTCAGTAATAAATAGAAACAACTTACTCTGATGAATTTTAAATAAAAAAAGAGAAGTGAATCTTTATCGTGAAGCAATTAAATTAGTTATTCTATGACTGGAAAATAAAGATTTATAATCATAAAATGATAGCAAATGACACAAGTTTACTACTTCTTAGGAAAGTGTTACCTTGTAAGAAAAAAAGCAAACCCTGAATTCACAGTATCTGGCAGTTGGAGCTGTATGAAACATAACATAGAAAATGGAAGTAAATATTAACCCTAAACAGTGTAGTATAATGATTACTTCTTATATTTGTTTGTCATTACAACTAAAGATAGAAGATCATTACCTTTGAAAGAAATACTGAGTAATAAAGATGACCCTATTTATTATTGAGACTTTGGTGGACAAGAAGAGGTCATATGGACCAACACAAAAGTCTGAAATTCTGTTTTAGAGTTAAGACGATCAAGATGAACTGGGTGAACTTTGCCATCAGTTGGAATTTGCAAAAGACTCATTTAGCTTAAAAACAATATTGCAATATGAGGAACAGAAATAGAAAAGTATGTTCAACATGGTTGGTATCTGAAAACCAATGGGATGATATCAAAAGCGTATTTGAAATCTTAAAAGGAGAAGAGAGTGAAAATATAAATTTATAAAATCAAGATGATTCATAAGTACTAGGAAGAATACAGACAAATTAAACCAAACATCATTGTAAATACATTTTAATTATATAAAGAAAAAATCCTGGAAAAAATAGAGAAAATATCACATAAAATGACAAAAAAAACAAGTGTCAAAACATGTAAGTGGTCTGAAAATATATAGCCAACATTTTTTGACTATACTGGGTGTCCAAGTCAGTGTTCCACTGGAGAAATAGCTATAACACAAGATATACAAATATCTAAGAATTTACAAGACTGGCTTACAGTGGCCACACACAGTCAGGTGGGGAAGCATGCAAAGGGTGTCTGGAGACTGAAAGAGTCCGTTGAAAGTCTGGAGCTCACTTCAGTGTCCCCTGGGACTGCATATCAGAAGGTCAATGGGTTGCCTATGAAAGGCCTAAGAGTGGAAAGATCTGTTTCAGAAGCTAAAAAATCTGCAATGAAGGCCAGATGATGCCCAAGGTGAAGACAAAAACTAGAGCTCCTCTGAAGAAAGGAAGCAGATCCATTTTTCCCCATTTTCCCTTTATACCGTCCAGCTGCTGAGCAAGCCTGGAGCAGGTCTTCCATGTCCTGCGGTGTGGAATTGCTCAGCCAACTCAGCTAAGCTTCTCTTCATTAAACTTCTCAAGTTGATGCAATCAAACAGCCATCACAATGGGATTAAATTAGAAATCAAGAACACAGATTTTCCAGAAAAAAAAAAAACATGGAAAGTATATAGCACACTATACATAATTCATAGAGGAAGTATTAAAGGGAAATTTAAAATGTTTGGAATTTAAAAATACAACAAACCACAATGTATTTCATTACCTAAATCAGTGTTCAGAGGGAAATGTGTTCAGAGGAAAATGTGTGGAGTTTTAAATATTGCACTGTAGAAGAATATTAAATTGGTAATTTTTTAAAAACTAGAAAAGTAATTTAAATAAACTCACGGTAGATTAAAAATAAAGATGAATAGAAATCAATGAAATAGAAAACAGCACACAGTATGTAAAATTCACAAAGTCAAAGCAGGTTCTTTGAAAAAGTCAACAAAATCTATACATGCCGACTGAGACCAAGAGTAAGAGAGCAAAGATGAAAGAGATCACAAATTACCAATGTGAACAAGAGCGACCTTATCACTATTGATCTTATAAACACTAAATACAAATAAAGGAATGTTATGAACAACTTTATGCCAACAAAATTCAACAAGTTAGATGAAATAGAGCAATATATGAGAAATTAGGCAATAATAGGGACTGAGTATGCACATTCCAAAGAAGGAGGGCAAAGCAGGTGGTCAAACAGCCAGATGGGAAAAAAAATGGTGGGGGATCTCAGCAAATAGGTAAAGGAACAAGAAAAACTAAAACATTATTGGGTGTTTTCTGTTTGTAGAAGAGTTAATATTTGAGTCTTAGTGACAGGATCTATAGGTACAAACAGAAGAGAGTTTTATTTTAAGGAAAAATCCCACTAGAAAAGTATACATTTCCTATGACCCATGAGTGTCTCTGTCCATCAAGTAAAAAGGATTTTTAATTATAGAAACTTCCTCAAACACTAGATAACAAGAGAGTATTTTATTCACTATTTAAAACCTGCTTAAGTAGCCTTTTGTAACATGTAATGACGAATTCTGCAAAGATCTGCAATTACTTCTGACTGTAAAAATTGTTGCTATGGTAATTCTTTCTTAATTTAAAAAAAGTTTTATTAATATATATATGCATTACATAATGATTAAGTTTATCATGGAGTTACTACAAGGAAGAGAATACATCTTAATTCTTTTAAATACCCCTTCTCTTGATCTTTTTCCCATTTGCAAAGTTTTCTGGGATGCATAACAAATTTCTTCCAATTCAGCAGGTTAAAACAATACATACTGTTTTTCAAGTTTCTGTGGTTCAGTAGTCTGGACATAGCTTAACTGGGTCCTCTGCATTGTGACTGAAGTGGATGAAGTCATGGCACTGACTAGTCTGTGTTCCTTAGTAGAGCTGAGGGTCTTCTACATTCCATGGCAGAACTCTGTTCCCTTAAGGGTTCTTCTCAGCTAATGGAAGGCCTACCAGTTCCTAAGCATTAACTGGCTTCATAAGTTTCTCATAAGGTGACAACTTACTTCTTCAAAGGCAAAGGAAGACTTTTGCCCTGCTTGGCCATAAATCATGACCTTGCATCTTCTTACAAGTAGTATATTCTGTTGACTAGAGTCCAATCATAGCATTAGCCCATGTAAGGGTGCAATAATTGTAGAAATTTTTAAATCATTGTAGAACTTGGCCTACCAATTTGTCAAAAGTCATGATAGTGTTTGAATAGTAATGGTTTACAGTTTTAAGAGATATAGTTGCTTTAGATGATATTATATCCTTTTACAAACCACAATAGTCCATTTTCAGTTTAACAGAGCTAGTTTTGGAAGACTTTCCATACTGAATTAATTTGTTTTAGACTATATTTTAATTTTAGAAATTTTATATGGGGAAATATTTAATTTTAAATGTGTGTGTAAAATTTCTAAAGTAAAAGAACTTTATAATTTGTACAAAATCTTTGAACAACTTAATACACTCATATTGCCAAAGAATACTAGCAGAACATACAAATAGCTTTTAAAATTTGTTGTTTAGCAAAATTCTATAGCATAAAGTTTACTCACCTTAACTATTTTTAAGTGTACGGTTCTGTGGCATAAAATACATTCATAATGTGATATAGCAATTACACTACCATTTATATAACTTTATTCAACTGCTAATCTGAGACTCTGTACCCAATACATAGTAACTTATTCTATTCCCAACCCGGGAGCCACCATTCAGATTTCTGTCTCTATGATTTTGATAATTCGCAGAGGCTACTTTCAGTGAAATGAATGATACAGCAGGTACCTTATTATTTTGGTCTTTTTGTACTTTGCATGAATTTTTCTGAGATACATCTATGTTATAGCATATTAGGGTATCATTCTTTCTCCATTGCCTTAGTCTGTTTCTGGTGTGAGAAAACATACTGTGGATTAAGGAGTATATAAATAATAGAAATTTATTTCTCACAGTTCTGAAGGCTGGTACATCCAAGATCAAGAGCCAACAGATGCAATATCTGGTGAAACTTGTATCTTACTGCTGCATCCTCACATAATGAAAAGGGACAAAAGATGATGGATGCTGTATACTCTCACAGCAGAAGAGATTTAATGACTAGGGAGGGGGTGCTCCTTTCAGCTTCTTTTGTATGAGCGCTAATCTCCCACAGAGTTACTGCTTATGAGAAATGCTGCTATAAACAGGGTGGCAGATATCTTTCTGAGTCCCTCCTTTGAGTATTTTTGGAACTTTGTATGGAAGTGAAAATGCTGGAAGACATGGTAAATTCTGCTCATAATTGTTTGAAAAATAATCTCATTTTTTCCCACAGGAGTTGTACAATTTTAGTTTCCCACCAATAGGGCACAAAGGTTATGCCCTCTTTATCCATGTCTTCACCAATACTTGTTATTTTCCATTTTTTTTTCTAGTAGCCCTTCTAATTAGTGGTATCTCATTCTAATTTTGATTTGCATTTCCCTAGTATATACTGTTTAAGTATCATTTCTGTGACTACTGGCCAAATTGCATTACCTTCGTTGGAGAAATGTCTGATCTATTATAGTTCGTTGTTCTTTTTTTTTCTTTTTGAGCTATTTGTTTTTTTTCTTAGGGAGTTTTAGTTTTCTGTAATCTTTGGATGTTAAACTTAAATCAAATGCATGATTTATAAATATGTTTTTCCCATTCTGTGAGTTCATTTTTCTGTGGTAATACTGTTTTCATATACATTTTTACATGGTTTATTTACTTATTTATTTGTTTATTTGTATGTTTCCTGTGCTTTTGATGTGGTGTATACAACAATCAACTACCAAATCTAAGGATTTGAAGCTTTTATCCTGTGTTTTCTTCTAGGAGTTACATTGTTTTAAATACTTTGATCCATTTTGACGTAAAGTTTGTAGATGACGTTAAGGAAGTTCCCAACTTCATATCAGATGAAGATTTTGTTTTTGTTATTTTTCCATGTAGATAATCCAGTATTCCCAGCACCATTTATTTAAAAATCTAGCCAGTTCAGATGGTACATGCCTATAATCCCCATATTCTAGGCAAATGAGGCAGGAGATGACAAGCCTGAGACCATCCTGGGC
Source organism: Dinomys branickii (assembly GCA_004027595.1). Taxonomy (NCBI): domain Eukaryota; kingdom Metazoa; phylum Chordata; class Mammalia; order Rodentia; family Dinomyidae; genus Dinomys; species Dinomys branickii. The sequence goes on from PVLD010001275.1 coordinate 12,171, forward strand.
AAATTAGCAAGACCTTGTCTTGACAGAGGAAGAAAGAAGGGTAGGAAGGAAGAAAGGAAGAAAATATAGCCAAGTGTGTAAAAGTCCCGGGTTCAATTCCAATACGACCAAAAAAATTTTTCAAAAAATATGAAACAAGACAAGATGACAAGATATCTTTTTCCTACTGAATGATTTTGCCACCTTAATGAAAACCATTTGTCAAAGCCGAAGCATGGAGGTGAAACTATTCCCAGGATTCAGGAAGCTAGCCAGGAGAAATACTTCAATTCAAGTTAGAAATCAGCCTGGGTAACAAAGGAAAACTACCTCTCAAAAAATATGTATCTTTAAATTCACCATAAGTGCAATGATTTATTCTCTGTTTTCCATTCTTTTTCATCAGTTTATCTGTTATGTTATGGCAGTACCACAATGCTTTGCTTGCTATACCTTTTCTATAAGTTCAGAAATCAGAAAGTATGGAGTTTTATAGCTTTGTTCTTTTTGTGACATTCTTTTGGAAATCTGGGGCTCTTATGAGATTCCATTTGAATTTTGGATATATTTTCCTATTTCTTCAAAAACTGATTTCAATAGGGATTGAATTGATCCTACAGATTGTTTTGTGTAGTGCAATTGTCTGACAATATTCTGAGGTTCTACTCCCTGAGATGCAAGCATGAGTTGAAAATATATCTAAGCCTACTTGTTGTGCAAGTCTTTAATCTCCTTGTAAAAGTTAATTAATTTTTTTTAATTTTTTGTGAAAGTAATTGTTTTGAGGTTTTCCTTTCATTTGTTTATTGTTAGTGTCATAGTTGCTTTCCATATTGCTGGACAAAATACCTGATTCACACAATTTAAGGGAGGAACATTTATTTTTGGCTCACATTTTTAGTCATAGGTGGCTAGCTCCAAGGCAGGAAGTGATGATGGAAGGATTTGGGTGAAGAAAACCTCTTCATGTCTTGTCAGACAAGAAACAAACAGAGAAGAGGGGTACTTTTTGAGGTTGTACTGCCAGTGACCCACCTTCCTGACACAGAGCCTACTCCTAACAGCAAGTCAGTCACAATACTCCCTTGATTCTGTCACCTTCCCAAAGGCCCACATAAGAGTGCACAGGGCTTTCAGTGACACCCTTGATCTAAAGCATAGCATGCATGCCTGTCCCACAAAAATACATACACATCTCTTTATGCAAAGTGCATTTAGTCCATCTCTCAGTATTACCAAAATTTTCACACTTCCTGCATTTCTGAAAAGTCTACATCCAAAGTCTCCTTTGTGACTTAAGTCAAAGTCTTAGCTGTGAGTCCCTATAAAAGTCAAAAGAAAGTTGAACACTTCCAAGAAGAAAAAAAGACATAGAATAAACATTCCCATTCCATAAGAGAGGAATGGAAAGAAATGGAACCAGAGCAAGACCAAACCCAGTAGGGCAAATCAAGTTTGGTAGATCATGCCCAGTTCAAATGTAGCTCCAAATAGGTTGGGCCACACTACCCCTAGCATAACAGGTTGCAGATCTCTTGGAGTGACTTTGCTATGATTTCTCCAACTTTGAGGGGTCTCTACTGCATTTTCAGCTTCACTGCCACATCTTCTTCAAACACTGCTTTCTCAGGGGAATGCTGCATGGCCTCCAGGATCTTCTTCTTAACTCTAGTGGGAAGTTTCCATGAATCTACAATTCTTGAATTATGCACACCTGTAAAAACCCTGCCATGTGGATGATGCAAGATCTACTACCAGCTCAAGAAGTACCTGGGCCCCCTTGGCTCATAAATACAGAGGCCTCTGAATGCCTGGATAGATAAACTCTGTGAATTTTTTTCCTGGTTGGCACTGAATGAACTGGGATCCCTGGGGCTTTTTATTAATAGCAAGTCTTTCAATAGCATACTTCCTACCCAGTGAAGGCGAGTGTCTTGCTTTTTCCTTGGAATACCCTCAAGGACATCTGCTATTTTGATTTAAAGTACTGTACTTGACTTCTATGTAATTCTCTTTTTTCAGCAACAAAGCTCTCCTTCACCAAAGTTTTACAGACCCCAACTTCACAGGAGCTTCTTCTCAGGTCACCACCATAATTTTTCAAGTTATACAGCCCTTCTTTTTCACCCCGCTTTTTATAGTCCATGTGGTTAAAACCTATCACCCGTATCAGTGCCACAGCTTCAGTATTGGGCTGCCATGATATTTCTTTTACCACATTAACATTCTGCTTATCTTAATCTCAGTCTCCTGCAATGTCTCATGACCTGAGCAAAATGTAGACAATTTTTCCACCAGAACCCAACAAACATGGTCTCAAATCCAACTTACCATGGAGTCTTTGCTCCCAGATGAAATCCTAGACTTTAATATCTGTGTTTCTGTAAGCATTTCGGTCTTCTAAATTCTCCCATCAAGCCCAGCCTAACAGCATTCTAGGGCTCCCCTACACAACAGATCCATACCTTTCTTAACTCCAACAACTACTTCCAAGGGCTTCTGAGAAATATCATCTGGTATAGTCATGGCAACAACCCCACTTTTTTGGTAACAAAATCTGTCACAGCTACTTCTCTCATATCTGGGACAAAGTAACCGTCACCAGCAAAACAATGGTGGGAAGATTTGTTAGGACTTGTGCTTTTAATACATATTTGGCCAGTTCAAAGGCAAGAAGGCATAATAGAAAGGTCTACTCAGAGGAAAGTTGCTCACATCATGGTGGAGAGGAAGCAGAGAGTGAAAGAAAGAGTCAAGAAATGAGTCTTGCCCGTAGTAAAGTCAGCTACATTGCACCACAGTTCAGTAACCTACCAAAACCCCTATAAATGAGTACAGGAAGGCTCTGGGGAACATTTTTTATCTATACCATAACAATGAGGATATAAGAATACAAGTGATATTTGTGTGCTGACAGAGATTTCTGATAGTTTCCTGAATGCCTCTAGTTGTTCTAACTCATATTTTGCAATTTAGCAATTTCCACATGTATTCTAATATTATATGTGAATGGAAATGATTTCATTTTTCCCTTCTTATTTGAATGCGCTCCTTTCTGTCTCCCTTTGTTTTTTCCTTTCTTCCTTTTTTCTTTGAGCAATTGCTTTGGGTAAAATTCCTCATACTATGTTTAATAGAAGCAGCAAGAGCAAGTATCCTTGCCTTGTTCCTGATCTTCGAGAAAAAAAGTTTTAGTCTTTTACCACTGAGTATAGTGTTCACATAGCTTTTCTTGTGTTAATAAAGTTTTTCTCACTGTTGTGTTGATTGCTTTTTCTATTAAAAGATGTTGAGTTCTGTCAATTGTTTTTCTGTATCATATGGAGATTTCCCCCTTCACTTTGTTAATGTGGTATCATATAGTGATCAATTTTTGTATGTTGAACTGACCTTACATTCTAGGGTAAATCCAGTTGGTCATGGTGTGTGACTATTTTTAATACATAGCTGAATTTGTTCAACTTCTTTTATTGAAGATTTTTGTATTACTGTTTATAAAGGCTATTTTTGTTTTACTTGTAGGATTTTGTCTAGTTTAGGTATGAGGGAAATGTTCCTCTCATTGCATGAGTTAGAAAGTGTTTTCAACACTTTTTTTTATTTTGAAGAGAAAAGAATGAAAACAAAACAACATAAAATCTATAAACATGATAATTTCAGAAAAACAAAATTAACAATGGTTGTTGTATTACATATTGTTATCTTCAGAGTAGTTGCTCAGCTTACAAAATATAGGCATACAAGAATGATCAAATAATTTAAAATTAAATGTTCCTTTCAATAAACCAATAGAAATTAGTAGTACAATTATCTAAGCTATCTTGTTTGTGTATATATATATTTTCCTTCCTTTTTTCTTTTCTTCTTTCCCTCATCCCAGTTGTTCTTTCTTTTCCAACAATTTCTTTCCCTTTCACAATATCTATTGTAACTTTCAGATTTTATTTACTCTTTCAGGTTCTTGCAGTAGGGAGACAATATGATGTTTACATATGTGGATCTGATTGATTTCATTTATGAGTATGATCTCTAATTGCATCCATTTACCAATAAAAGCCTCAAGCCTATCTTTCTTTATAACTGATTAATACTCCTTTGTATACCACATCTTTTTTATCTATTCCTCAGTTGATGGGAATTTGGGTTGTTTCCAAGATTTAGCTATTATAAATTGTACTGCCAAAAACCTGGGTGCACATGTGTATGATGTTTTCATTTCTTCTGGAAAAATACCCAGAAGGGGGATAGCTGGATTGAATGGGACCTCTAATCCTAGTTTTCTGAGGATTTTCCACACTGATTTCCACAGTGGTTGTACTAGTCTACGCTGCTACCAACAGGTGGAGAAGGGTTTCTTTTTCCACATAGCCCCTCCAGCATTTGTTATTGGTTGATTTCTTGATGATAACAATTCTTTCTGTGGTGAGATGGAATATCCTTGTGGCTTTAATTTGCATTTCTCTAATGACTAATGATGTTATACATTTTTTATGCATTTATTTGCTATTCATATGTCTTTATATGAGATTGTATATTCATCTCAGATGCCCATTTGGGGATTGGGTCTCTATATTTTGGGGGTCTGATCTTTTTAATTCTTTATATGCTGTAGAGAGAAGTCCCTCATCATTTTAATTCCTTAGAAAGTTGTGAAAAACATTGGTGTTAGTTGATTATTTCTTGGTAGATTTTACCAGTAATGGCATCAAGTCCACGGCTTTTCTTTGTCAGGAGAGTTTTGATGGCAAGTTCAGTCTCTTTACTGATTACAAGTCTTTACTGATTTTCTATTTCTTAGTAATTTTAGCTTGCTAAGATTTGTGTTTCTGGGAATTTGTCCATTTGATCTATTTTATCCAGTTTGTTGATGTATGACTGCTCATAGTGCAGTCTTCTAATACATTTTATTTCTGTGACATTTACAATATTCTGATTTTCATTTGTGATTTTAATGTGGTTCTTCTGTCTTTTCATTTGGCTCAATCTCTGTCAATTCTATTGTTCTTTCAGGAGTATGTTGTTTAATTTCCATATATCAGTACAGCTTCTGAAGTTGCCATTGGTTTTTATCCAATTGTGGTCAGGAAAGATATATAATATGATTTCTAAGTTTTTAAAAATTTGTTCAGTTGTGCTTTGTGAATTCACATATGATCTCTCTTGGAGAATGTTTCATGTGCTAATAAGAAGAATGTGTATTACATAACTTTGGGCTGACATCAGCTGTAAACACCTGTTAGGTCCATGTTATCTATAATAGTACTTTGAGTTTTTTGTTAGTTTTTGACTGGATAATCTGTATATTGATGAAAGTGGGTTTAAATTGCCCAGTTATCTCTCTCTCTCTCTCTCTCTCTCTCTGATAGTACTTACTGATAGTACTTGTTTTATACATCATTTAGGTCCTCTGCAGTTAGGTGCATAATATAAAGCAGTATTCTCTTTTAGAATTGATTCTTTAGTCATGATATAGTAACCATATTTGCCTCTTTTTACAGTTGTGACTGAAAGATTATTCTATTAGGTACTAAATATAACAATCACTGCTCTGTTTTTGTTTCTGTTTGTGTGGAATAGTGTTTTCCATGCCTTTACTTTTCATCTTTGTATGTGTTCACTGCTGTTGTGATCATCTTGTAGACAGAATGTCAGGTTTTGTTTTTCTTAATCTGTTTCCCTAACATAAATCTGTTAGAGAATTTGACTCACTCATAATGAAGGTTATTATTGATTTGCAAAGACTTTCTCCTGTCATTATGCTAATTTTTTTCTCATTGTTTTGAATATCTTTGGTTCCTTTCTTCCTCTCCTTTGTGTATTCTTACGGTTTGATGGTTTTCTGTATTGATAAATTTTGATTATTTTTCTATGTCTCTTTTATATGTCTCCTTCTCTAGTGAGACTTGGACTTTTATATGTTTTATGATGGTAGTTACTTTACTTCTGCTTCTAGTTGTGGGACCCCCTTAGAAACATTCTATATGACCAATGTGCTGATGATCAATACTCTCAGTTTCCGACTGCTTAGGAAAGTCTTTATTTCTGAAGGCTGGTTTTTTGGAGTACAGTGTTTCTGTTGGGAAGTTTTACTTTCTTGGTACTTGAATATATCAACTCATTCGTTCCTGGTTTGTGAGGATTCTGTGGGAAATATATTATTAGTCTAATAGAAATTCCCTTAAATGCAACTGGGCACTTTCTTCTTTCCCTTTTTAGGATCCTCCCTTTATCTTTGTTCATATGACTATTTGACTATAAAGTACCATGCAACGGAATGGAACACTTTTGTTCATATTATTTGAAATCTTTTTAGCCTCCTGGACTTGGTTTTCCATGTCTCAGAAGATTTGAAGTTTTCAGCTTCTATAGAACATGTTTTTCTTTTTTTCCCTTGTCTTCCTTTTGAGACATTTGAATACTTGTTCTTTTTAATGGTGTCCCATAAAATATAGAAGCTTTTCTCATTACTTTCAACTTGTTTTGCTTATTTTATCTTAGTGGTTTATTTCATAATACCTGTTTTAATGTTGAAAAATTATTTCTTCTACTTGATCCAGTCTATTATTTTGTCTTTTTTATTTTAAAGAGACTAAAAGAAAAAACAACAACATAGACAAAAACAAAACAATAGAAATGATACAGGTTTCAAAACAAAATGATAGGATTTAACAGTGGTTGTTATATTACATATTTTTATCTTCAGAGATGTTGCTGAGATTATCAGATGTGAGAATGCAAGATTAAAGAGAGTAAAAAATTAGAAATGATACAGAGCTTCACTAAACAAGATGGTAGAAATTCACCAATGATTGTTATAATGCATATTGTTGTCTTCACATTAGTTGTTCAGATGACCAGATTGTTGAAGCTCTCAAGTCCATTGTTTTAGTTAGCTTTTTAGGTCTGTCATTCAACAGCCAGGTTTTATAGTATCCATATCTTTGTTGAATTTTTCATTTATATCACAAAACTTTCCTAATTTATTTTACTGTCAATATTTTTACCTCACTCAATGTCCTTAGAATCATTCCTTTAAATCATTTTTCTGGAATTCAATTTGTTTTTCATTTGGCCTTTCGCTAAGGATTTTGTGTTAGTATTGCCCATGCTTTATCTACTTTTTTCATTTCTGTGTAAATATTTGCTCATGTGGTTGATTTATTGTCTCTAATAAACCTATGTGTTAACTTTCATGGTAAGAGATTTTTTCCTGTCAGTGTGCCAGGGTGTCAAGTTGGTATTCTAAGTTGGCCGTGGTTTCAAGGCTCTGTAAATGTTGTTAATGTATTGCTTCTTCAGCTGTAATCAGGTGTCATGTGTGTGACAGCAGAGGCAGAGATCCAGAGAAGAAAGAGAACCTGTGCACAATGGATCAACAGTCTCATTCCATGGGGTACTGAGGAGTGAGGTCACTCGTGGCCTCACAGGTGCTACTGCTCCCATGCACAGGGGACTAAGAACCTATTCACCGTGGTATGCAGCTGTAGTCTCTGTGGGCAGCTGATATGAAGCCACTATAAGGGTTTAGCATGTGAACCATTCACAGCAGTGTGAGTAGGGTGCAATTGGCTTTGTTTTCAAAATGGTGCCATGTTCAACATGAACTGGATTCACCCACTGGGATCGTGAAATAGTTTACACACTCTGGCAGCTTCCTCAGCTGGATTTGCACCTCATAAGGCTGCATAACTTCCCAACAGGAGAATCTTCAGGTGCTTCCAGTGTCCCTGCATGTGCTGAGGGCCGCCGACCTACCCCTACCTCACCACAGGGAGAAGCAGCTACCATACAGCATGCAACTACTATAAAGACAGACGTACTTTTATTAGTTTTCTATGATCCTTACAGCTATTTTATCCCTCATTTTCTGCATTATTATCCTTTTGTGTGTCGTTGAATTTTTATAGAGAATATTTAAATTCTTTTCCCATTTTCTCATTTGTATATTCTATGATTATTTTCTGTGTTACCAAGGGATTATATCTAACATTCTAAAGTTATCATTTTAATTTAACCATCTTAATGTCAATAACATACAATTCTCTGCTCCTTTAGACTTTGTGTCCATATCTTTTTTAACTGTTAATGTCACAGAATTATATTTTTATACATTGTATGCCAGAAAGCATAAAGTAATGATTCTTTTGAATGCACTGGTGTTAAATTACCCAGAAAATGAAATGGGAAAGTATAAACCAAAGTGTCAATAATGCTAGCTTTGGGCTGGGGACAGCGCAGCGGCACAGTGCCTGCCTGTCAAGCACAAGGTCTTTAGTTTGATTCCTAGTATCAAAAAAGAAAAAAAAGCTAGCATTACTGTAGTCATTTTTATTGTATTAATTTAATTTATCTAGAAATCAAAAGATAGAATTCTGAACAATACAGTAAAATAGTGACTTTTATATGTGCACATCCTTTCATCGTTATTGAGATCCCTGTTCTTCATGCAGCTTCACATCAGTGACTGACGTCCTTTCATTCCCCCTGCAGGAGTCTTTCAAGCAGTTCTTGCACAGGAAAGTCTAAAAATAGTAAACTGCTTCACATTTGCCTATGGAGAATTTTCTTAATTTTTCTCCTACTTTCAAAACAATTTCTTTTACTTTGTTAATGATCTTGTTGAGAATGCCTTAAAAGTAGTAAGTCACTTATCTCCTGCTACTTTTAGAATCCTCTCTGCTGAAAGTTTGCTTATAACGTGAGTGACTCCTTTCAGGGGCATCTTATCAGGGGTGCACAGTGCTCCTTCAGAGTCTTTCAGCACTTCGTTTCATGCAGTCCTCCTCTGCCCGTTTTCTTCTGTCTTCCTCCCCGGGGCCTCGCCACACAGTTATTTAGTGGTTTCATGTCATCCCACCATTCGTTTCCACCCTATTCAATTTTCTCTGATCTTTTTTTTTTCCTGTCCCAAATATCACACTTGATATTTTCTGTGATTTTATCTCAAACTTAAATTTTCTTGTTTTTCTTAAATATGTCTTTGAATCCTCTTTGTGAAGTGTTTTTTTTTAATTTCAGTTATTGCACTTTTCAGCTCCAACTAGAGTTTTTTGTTTATTTTTTCAATTTTTCTATTTATTGATATTCTCATTTTAGTCATATATAACTTCCTTTAGTTCTCTATAACTTCCTTTAGTTCTCTAAGCATTCTAAGTAGAAATATGCTATCCAGTTTTTCTCTGGGAGAGTTTTCATTGATTTCACATTTCTTTGCTTTTTTTCATTCTTTTGCTTTTCTGTTCTTCATCTTTTCCTTTTTTTTTTTTGTATTTCACATTATTTTGTAGTTGAAAACTAGACTTTAGAATCTAAAATTGTGGTTACCATGGAAATCAGATCCCCCCTGCCCCTTTAATAAGGTTTGCTACTTTTGTTATTTTTATTTAAGTTTTTTTATTGTTGTAGAATCTTTCTGTATTAAGATTAGCCTGGAGTCTAAACTTATGCATTATTGGTCATTTCTAAACCTCTGGCTTTCTCTGTGTGTCTTAGTTACTCTTCTCATTGCTGAGACAAAATACCAGATGCCCAAATTTGAGGGAGGAAAAGTTTACTTGCTTTAGAGTTTGTAGAGCTTTCATTCCACAATCAGCTGGCTCTGAAGGAGGGTAGCACAGCAGACAGGTATCACAGAGGCAAAGCAGTCCATGGCAGGCAGAAGACAGCAAAGCAAGCAAGCAAGGGTGTCTTGGTTACTTTTCTCTCATTGCTGAGACAAAATACCCAACACCCAAAATGAAGAAAGGAAAGGTTTATTTAGCTTACAGTTTGTGGAGGTTTCAGTCCATACTTGGCTGGTTCTGAGGCAGAGTGGCACATGGCAGAGGGCAAACTGTTCATGGCAGCAGGGCACAGCAAAACAACCAGCAAAAGGGGAAGAATGGCTGCAGGCAGCCTCCTTTTCTTCCCTACATTGTAAACAGCCTACCCCCACCCAGGGGTCATGAACCTCTCACACAATCTCCATGCCCTCCTCTTCCACAGGCTCAGGATGTATACAAAGTAAGCACCCCAGCTTCTTCCTGAGTCACTCAGCTAAACCTCTAGATTCCCCAAGTTGACACACTGTATCAACCATAACAAAGGGTCAACCACAGCTCTTTCTATCTCTTGTATCTTATCCAGGCTACTTAAGGCAAGTAGCACTCACACCCTCAATCCTAGTGCCCTTGATCCTAGCACTGTACCAGGCATCAATCCCAGTGTCACACATTCTAGATGCAGCCACCTCTGAAAAAGCCCCACCTCTGAATGCAAGAGGCTTTGGAGGGACATCTTGACACAAACCATAGCACTAGGTATGTGTGGTCATTTTCCAAATTCCTCATATATGCAGTTACATTTTTAATTTTAAAGATAAAAGAATATAAACTCAACACAAAAACAATAAGGAAATACACAAATTTTGGGGAAGATAGAGGATTGACAATGAATGCTGTTTTACATAATATTGCATTCATATTTGTTACTCAGTCATCTCAAAAACACTGAAGGAAATATACAATTATACAGAAGATAGTAGGGGATTAACAATGGCTGTTGTATTACATAATGTTATCTTCACATTTCCTGGTCAGTTATAAATCAGTATAAAACACATAAACCATAAAGGAAACAGAATTATAGAGCAGATATTGGGGAATTAAAAATAGATGCTGTGTTACAAAATGATGTCTTCACTATTGTTACTCAGTTATACAAATAATGGCTCATTCGATTAATCACAGTTTTCTCTACCCTCTTCTCCATTGTTCTCCCACCCAATCAATCATCTTCCCTCTGACAGTAACTGTACTTTCTGGTTTATTTACTCCCTCCAGCTCTCACACTGGGAAGGCACATGGATGCTTCAAATTATGTTATAACAAACATGGGTGCACTCAAATTACTATGGCACTAGTTGGAAAAGCACCCATCCTCAAAGATGGTATATATGCAGGGAACCAAATACACTATGATCATACCCAGTTGATAAGCCCTTGAGGCCCTTGGGGGTCCAGCCCAGTCCATGGGTTCACCCCAAGGTCCGCTGGGCCCCACCTCAATGAGGTGCTCCCCAGGACCTGGACCAGTTCCTGGGGTTGCCCCCACAGACCTCGGGGCTCCATCCCTGCAAGGCACTCCCACTGGCCCAGTCTAATCAGTCTACAGTGCTTCCATTCCCAGTCCCTTAGAGCTGGGCATTGGGCTCACTTACAATACTGGGCACAAGTGGCATGAGGTCTCCCCCACCCGTGCTGACTGAGGTAGTACAGGGTGTGTTCTAAGTTTAGTTATTAATTCTAGGAGAGAATTGAAGGATTTTCTCAGGTCTTCTTTGTAGAGTATATTGTTGTCTCTTGGACTCCAGGATTGGTGCTTTTCATGTAATTTGTTCCTATGGGTTCATACAAGGTTCATATGTGCAAGCAGTATGAAGTCCCTCTTGGTGCTCGTATTAGTAGTTTGGGGTGAGTCCTGAAGCCCATGGACTCATCCCGTTTCTGTCAGGAACACATGTTGAGCGAGCAGGCTACCAAGACTCAGGATGCTCACAGAGGGTGTTCAGGGTGGGAGCTGAAGCCCGGTAATTCAGCTCATGTTTCCTGCTTGGTGTTGGAGTGAGAAGGGCAAGGGGCTGTGTGGTCCACCTCAATCTGCAGCTCTCTCTTACTGCTGTGCTCCAGTTCCCGTTTGTTCTGTGGCTGGATCCCTGGGAATTGCTGTGGCCCTGGGATCGCTGCTGCTGCTCTCTGCTGCTCTTGCTGGTAGTTGCTCACACAGTGGAGAAGTAGGAGGCCACAGCCTTCGGGCAGGCATAGAGCTGGGTGGCAGGCTGTGTACTGGTTGCTTTGACTCACCCTTGCGTCAGGGCACTGATTAGAAAGGTTGCTGCAGAGTGGGGATTCTGTTTTAGTGTCTGTTGTAATTTCTCATCCTCACACTGGGTTAGACAACACCTCCCAAAAGCTGCCTCTTTTCCAGGCTGCACCTTCTCCACTCCAGCTTTGGGCCAGCTCTCAGAACTCTGCTGTCCTCTGGGCAAATCGGGAGGCTACTGTGAGAATGGGCCTCCGAAGCTGAAGCTGTGGGTGCCAGAATGAGGTATCGGGCCGAGGGTGTGCATGGAGCAGTGGCTCCACCCTTCTCCGCCTCCTCTTCCTCTGACTGAGCCATGGCGGCCCTCCGAGGTTTTCCTCCAGGAGAGGTCTTGTTTGCTCTTTCTGAGGGCTTCAATTCTCATTTCAGATCCTTCCTGGGTCCAGGAGGCCCACTTCTCTCCCTCTTGTCTCTCTCATGTTGCTATATTCCACTGTCTGGGTGGCGATTCTTTGGGAGGATATTTCTCTGCTGCTTACCTGGTGGCCATCTTCCCGGAAGTCGCAGTTACTTTTTTGAATCCCATAGTTAGGGTGCCAAAAGCAGAAAACGAGAATAAAAAAGAGACCAAAAGGGGGCATTTGCCCTTTAAGTCTCTCAGAAGTCTCTTTGCAACTATGTGACCTGAAACAGCAGTAACTGGTAAGAGTACAGATCTCTGCTGTGTGGACAGCATCCTTCCTGTCCAGCCTGGCTCTCCCTGAGAGCCAGAGTCCTTCCAGAAGCAAGTGCGTCGATACTGGCCAGTGAAATGGGGGTGCTTGGTGATCAGGGGATACAGTGTTAATTGATGGAAATAACGGCAGTTTGACATCTCACTCTTCTCCTGACTGTCACCTGGTTGCAGTGCACTCTAGAGTTCCCAGGAGTCACATCACTTGTATTCTATCTGTGCAGCTGTCCTCTAGCTGTGTATACGAAACAAATATTTAATGTCTTTGTACTGGGTTCATGAAAGCAGAGTTTAAACATTCACTTTGAAGTTTCTTCAAATATGTTTAATATATTTTATCAGATACTTTCAAATTTTTTTATTTTTTACATTTTGCCTGTGATTGGGATCAATTGTTTCTTCTGTTGGTAAATTTTTATTCATGACTGATCAAAGGGATGAGATCATTTGTCTTTGTTTCACATTGTGAGTCTAGTAAGTTTATGACCACATATATTTTGTACAACATCAACTGCACTTCATGAACCGAGTTTGAAAAACTAAAACTCATTAAGATGTAATGTATATAACTCTAAATGAAATCAGAGAAATGAAACAAACAAAAATACATTAGCTTGTCAATCTATACTATCTTCCCTTATCTGTGCTGTGGCCATAAGGTACTTCTGTACTGCCAGCCTTATTAGCTCAAGAGAACCCACCAAGGAAAGCACCCCCACAGTAGACATTACCAAGCTTGCTTCTCTCAGTGAGATGCACCCTTTGGAGCTGTTTTCTCAGGACCATAATTGTGGTGCGCCGTGCTGTGCCTTCCATCCTATACAGAGTAAGGACTGTTTTGTCATTACACACTGAGTAGGACCCAATCTCTTTCTCTGTAAACAGTACAGAGTTTTCTAAGTATGTATCATTTGTGACACAGACTAAGCAATCCCCCTCATTAATGTGTGCACCTACAGTTGCTATAACTATCAGTAAGAAAATGTATTAAATAAATGGCTTTTCCCCCCTGCTAGACTATAAAAAGATGCTGATATAACAGTCTGAGTCTTTTGCAAAAATGATCAAGTGATCAGTTTTCTCTAACACCGAGAGATAAACTTCCATGCTGTTTAGCATGTCAGGTACAAGAACAGTTGTTATGAATAGCAGGAATTTAGTGAGACGTGCAAGTTAGCTTGGGTACCCATTAAGAGATTTATTTTAAAAGCCATCTACCATGCCTCAAAGACATGAGGTAGTATGCCTAAAGGAAATCAGGAAGTTGAAATAAAATGTTTTTATATATTTAGAAAATATTTCTTGAACATATAAAATGTGTCACCTAATGTGAAGCCCTGGTGGTACATAAATAAATAAAGTGATATGGTCATTGTTTTCATAAAACCTAAAGGAATTATATTCTTTCTCTATCTTTTAGTAAACTGAATACAAAACTAAGAGTACAAATCATCATTTAACTATAAGTTGGTAAGAAATATAATACAATACTTCCAATTTAGATCTGTCTCTCATTTTAACAGAAATGCAACTTTTGAAAAATTCGCAATCGTTTTAAAGTCATATATATAACTTATGTCAATCTGTTTGAGTATGCTAGCTCATATGTATTTTTAAAGGGCCTACTATAAACCATATATTTATGATAATATCATAATACATTATAGCTCAAAAGTCTTTGTTACTTGAATTAAAGGACTCTGAATACAATATTTAGAATTAAAATTTAGAAAACGAGATATCTAAGGTTTTCATAAGCTTCTAAGCTTTTCATATCTAATTGTTATTTCATATTTATTTTTATTTAGATACTTTAAAATCAAATAGTAATTTAAAAATATATTGGTGTAATGTTTACATTTAGTTTTCACTATTTCCTTTATTTTGGAAACCTACTATGTCGTGTTAATATCTCTTAGGTATACCTTGTTTTATGCTATTTTATTAAAAATACAGCAACAAGAATGCTGTGGGTTAATTGGACCTGCAGTCAGGTATTCACATGTTAATTAACTTCCAGGAAGCTCTATTGAAGATGTGAAGTACTGAGTCAATGTGTGGATTTCATGTTAATTTTAATCAGAGCCCAATCTGTGAATGTGCTGAGGGTCCTGGTTAGTAAAGTAGAATGTGTGGAAATTTATTAAGATTATAATAATGCTTCTGATAAAGAAACAAAACCTATGTTTGAAATGGGAGTAATTTAATTAGTTATAGGATTTGAGAAGAATTCATTGTTGCATTTTGTAGACATTGCCTTTTTTGAGAGTGTAACTTCTTTAGTGTGTGTGGTCAGCATTGATTTTTATGTTTAAGAATTTTCTACACAAAAAAAGTAGAAAATCAGGTGCAAAATGTTAACAGAAAACATCAAAAGTAATAAATATACATTTCCCTTGCAATATGTATCAGAAAAATCTCATGTGTGTGCTATGAAGGCAAAGGTAGATTTTCCTACAGGTTATTCATGCAGTGTTTTTTTCTGATATCATAACAAGATTTTTGGGACCAAGTTAATACATAGGCTTTATGGGACAACCAGTCATCTAAAAGTACAATAAAATAGGATTACACATGTACAACTTCCCTTTGGTCTATTTTTCCCATTATAAAATAATGGGGTAGGTTAGCAATCAACCTCAAGTCTCTTTCAGCTTAAAATGCTACAGTTGACAAACTTTTTTTATTTTTTTACATTTTACCATTTTCAATTAGCTAGGAAAAACATTATGAAGACTTTAAAAAAATGAAAAATACAATTATTACATGATCTAATAATTCCACTTCTAGATACATTTCATAAGGAATCAAAAACAAGGTTTCAAGCAAATTATTTGTATACTTATTTTCATAGCAGCATTATTTCACCTGAGCCAGAAGAAGGGAGCTGAGTGTCTGCCAAACATATATACAAGGGGTTGGGGATGTGGCTCAGTGGTCGAGTTCTTGCCTGGCATGCACAAGGCCCTGAGTTCGATCCCCAGCACCACATACATTAGAAAACAAAAAACAAAAACCCAATAAAAAGGAAGTTTTAAAACAAACAAACAAACATATATATAAAAAGTGTAGTATGTACACACAATGGAGTATTATTGAGCACTAAAAGGAAGGAAATCCTATCATTTGTTTCCAAATTTGTTTTGTGAAGACATTTTTCTTTTCCTTTTTTCTTTCTTTGGTGCTGGGAATTGAACTCAGGACCTTACACTTGCCAAGCAGGTGCTTGTGCCACTGAGTTATTCCCAGCCTATGAAGACATTTTTCTATCCACAGAAGAACAAATACTGTATGACTGCCCTTATACAAAGTACCTAAAGGAGTAAATTCCTAAAAGCAGGAAGTGGAATGGGGGCTGCCAGGGGTTGCCTGAGAAGGAAATGGGTGTTTATTGCAGTTGTGCAGTTTCAGTTTGAGAAGAGTGAACAGCATTCTGACCACAGATGCAGGTCATGGCCGGGTAACAGTGTGATATACTAAACGCCACTACATGCTGTTATGGTTGATACATTGTGTCAACTTGGGGAGTCTAGAGGTTTGGCTGAGTGACTCAGCAGGAAGCCAGGGTGCTTGCTTTGTACACATCCTGAGTCTGTGGAAGAGGAGGGCATGGAGACTGTGTGAGAGCTGCACGCCCCCTGGGTGGGGGTAGCCTGTTTGTTTATAATGTAAGGGTTGGAAAGAGGCTGATTGCTGCCATTCCTCCCTTTTGCTGGTTGTTTTTGCTGTGTCCTGCCGCCATGAGCAGTTGCCCTCTGCCATGTGCCACTCTGCCTCAGAACCACCCAAGTATGGACTGAAACCTCCACAAACTGTAAGCTAAATAAACCTTTCCTTCCTTCATTTTGGATGTTGGGTATTTTGTCTCAGCAATGAGAAAAAGTAACCAAGACACATGCTATAATTAAACATGGTTAAAAAGAAACGTTATTCTATGTATTGTGCCCTGATAAAAACGGTCCTGAATTGTGAGTGGTTTTAGAAAGATTATGAGAAAATAGAGACAGAAAGAACTCTGGCAAGTATTCTTTGAGAAATTGCACTTTAATAGCATTTGTTACTGTTAATTAAACAAATATTTTGAAGTTTTAATCTTTTTATTCTTTTACTGTTGACATATACAGTACTTTCCTCCCCAGCCTGTGTGTCTCAGGAGACATTAAGAAGGTAGAGCAGAGGACACATAACAACAAATAGAGCAGAGAATTATTTTCATGAGATAATAAATCCTTATAATTAAATTACAACTAACAAACTTTCAATGAATATAATCTTCATAACTAATATCAAATTTTTCCAAGAAAATTCAAAATCATTTCCACATAAAAATATCATTTACTTCTATACAACTCTAGAGCCTTGAATATATAAGAATATGAATACAGCAACTATAATTGTACCTTTTTCTCAAAAATTTCTCTTTTAAATAATACCCACAAATAAAAGATTCAATAAAAACGGGCAGCCAAAATGAATAGACACTTCTAAGAATAAGTACAAATGGCTGATAAATACAGGAAAAACTTGAAATTTGCTGCTGTTAGAGAAATGCAAATTAAAACTACATTGATGTACCATCTTACCCCAGATAGCACGGCCATCCTCCCTGCCCAGGGACCTAAAGAGTTTATCCTCGAGTCCACTTTGAAAGATTTTACCATTTCTCAATGGTCCTGACCACCTTAACCTCTGGGTGACACTGCATATGCACAGTATTGCAGCCTGTATGTGCTTCTGTGAGTTCAGCCCTGACATTATAAAAATTAAGAAGCTTTGTGCACTGGTGTTGCATACACTGAAGCACAGCATACAGTGTTACTGTTAAGGCCTGAGTGATTAATATGTTTTGTTCATGGGTATGTATACTCGTTTTTAAAGGAAACAGGGAGTGATTTTACTTCCCACATCAACTAAAACTAGGTCATACACTCAGGCTTAACCCACTAAGCAGAGATATGAGAAGGCAGCGAGGAGAACGAAGTCCAGGTATCCTGAGTCCCTTCCCAAGTGATATTTCTGAATGACAGTGTCTTTGGTCCTTTCCATGCAGCCTCTATCGTGTTTCCTTTGGTTTTCTGGTTCACTGTTTATGACCCTCCCTTAGGTCCAAAGTTGCTTTAAATATTTTTGTTTTGTTTTGTTTTGTTTTGTTTTGTTTTGTTGTACTTCCCTATTTCAAGCTCAGAATTACCCAGTGCCTTCCCAGTTGCCTATATTTTTATAAGCACTCTGTCATGGCTTGTGTCTAAATGCCCCCTAAAGGCCTCATGTGCTCATAGATGGACATTTCAGAGATGGCTGGAGAGAGGGTATGTGACACTGGTGTGTGATAACTAAATGGGTTTATCATAGTTTTAGTGTGGACCATGGAAGCTCCACCCCGGGTGTGGGTGATACCAGTGAATAGATCTATACCCTGCATGGATTATGCGGAGAGAGAAAGAAGACAGGCTTGCTGCTGGCTGCTGTTTGGCTGTCTCCTGCCTGCCATTCTGCAGATTGTCTCTCCTCTGTGATGTTTCTCTTTCTGCCACCTTGTTTTGAGTACAGCTGACTATAGACTGAGACTTCTATAAACTGTGAGTCAAAGTAAACTTTTTCTCCTCTGACTTTTGGGTGTTAGGTACTTTGTCTCAGCAACAAGAAAAGTAACTAAGAGAGATTCTGGTACCAAAGGGGGTCCTTGCTGTGATGCTTCCTGGCCGTGCGGTTCTAGAGCTTTGGAACTGGCTTGTAAAAAGATTTTGGGAAGGTTTGGAGATGCTGGATAAGGAAATAGCCCTGAAATGTTGGAACCTGAACTCGTGAGCTTTTGGTCAGAGTTCAGAAGGCCAGAATGCTAATAGAAATGCTGCCAGTAAAGGCCAGGCTCAGGAGGTTTCAGCTGGGAATAAAGACTGTATTGGCTGTTGGACTCCAGACCATGTGTGTTATGCTTTGGCAGTAAATTTGTTTGCATTGTGCTCCTGTCTAAATACTGCAAGAGACTGAGATTAAGTGCAGAGGACTAATTAATCTGGGGAAAGAAATTTCAAGACAGTATAATGTTGAGACCATGGCATGGCTACTGTTGATGACTTATAAGCAGATCTACTTTGATAATTAAGACTAAAAATCCCTGAAGAATAATTTAAAATTTTTTTTGGTTTGGACAGAAACATCCAGCAAAGTTGCAGCTTATAAAGGTGGGGCAGAGGAGAACTTGTTAGGTGCAAAAGAACAGGACAATAGAGAAGATGGCCTGAAGGTATCACAAGAACCAGGAGGACTGGATGCTTTGCAGCTTCAAACTTACCAAACTGAAAAACTTGGCCCTGAGAAGAAACCCTCCAGAGCGCCATGTTCCAGAATGGTAGCAGTCTAGAGAATTTGTTGCTCAGGATTGGTTTCATAGCGTGTGGCAATCCAGGCACATGACTTCTACAGCCCAGGAGGGGAGATGGCCTCTGCTCCAGCTGGTAGCAAACCTTGACATCATCCATGTGATGCTGATTTTAGGTGTATAAAGCATGTAAGACTGGTAGGGTCATGAAGGCTTCCACTTAGATTTCAGAAGGCTTCACACTTCCTGGGAGGCCAAACGGTGTGCACCTGAGTGTGTGACACTATGAGTGTAAAGTCAAAGATGTAGTGGAGGCCCCACAGTGGAGAAGCTATGCACACGCATTGTCTGAGGAGGATGCCAAGAGTGAGCAGAGCTAGTCCAAGAGAAAAGTCTTGAGAGCTACAGCAGCTGGCTAGTGCTGTAGGGGCGGGTTCACCCGACCCTGTCGGAGCTCACAATTTAGTGCAGATCACCCTGGATGCTGAACTTAATACTGCTGGATTTAATGTTTGTTCTGCTGATTTTGGTCTTTTTGTCCCATTCCTTTTTCCTCCCCTATTTGTACCTTTTGGCATGGGAATGTTTATCTTATGCCATTGCATATTGGGAGTGTTTAACTTTCTTTCCATTTGTACAGGGGATTGCAGCTAAGAGTTTGCCTTAAATCTCAGAGGAGACTTTGGACTTAGACTTTTCAGCAATGCTGAAACTATCAGGACTTTGGTAATTCTTAGAAATGGATAAAATGCCTTTTGCATAAAGGGATGTGCAAGTCTTTCGGGGTCCAGGGACAGAATGTTATGGCTTGTATCTAGATGTCCTCCCAAAGCTTCATGTTCTCATAGGTGGGGCATTTCAGAGCTGATTGGAGTTAGAGTGTGTGACATTGGGATTAAAGGTGTGTAAACTAAATGGGTTTAGCACAGGTCTGGTGTGAATAATGGAATCCCCATGCTGGGTACGGTGGTGCCAGTCAATAGACTTATATCCTGCATGGAATGTGCAGAAAGAGAAGGCAGGCTTACTGCTGGTTGCTACTTCACCTCCTCCTTCCTGACATTCTGGAGACTGTTTCTCCTCCGTGATGCCCCTCTGCCATGCCACCTTGTCTTGGAGCTGGTCCAGCATAGACTGAGACCTCTACATGCTGTGAGCCTAAATGAAGCTTTTCTACTTTAACTCATAGGTGGGTATTTTGTCCCAGCACTAAGAAGAGAAACTAAGACACAATCTCTTTTATAATTCTTTGTAATTTTATCTCACTTTGAATGTACCTTTACTTCCAACTGATAACCTAATTGGTATGGTTTACTTTGTCTTTGGAGGCATTTTGGGAGATTTTTTGGTATAACATTAGTGAGTTAACTCAACTAATTAAAACAACTATGACTATGTTCAAGAACCATTAAAATATCCCAATGAAAATTTTGTTTAGATAGAATCTATTTAAAAATCAATACACTTATAATTCAGAGTGCCCAAAATAAAAAGGAACACAGCATGCATAACCAGAGACCGCCTGTGCTTTTCTCTGACCAGCTTTCTTATGCAACAGCATTATTTTCACACTTCTTAAATAATTCATATGTACTTTCACAAATTCAATGTGCTGACTTCAAAGCTCAAAATTTACATGTCCTTTGTTTGACAACACTGCCATATGTTGGTAAATACTGAACCCATCTGGAATATATAAAGCCTTTCCCTAGTAGTATTGTAAAGAATCAAATACCAGAAATTATCTATTTTTCTGAGACAAATAGCAGTTAACATCAATAAAAACATTTTAATTTGTGTGATCTTCACTATATTTTATTATTTGAAAAAATAGACTAGTATACCCTGACAAACTAAAATAAGAACTGTAATGTATGCTTCTATTAAAATATTATTTGTGTTTAATTCTGAAATACATTTAGTTTGTTACACATGTATCTCACTACTATAGAAAAGTAGTCCAATATTACTCTAGCATGTATAAATTCAGTGATTTTGAAAATACATGTCTATACAAATAGTATTTTATGAACCATATATATAATTACTGATTTTTCTTATCTTATAAACGATAAATAGTATTGAAAGCTAATAAAATATATTTTTGGATTTATATTTGCTACATTTTGAATTTATTGAAATATTCAAGTTTCAGTGTTGCTATATCTTCACAATGAAAGTATTAATGAAATGAAATACAAAATTTCATGAAATAATGAAAAAATATAAAATATTTTTGAAATAATAATTTCATTCACTCTGGCCCTGAATCAAGGCCAGCAGTTTTCTGTAGCTGTTGATTTCAAGCAGGAGCCTAAATTGGTATCTTTCTGTGGTCTGCTGACCATTTCAGAACTTTAGAAACATAATGGTCAATGAGAATGAGAAGTTCCGAGAGCTGGTCCAGGGCTGGAGAGAGGAGGGCGCAGCCAGGAAAGGAGGCAATGGCGGTCGGGAGCAGTTGTCGAACCCCGTGTGAGAATGAGAGGTTGCGACAGCCACTGGGGCAGAGTCCCCACCCTGTGGCAACCTTCCTAATCAGCGCCTGGAGAGAATCAATGCAACTAGTACACAGCCCACCACGCCCGGCTCCATGCCTGCCTCGAGGCGGTGGCCCCTGCCTCTCCCCTGGGTGAGCAGCTACCAGCGGAGAGCAGCGGGGAACCTTGGCAGCGAACCACGGTGGCTCGCAGGGATCCAGCCGAGGAGCGGACGGGGGCTCCAGCACCACAACCGGAGGGAGATGCAGATGGAGGCGGATCGCGTGGTTCCACGCCCTTCTCACTCCAACATCAGGCAGGAAGCACGAGCTGGGTTGCCGGGACTGAGCTCCCACCCTGAACTCTCTCTGGAAGCACCTTGAGTCTCGGTGGCTTGAGCAAGTGCCGCCTGTTCCTGGCAACAATGGGATGAATCCACAGTCTTCAGGACTCACCCCAAACTATTAATGTGAGCACCAAGAGGGTCTCCTTACAGCTTGCACATATGAACCTTGCATGAACCCGTAGCAACAAATTAGGTGAAAAGCAGCAGACCAGGAGTCTGCAAAACAACATACTCTATACAGCAGACCCAAGAAAATCCTCCAACTCTATTCTAGAACTAATCTTTAAACTCGGTTCATACCCTGAACTAACACAGTGAGAATGGGCCAAGGAGATTTGAAGCCCTTATACCAAGCATCGTAAGTTCGTCCAGTGCCCAGCTGCAAGGGGTGGGGAAAGGTAATAATGGAGATCAGGAGGAGGGAGGAGGAGAAGAAAGGGCCTCTGGCATCAAGGCAACGGGACAGAGCCGATCGGGTCACCGAGGGCGCCCTGACGAGGGCACATACCCCACGGCTGCTCCGCTGTGGGCCCTGCAGCTGCTCCACTGTGGGCCCCACTGAGGGCGCCCCACGGACTGGACCCGCCCCCACCCATAGCATGGCAACAGGGCGGAGCTGTGTGGTGCGCTGTGAGCATAGGTGCTTTCCCACCTCCAACCATGGCAGTTTGTATACACCCCTGTATGTTATAGTATAGTCTGAGGCAGCTATATCTCTTCCCAAGGCGAGAGTCCAGGGGTATAGATAAACCCAGGAGTACAGTTATTATCACAGGGAAGATGACTGATTGAGTGGTAGGGCAACGGAGATGAGGGAGGAGAAAATTGAATGATCAAATGGGCCGTCATCTGTGTAACTGAGTAACAAAGGTGAAGGTAACATTATGTAGGACAGCATCCAGAGCTAATTCCCTTCTATGTTCTCTATAATTCTGTATTTCCTCAATCGTTTTTGTATTAACAGAAGTGAAGATAACTTTATATTATACAGCATCCAGTGCTAATTCCCTACTATCTTCTCTATAATTTGGTATTTCCTTTAATGTTTATGTATTAACTAATGTGAAGATAACATTATGTAATACAACATCCAGTGCTAATTCCCTACTATATTCTGTATAATTTTGTATTTTCAATATTGTTTATGGCTTATTCTGGTTCATATGTCTCCATTCTTTTGTCTTTAAAATAATAAAAAATAAGAATAATAATAATAATTTCATTCACTAATCTCTTCTAAAAATTCTCTTGAGATCTATACAAGCATTCATTCATTCATTGAAAATTTTTTAATTAGCTGCTTAATATATACAGGCATAGTCCAGATATATGAAATAATATCAACACTGTGCTTGAATTAAAAAAACTATATGCAAGTAAATAAGTGAAAACCTACTTCTTATGATTACTACAAGGAAAATGCCTGTTTACTATGACAGGCTGACCTGTTTTGTCTACAAACGTCAAAGACTTTCTCTTGAAAGAATCTTGAAATTCTCTGAAGGATGACAATATCAGACCATGTCAACAGAATTTCGGAAGTAGAAAAAGCGTACCCAATGGCCTTGTAAAGAGTTCCCCATACTAGACAGATGACGCTTGTAGCCAGATTACAGCAAATGATGGAGCAAAGTGTCGTAATAATAGTTGTTGGAGCCTTGGCTCTCAAGATCTAGAACATGCAGGCAAGTTTGGATTGCATTTTATGACTTTAGCAAAACACTAAAAGTTCTCAACTGTAAGGAACTATAAGCTGAATTATGTCTTCAAAACATGAACTGTGTGGAGGTTGGATCAATTGTAAGAGGGAATAATCCAGTTAAAGGCTTATCCATTAATCCAGTTAAGAGAACAGGTGGCCTGAGCCGGCTCGGTGGCAGTACAGATGGAGCGTAGCGGCTGGGGCCGGACAATGCTTACATGAAACCGAGAAGATGTGCTGACAGTAGGCCTGCTGGACTCCCGCGCTTCGGCGTCGTGGCAGGATAGACGGCAGCTCCAGTTACTGACAGGAGCAAGAGCGCAGAAAGCCCAGGAATCGCAGGTCTGCCTAGGGCTTCGCCTCAATTTCCTGTGTTAGTCTGATGCGGTTCCAGTCTTGGCTTCCTTTCTTTGCTCCTTAGGTGTTCTTTGATGTGACCCATGAGTCTTACTGATTGATGCCAGAAATAGTGCAAGACTGTGCTATTTCTCTGCCTTCTTTTTAACATTTATGTACTTAAAATCAATAGGTATCCCTCTTATTTTTCGAGTTGTAAATAATACCTAGACTTTCAATCTCCAGTTACTTACCAAAAATGAGAGTATGTTACTTTTATTTTCAGGCTGTTGCTATATAACAACAAAAAAAATGAAAATTTCAATCTTCTGCCTTTTCCCTTAAGAAAGTGGCTTTATCGAAGCAGAGATCATTTAGTGCCTACAGTGCATAGGAGAATAAGAAAGCACTTTTTACTGATGTAGAATTTAAAGTCTAGCATTAGGGTGGCGCCTTTGTCCACACCACCCCCTTCTTTCTCCCTGCCATGTTTTTAGCTATGTAGCTTCTGTGTCTTGTATGATCACAAATTCAAACCAAATTGAAGAATGGGGTTTATAATTTGTCCTATCAAATAAATGGCACAGAAACGGCAGTTTTTGTGTTTCCACTTGTGAAGGTGGTTTGAGTTTGCTACAGAATGCTTTCCATCTTAAAACTCTATCTCCCTGGATATTGATACAAAAATAAATATTAATAGTTGTGCCTTCATTCACTAATTCATCTAGAATACACAAATCATATGTGCCAACCTGAGCAATATAAATATGAGTAGAGAAAGTCCCTCCCCAAACAGGCTGTTTCCTATGAGACAGGAAAATGTTCAGGCCTAACACATCTCCCTGACGCTTTTTCTCTGAGACTGTTGATACATTGATACATTCCAGATATGTCTAGAAAAGTAGCTGTACTTTAAAATTTATACACTAAACAGTTTCAAAATATATCCAAAAGTCAATTTTCAGAGTTGGTGTTAGACAGTATTTGTTAAATGCTGACCGATTCGTGGCATTAGAGTAAATATAATGGAATCTAAAGAAAAAGAAGAACATACACTGTGCCTATTATACATGAAAGATTTTTATTTTATTTCATTACCTTTAACATGACATTTTGCCCAACTCCATGCAGGATGATGGATGAAAATTTTCTAGCACTTATTGATGCAAAGCACTATACTATGTGAATTATAAATGTTATCTGATTTATACCCTGGAAGTAATATTGTAAAACAGCAATTGCAATCACTATTTTTCATCAGAGAATCTGGAGTTCAGAGGGTTGGACTAAGTTGTGTGAGGTCACGTAGCTAGTGAAAAAAGCACTGGGATGTAAGGCAGGTACGCCTCTTACCAGTCTTCTCCCTTATTTCCTCTCTTGCATGCTTCAGAGATAAACTTGGTCCTGTCTGTAGCTGAATTGTATTGTTAAATGTATTTAATTCAAGCAAGAAGATCCACATTCATCTGAAGGATCCATGAATCCCCAGATGTGTTCATCCTACATACCTATGCCATCACAGCAGTTTAGCTAACATATTTCATGTTGAAGGTACAGTAAATGTAAGCTTTATGCAAATTTTACAATTTATTTCTTAAAAGTAAGCATATAAAGATATAAAGAGATGTAGGGAAACAAGCTGTCATACTTTGGGGGAGCATATCAATTGATAAAATCACTTTAGAAAACAAACTGGTATGAAGATTTTATATCCTTCCTGCAGTCTAGGAGTTCTACTTTAGATGCATATTTTAATCAAATTCTCATATATGGCCAAAGAGATGTGGGCAGAGATGCACAATGCATAATTAATTTTAATAGCAAAATTTGAAAAGAACCTACATAGTTGAATAAATAAAAACTCTTGCAAGAGTCTCAGAATGAAATATTATACAGCAGTTGAAATGAATGAACTAGGTATATATTCATTAACATAGGTAAATTTGAAAATTAGAAAATATAACACTAAATTACATAGATATATATCAATATACCATATTTAAAGTAATGTTTAAAAGGACTCCAAACAATTATATAGGACATGTTGCATTGTTACAAATCACTAATAAAATAATATGAATTGTTTAATTGATATATACATGCTAATTCTAAACATATTCAAACGTTAATAATAAAATATACACAAGCAGCAATTAAATGACTACTTGAAGGATAAAAACAAAAAAATTATTAAGGAGGTTATAAACTAGACTATCATCTAGGAAGAATTTTTTTAAGTACACAAAATCAGATGTAGACCACACACTAGTTGAAATCTGCCTACTTGATAAAACTAGGTGCCAGTACACGTTAGGTTCACCACTGTAATGTGATATTTTATTCTGCTATATACAATTTTATAATAAAAAGTAGGCTTGCACTTCAATTCTTTTATTAAGAATGTTTTTGTGATTACACTATAAATTAGGATGCTATTTCAATGTTTTTTTACTAACTCTTATTTATGAAATTTAAGTTTGGAATGAGAAATAAATGTAGAACCCTTCTTTGTAATATATGTTCTCATAAGTATAAACATTTTAGATAAGATATAGTTGTTAATTTCTGTCCTTTTTACATTCTTAAAAATATACCATATCTATGATCTCACAATCTGAAATTTAGTCTCATGATGTTAACTCAGTCACAACATATCAACTAAAACAAGTCTGTAGAAATAAGCTGGTGAGCCAGGGATGCAGCTCAGTGGCATAAGCACCTACCTGGCAACCCCAAGGTCCTGAGTTCAATTCCTGGAACCAAAAAAAAAAAGTGAAATAAGCTGGTGGCATTTTTCTTTTCAATGAGTGAAGTGGTTGGAAATTTAAGTTCACAGTTACTGTGATCACATCTATTTCTTAGTTAATAAGGAAAGTAAGTCATTTTAAAATATGAGATAGAATTTGAATATTATTCCGCAACTCATTTACTTTTGATGTCAGAAAATTGCTCTGAGCTTGTTATTTGAATTCATCAACCACAAAGTCAGTAACTGTTCAGCTTCTTAGGAAATAGTATCAGCAACAAGAAATTCTCCTTTTCAAACATCGTAATGTTATTTCAAGGAGATCATTTGTAAAAGAAAATGCCATTTAATTCTGAATTTATCTTTTATTGCTTTTGTGCTTCTTATTGCTAAAACTCCACATACTGTAGTAGGTTTTAAATGCCATGAACTATCTCAATTTATATATCATGTAGCATTAACTTTTTCTTCCCTTCAAAATATTCTTTACCTATTTTTTCTTTTATAAGTAAGTCATTTTTATTATTTGATATGTAAAATTGTTGAAATCGAATTTACAGGATGAATTTTATATTCCAGAATATATAATTTTTAGAAACAGAAAATTCTGAGCTCTTCCAGTCCACCATTGTAGGCCTGCAATGCTCCAGTAGTTTAAAATGTTCCCATGAGCCCACTTTGCCCTAACCTTGATAACCACTTCTATGCATTATTCCATTTCCCCCATACTTCTCATCACTAGATTTAAATTTTCACACTATGTTCTATTGGCATAAATATGTTTTCATTGGCTTCCAAGACTATTGGTTCAGCCAGTACTTTTTGTAGATATAATACTTTCATGGGACAAATATTTATTGAGACCCTGCTTTGTGTTGGCCTGTGCAGGCACTGAATACACAGCATTGAACAAGGTGAAATTGGTTCTTCTTGTACCACCTTTTTTATTCTCTATTTTTATTTCTTTCAATGTGAAGGGCCTTGTTCCTTACAGCAAAACTTGCCAGTTCATGAAATTTGAAAAGCTGACATCATATTCTTACGCACACAAGTCATCCCGCTGTATCACCTTGCTCTCCGTCTATATTTATAAAAGGGAATATTTTTTAAATTAATGTTTGTCTTAATCTTTAAACCATTCCCTGATATGTTTGTATATCTAAGAATAGTCTCTTTAACATCACTAAGAAAATATTACAGAGAAAAATTTAGTGAACTCAATAATTATTAAGTACTAAACAATGTACCTAGGTGACAGCCACATTCTCTGCCCATTAACTCCTGGATCAGAGCCTACTAAGCAGCCACAGTACAAGGGCGGAAAAGTGAACTTGGAGAGAAAGCATCCTGCTTTCACCTGGCTCCTCATCTTCAAGACAATTCTGCGAACACTCACGAGCACCTTGAGGGTGTCAGCAATGTGAATACTGAAGATTCAGAGCTTTTGCTGATGTGTGTTTCATACGCAATGCCAACATTTTGTGAATACTTAAAAATGTTAGATATATTCTAAAGCATCAAACAGTCAGTCTTCACTAAAGAAATTGTAATGCACTTTGAGGTGGGGCTATGTTTTGGTTGACCAACTGATGATTCATTGACCATTTGTGGCCTGAGAGAATCCTTAGCACTTAACCTAACAGTGGAAGCGTTTAATAGCAGTCATTCTCTTCTCACTCAGATGAAAAGAATTCCATTATTCATGGTTTTATTTTTACTTTCCTGTAGATTTGTGTTAGAACAAAGGAATGTTTATTTATCAGTAAAAGAATGCAAAAATTTGATGCTGCAGGTATGGATGTCAATGATGCTATTTAGAAATACATATCTATTGTAGGCAGGATGAGCATGTTTTAAATGAAAGTCTAAAAAGGATATTAACAAAAGATTTAAATTACAGTAACTGATTTTGACATCTCCAGTAAATGCCAAGAAACAGCTTTTACAGCAAGTTCATGGGAATGTTCAGATAAAATATTAATGAATTTTCTCCTAAAAGCAAAGTCTCTTATGGTCTTGTTTGACAGATGATGACCTTTGCTTCTGTAAGTTCCCACCTTTGCTGTAACTTGGCGTTTAGATGCTGGGCTTAGATGAATAAAACATAGCATTTTGTTCTTTGTGTTTTCTAGCATATGTGATAATTAATAGAAAAGTGGACTTTGAAGTTTTAAAATGAAGTAAATGGGACTGAGAAAGGCATTAAGGCATCTTTGAAGATCAGCTCGTCAGCAGGGACTTGTCAAGGCACCAGGGTCTCCCCTGACTCCAGCACACGTGGTAGCACTGTGCTGACGTGCTCTTCCCAGCAGCCAAGCAGCCCCAGCTTCAGGCTTCTGCACTGGTCAGAAAGCCCACACTTGATGATTTATGCCCAGACAGGTCAACAGCTCAGTTATGCACAACAAAAAATTTTATTCACGTAAAACCAGTCAGAGATACCACATTTTTCAATATCATGAATGCAAACAAGGAAACATGATTTTGGATAATTTTCAATCAAATGTACTATACAGATGCAATCTAGTTTCAATATTAGTGTTCATGCTTTTATCTTTAGTTCTCAAATTCCTTGAGAAGAAAACATTATCTACTACTAAACGTGTCTTAAGGAAATATTAGTAGGTAAATAAGAAGTCTTCTACCAGAGTGCGGAAGGTTTAAAGCTTGTAAGCAGTCATAAACTCAGATACACCCTTCAAGCAAATAAGGCATCATCTGGTCTAAAGGAAACTAGTACGTTAATTTTTGAGCTTATACAACAGCCCTGAAGCCATTCATCAGTGATTTACTTAGTGGCCTTACCTAGGAGTGTATTGTATAGTATTTAACTATTAATTAAGACTGTAATATAATGATGTAGGAAAAACATATGGAATCCTTGATGATACCTGCTTAAAGACACAGGAAACTTTTTGCTTGTTTTTAAATTCCTCAAGTCTGTTTTTACTATTGGCACTGGCATTGCATTTCCCTAGACCAGGGAAACACTTGTACTCTTAACTGCAGTACCCTTTGCTTGTGTAATGTTTATTAAAATCCTGAAGAGTCAGCTTCTCTGGAAAAGTGTTCCCAGAGTACTAGGGACCCTTTCCCCAGTGCCAGTCACTGGGACTCCTGCAGCGAGTCTCCGGTCTCCTCCCGTGTGCTTCAGTGCATAATGGGAAGGGATGAAACAGAGGTGCAAGCGGTGATCTCGGATGACCAGTTGTTCTCAGGTAACCATAGCCACAAGGCATTTATTTATTTATTTCTTGATGCTGTTTATTTATTCCATGAGCCAAGGGCAGTGGGTGAAGGGCACTGAGTGTTTCTGGGAGCAGTGATGGCGACTGTGCTGGCCTGGTAAGAAGAACAAGCGTTCTTGCAAGGACACGGACAAGAGAGGGGGCCACTGAGGAAACTGACTGGCCTGGAACCAGAACTGGAACCACAGCAGTCCTTAGCTCAAGGGCTTCTGGCTGTGACAAGAAAAGAGCAGGGCGTTTCCATGCTCCAGTCTGGCTCAAGGACAGGACAAGGACAACTCCGTTCGTGGTCCCCAGCACTAGCATAGCGAAAGTATTTACCAGATATGCAAGTTGAAATAATATCCTTTGAGACATATTTGACTAAACTTCTCATATTTGAAGAAATTCCTATCATCTCGTTTTGAAATTCTGTATTGGTTTTGTCTTTGTTGTTATTTTGTTATTTTTTCTCTTTACAATAGAAAAAAGAAATATGTTGTCTTTTCTATAACTTTTTAGTGTGTGAAAGATGTAAGTTTTTCCTAAATTTCTGATGTTGACTATTATAATATTTTCTCTAAGGCGAAATAAAATGATTCTAAGGACCTGTACAAATTTTATTCAAATTTGTTGCGGGTACACAACAATAATAACTGAATATTTAGAGTATTTTCAATATTTTAGGATTTATTTTAAGTGCTTTAAACTAATATATTTTAACATTTTTATTTCTATATGTTTGTGATACATAACAGTTGATGTTCATCTTGGAGAATTAGTATAAACATCTCATCCGAGTCATTTTCACTTCTTCTTCCCACTCTAGCCCTCCCCTCTCTCCCATGCCTGATCTCCTTTCCATCTTCACAAAGTCTATCTCCCTTTTCCTACTATGTTTCTTAAAAAAGACAGCTTTCACTTGAAGTAATATATTAATACCAAAAAACCTCTGAATGTGAATATTTCTGTTTCTGTTTTTTAGAAGAAAAAATTGAAGAACCAGCTAGAAGATGTAAATTGCTCACAGTCATATAACCAGAGAGTAGTGGAGCTGGGATTTTAGCCAAGAAGCTTAGCTAAAAACTCCTGTCCCTCAGAGAGCACTGTGCTTTCATGTATCCTGAGAGCCTGTGTTCTGAGACCTTCCAGATTCTCAGCCATCCTCACTCCCCGGTAGCTTTAGCCTCCTGAGGTGGCAAGGGTATCTCAGTGAAGAGGGAGCCGGTCCGGACTCAAACATCAGAAGCACTCCATCTGTCTGGCCCGCAGGCCGCCAAAGGGGTAGTCCAGACGACCTCCCGGGTCTGTGCCACCAGAACAGACTTCTCAAGGATGACCTAACACTCCCCCAAATAGCTAAGTGTAGTAAAAGTCTTTCACTCTAAAAAACAAAAACCGGAAAACCAAGCTGTACTGTTTGCTCTGCTGGGAGTATTTCCAGTACCTGCTCTACCTAGCATTTCCCAAGCTTGCAGTAAAAGTTGAATATCTTCATGGCTCATCCATCAACATCATGAAAAACCAGATACTCACACCAAGTACACACTAAGTTTGGTAAATACCAAGTTATGAGTGATGATATGGTGATATTCATTTAAAATCTGATATGTGTGTGTGTGTATGTTGTTTTGTTTTTGTTCTTACAAAGGCCTACTTCTCAGCGTTTACCAATCTTGCAGTCTCTTGCGTGAAAACTTTTAAACCAACCACATTGTCTACAGTTACGCTGCTCACACTGAAGTCATGTCCCTTGTGTTAAAACTGCTGGGGTGAGGGGGCAAGCTTTTCCTCTAACCTCTTAGTTCAATGATTTGAGGCCCGGCAATTAAAATAACGAAATAAATATTAGCCAAAAGAAGACAGATTTGTATTAGTACATATACATAAGAGTTTACAGAAAAAAACACTCAGAATAGTAGTTCGAAATGGTGGATAACATGCTATTTTAACACAGGAATGGGAGGAGACAACAACCCTTGTGGGAAAACAAATTAGTTTTAAGAAAGATCAATGGAGATTTAGAGGCATACCTAGGAAACAGGAGAGTCTTGTGACAAACCTGTTTAGGTGATCTCTTTTCCCAGTGCTGACTTCTTCCTGGTGGTAGGAGTCAATCTTCCTTCAACTTCCAGAAAAGGGATTTATGGCAACTGGATTCGTTTGGGAGACTCTGCTTTAAGGCAGATAAAGCAAGTTGGGAGCGGGGACTTCAGAGTGACATATTCTGAAGCCCTACAGAGTTTAACTTGTGGAGGTCCTGTAGGCTATTGTGGCACATACTGTAATTCAGACACTTGGGAGTCTGAGACAGGAGGGTTCCTTGATCCTGCAAGTTATAGCCCATCCGAGAGCAAATAGTGAGAGCAGATCTCTTTTAAAAAAAATGATAACACAAAACAAAAATTTCGACTGGACCAGCACCTGAAAATTCAGAGGAATAGTCACTGAAGTAAGAAATACGATCTGACAAAATTACTCTCAGGTTTATAGGGCACAACTCTCAGGTTTACAGGAAACATTATTGTGGGCATCTGGGAAACATATATCCAGCATTTGGATAATATTTCACGAAGACATGGCCAACTCGGAGTCTGACAGCCATTTTAAGAACTATTTGGCTTTTCTAAGAAATGAAATCATTTCACTAAAGTCTCCAAATACACATCAAAGACAAATTCATATATAAATAGTGAAAATCTTACCATCAAATAAAGTTGCTCTCTTAAATCCAAAAAGATCATGATAAAAATTAAAGTAAATGATTAAATTCTAAAATTATACACGACAGTAGTACACACATTCAGCATAATGCTCAAAATACTTAGACTCTGTGGCATAGGTATTGGCTGGACAGAAGAGGGCCACGTCAGCCACCAACGTGGCTGTGACTGCGCGTCGGCACCGTACGTGTCTGATACTGTATTTCTGTTTATTTAGCTTCTAGTCACTTCTCTTACATCTAACATGATGTAATTTGAATTCAGAATTTGCATGTTGCTGAATTATATTTTAAATTAATATCTCTTCATATTTTATAATACTGTACAAGTATTTATTATGTTAATCCTAAACAAACATTTATTGGTTGCATAAGCTTATTTTGCAAATTTGTAGACTAAAAACCTTAAATTGAGTTTTATCCACTTTTTTCTCTAGAAATATTATTTAAATTGTATGACAACCGTGCCATCTTACATTTTAAATGAAGTGTAAAAATCTGGCCAAGATTTGCAATATTATGTTTTATAAATAACAATTAGAACATATTTATTTTTAAAAGTCTTTTTGTAATTCTATTAACTTCCTCAATAAAGAGGGAGTTATGCCATTTGACTTGCTAACAAAGTAGTCATAAAAATACTAGAAAGAAAGTGTAACATATGTATGCACTAAATGCCTTTGAAGCCACTGCAAGAACCTGAAATAGAAATTATGAGCTACCGGCCAATATAGGAAAACAGAAGCTTCTCCTTGTGTAGTCAGGCATTTGTAAACTACAGTTAAAAGCAGAAAACATGAGAGGAACACAGAGGGCTCAGCCAGGTGTTACTTTGCGTGACTCATTCTGCTTTGGATCAGTGATGAGGACAGAATCACCCACATTCTCAGGAAGTCATGAATGATTCAAGGCGGCTGTGGAAGCCCCTGGCTAGTTGTCCTGCACAAATATTACCACCATCAAGGAAGAATCAACATTTATTTCTCTCTTCTTGCACCAGAAGCAAGCCAAAGAATTTTCTGTTATGGTACATTATTTCTTTAATAAAAGAACAAAAGCAGTTTGTAGTGTCCTTTCTGGTGAATTGGCAGGAAGACTGCACCTTGCTCCAGCAGTGTGATGGGATCATTAGGCATTCCCTCCAGTGGCCGCAGGACAAGAGGGCTCGTCGTGTTTCCTCTCCCCGCTAGAATCATATCCCCTCACACTATATAGGGAGTACAGCCTTCACTCAGGAGAAAACAATTGAGATAAAAATACAAAATGCATCTTTTACAATAATTTACATGTGGGTTGATTACAACTTTATATTAAGTTGTTCTACCCTGCAAAGACTGGAGTCCAGCAAACTTTGCCAATTGGAATTCTACTGGTCACTGGGTGTTAAATTGTAGCTAAGGAAAGTGAAATCACAGTTTATGGGGTGGAAGAAAACGGGGATGACAAGAATAGATATATAGTTAATAAAAAGACACTTGATTTTGGCAACTTCACAGACCAATAATCAAGTGACTCCAAATATTTTTGCTTTTGCTCTAATTCAAATACTTTTTTCAAATGTTGTCAGCAATGGAAATCTTAAAAATTAAGAAGCTAACCCAAGATGTATTTTAGGGTCATCCTATCATAACAAAAAGTGTTTTATATTATCATTAGCACAGTAGGTTCAAATTCTCATCACACTGAAAGAACCTTTCCTCATTTTCTGGCATGACTCTTACCACTATTATTTTTTTACACTAATTATTTAATAAAGTAGTAATCATTTTAGAAAGAATATAAATCAACTGAATGATGCTCATGTGGTGCCATGTAGGAGATGTAGTACAAACCTTCAGAGGGAAATATAATTGAAATAAGATTTAAATATTTTGAATAAAATGCTATCTAACATGTTTATGTGACATCACACCAGGTACTATGAGAGATTCAGAGCTTTAAAGGTCCCATAATTCTGGAGTAAAACCTGCAGGTGATAACCTTGAGTCTGCAGTACCCCCTTACATACTCTGTAACCATATAAATCTTTTTAAGTCTGATTCTATTTCCTCATCTCCCTAAAATGAGAATAACTATATCTACAAAGTTAAGGTATTTCTAAGGCCTTTAATAAACATGCATGGAAGAACATATGGAATTGCAAGGTTCAGTAACATGTCTATCTCTGCCCCCCACACGAGGAGCACTGACTGCTGCAGGTAACAGCAGTCCATTGCCAGATGTTGTATGGCACAGACACTAAGTGCTCTAGGAGTTTAGATATCAAAATCAATTCTGAGATGATCAAAGAAGTCTCAAGCTAGTCAGGTCTTCTATTTTAAGGCAAACAAAGTAATTGAACTTTTTAGTATGAATGGAAGTCTGTTAAATGTGAACTTTTCTAAAAGGCCAAAGATTATCCACGAGTTGTTTCATAGACCCAAATGATGCCCAAAATCTTTTTGTCTGTTTAGGAGTCAAATAAGAATGTACTTTGCTCTTTCTTTCTCCAGGCATCCAATAAGTAAATTCATAACAAAAGCTTAAAGTTTATAAAGCTTCTTGGTTTAGAAGACTTCCGGATTGTGAGAGCTAGAACACTCTCAGACTGGTTTTTTTAAGCTAGCCTTCACTGAAATTTTGTATCAACATATAAGTTGAAGGGTAATAAAAATACAGGGTAAAAGAAAAAAAACTGATGACTCCTCCACAAGCCACATAGATTACTTTATGGTTATAACTTATAGATATATTTTTATTTTGGTTTGACTTTTTAGAAGGTATTACTATTTTAATTATATTTTGGAAGCAACTTTCAGACTTACTTGAGCTAAGACTAGATTTCATTAAGATCTATGCAATAAAATCATGTTTCTTTTCACATAGTTTGAAGAATTTTGGAAAATATAATTTGTTCATGCAATTTAAAAATCAGTATCAATTGAATAACTTTATGATATATTTATGTTTTGTACTTTTAAATGTGAGTTACTGGCCTGTTGTGATAAATTGCTGTTAATAATTTAGTGCTAAATTACTCACAGAAATATAAATATAATCACATATCCAATTTGGAAGAATTTAGTGTATTTTTTAAAAATGGAATTATGGCATATATTGTTTTGTAACTCATTTTTGGTTACTTTATTTTCCAGTGCCTATATATATAATAACGTTTTATATCCTTGCATTTGTTTCAGATATCTAAATTTTAAGGAATCTCATGATTTCTTTAAAATGTATAAACTTTTACAAAGTGCAGTGATAAAAATTATATTTCAAACTTTACTCACTCATTATACTATTTTAAAGATTTATATTTCTATAAACTATTTCACTTGGCTGCTTCTTCCCTAATGTTAAGGTGATTTTAGTCATTTATAATCATTTAGAAAATTTGTAGTCACACAGAAAATATGACTTTTCTAATCATATTAATAGAATTTCTTCCCATTGTAGATCGCACTTAAATGATCTCATTTTCTCTGTGCCTTGAATATGATCTAAACATTTTGTTGGATCAATGGAGACTGAAAAAGTGCAACATATTCAGCTACATTGGGGCACTTATAAATTCAAGATATGTTGTAATTGTCATACTCAGACAGTTCAAATTATAGTAATTTTAACTGGAAAAATTAACAGAAACCAGTGATCTTGGTTTTATTATAATGAAGTATAATACATAAAGAATTTTGTTGAAATTAACATGGGATGGGGAATTCTTGATTTTTCTCAGTGGCCAAGACTTTTGTGAGATTTAGAAAAATAGTCTGTTAAATTCCCAGAAAATAGTAGCATAACACATGTGGTTTTTGTTTTGGTTTGATTTGGTTTTTGTTTTACTGAGACTTGACTAGTAGTAAATATATTCAGCAGAATCTCAGGCTGGTCTAATTGGAGGACATTTCCTTTCTCTGTTATTTTGAAGAAACTGTTTTCATAGTATCGACAGTGCAGTTTTTCTGACACTTCTGGAGCTAAATAATAAATAGTCCCCAGAGTGCCTAAAGACAAACTTAAGGATAAGCACTGAATCAGTAAGTCCGGTGGCCAATAAAAGAAATCTAAAAGGCGTAGGTCATGCTGAAAAAACCCTTAAAGTTCACTTGCCAGATCTTAATTCGTATAATTGAGTTTGGGCAGTGCCGCCATTTTTACTCATTGTTGATAAAGTGATCTTTCACTGTGGCCTCCATAGACAATGAAATCTTTCTGTGTAAATATTTCCACATAATTCTCACGGATGTCAAGCTAACATCTAGCCCCACATTAGTATAGCAAGAAGTTCACATTTGGTGAGCAAACTTTGTTACACAATCCTGATATCTCCTCAGGAAAGAAGTTATTTTGATATATTTCTGTTCAATTCATTTGCCCATTTATTTACTTTGCTGTGCTATTTTTTTGGTGCTTTACACATATTTTAAATATTAATCCTTCATTTGAAGAGTCACTA
Source organism: Dinomys branickii (assembly GCA_004027595.1). NCBI lineage: Eukaryota > Metazoa > Chordata > Mammalia > Rodentia > Dinomyidae > Dinomys > Dinomys branickii. The sequence continues at coordinate 49,001 of PVLD010001275.1, forward strand.
GCACAGATTTCTCCCCTTCTTTTGGATGTATGTTCATTCTATTGATTGTTTCCCTTGTATAGAAACTTTTAATTTGATATAATCTCATTTGTTGATTTTTGCTGTTATGTATTTTCTGTGGTATTGGAGAAATTCTATTCAAGATGATTTTGCCTGTGCCTATGACATGAAGTCCTTTCCTATATTTTCTTCTAGAATTTTCAAGATTCATAAAATTTTTTTTAATTAAAAAATAAAAATACCATTAAAATTGTATAAATGAAAAAACTAATTCTGCTGATCATGAACCTGGGAAAATGTTTCATGCTCTAGTATGTTCTTCAGGTTTTTTCTTGAGCACTCTACAGTCTTCATTGCAGAGGTCTTTCACACTCTTTGGTTGAATTTTAGGTATTTTCCATTTTGAAGCTGTTGTGAATGAAATTATTTTTCTGATTTCTTTCTCAGCTAGGTCACTATTACTCTATAAAAAACTACTGATTTAGTAATGTTGATTTTTGTATTTTGTAGAATTCGTTTTAAAAGAAAGGACGGTAACCATGTTAATTTCATGATTTCCTAATGTTTTTAATTAATATTAAAATTCACCACCAAGTTGCTCATTAAATAACTGCTCAACTCTTCTCAGTTTTGATGTGCTTATCTTTAAGACGATGACAATCTTCATTTTATGTTCATTAGATTGAAAATAATGATATAATGATATAAAGTATATATTTAGCACAATTTATTGAAAACTGTTATTTTTGGTTTTTTATTAGTGCACATTTATAGTACATAATGATTCTGTCTCATGGGAAATTGGTACTTGTATATCTCATCTTTATCATTTTTTATCTTTTTTTATATTTCATTACATCTTAGTGAAGATCAAACTAACTAGGATAATTTATTCTTCTCCAACTATCTCCAAGTAAGCATGAGAAAATACTGTTCATATACTTGTGAACTTAATTAATTCATCATAGTTTTTCTAATTTCTATTCCATAATATTTGTGAATTATTTGTGATTCAGTATATGTAGTAATCAGAAAAGTCTTATTAAGACAATTTTCAAGGATATTGTCATCTATTCAACAGTCACTTTTTTGAAAGGCAAAACTAAGGTTTTTAAGGCTTAAGAAAAGATAGACGTCAACAACGTAATTCTGCTAAAAGCTGGGTTGAACATGTAATTAACAAGCATTACTACAGTCCTGACATTGTTTAGTCAGTCTATGATCTTACTAACTCCAGAAAATATTATTGCTCTGCCTATGTCTTTTGTTCTGCAAATTTTTAAAATCAGAATTAAATTAACTTTTGCCATTCTGTAACCTAAAATCAGTTTTTCTCAGAGGGAATATTTATATATGCTATATCTATTGCATACACACATATGCTGTATTTACAACATCGATATCACAGTACGTCATATGTATTCTTACTAGGTCATTAAGAAAACAAATTCATTAAATATATTCAAAACAAATACTTGAGGTTTCATGTATTTAAGTTTTGTTTTAAAATGCAACTTTGTATAATGTTGGCTTCTGTGAATACAAACTGCCGTACTTGGGGGCATTTATTTAACTGTGAATTGTTGCTCACATTCTTTGCTTTAAATCATTAACCTTTTAAAATGTGTGCCTAAAGCATATTGATACATTTCTCCTCAATGTGCTAATTCATAGTGTGGCTCAAAAAATTGAAATCTTATGAAACAATTTTCTCAATAGAGAATTTACCAAGGTGTGGGGGCTGAGGATATAGCTCAGTGGAATAAGCGCCTGCCTAGCAAGTGCAGGGTCCTGAGTTCGATCCCCAGTACTGCCAAAAAAAAAAAAAGAAAGAGAGAATTTACCAAGGTGGATATGGCGTGATGATGCACACCTGTCCTCCAAGCTCCTGGTGAGGCAGAGGTAGGAAGACCATCTGAACCCATGGATGAAAGGCCAGCCTGGGACAACAAAGTGAGATCCTGTCCGGAAAAAAAAAAACTCACAATGTAAAAAGAAAATAATAATGTGTAAGAACCCTAACAGTACAAAATTGGAAACTTCAGCATCCAGTAGAGAAAAGTGACTTGCAAATTGTCAATGTAATTAAATAATTTAGCCCTTGTTGTACAGCTGTAAAACTACAGATTAGTTTAAGAAATATTTTAAAGTAAACAGAATTACATAAAATTGTATGTATTTAACAACTATGTAAAATTCTGACACTTAGAAATGAATGAAATTTATAAACATGAAGAGAATTTAGAAATTAGCATAGTCCTTGAACCCTAAAGGCCATGTTTAACTGAGGAACTTATACAGCTGAGGAATCAGTTCTGTTCTTTGCTCACCATTGTATGAGATGGGCATTGGCTTAGGCACTTTATGTCACAGGAACAAAACACCTGATGTCACAGCTTAAGTGGGAGTATGTGGCACCTGGTTTCAGAAGGTTCAGTCCATGATTGATTAAAACGGAAATGGTATCATAGAAGCATATTTGTAGAAGAAAACTGCTCAACACAGCAGGAAGACAGAAAGAACAGGGAGAGAGAAAGAGAAAGGGGGAGGGAGAGAGAAAAAGGAAAGAAAGAAAAAAAGGAAGAAAGAAAGAAAGAAAGAAAGAAAGAAAGAAAGAAAGAAAGAAAGAAAGAAAGAAAGAAGGAAAGGAGAGGCAAGGAGGGAGGGAGGGAGGGAGGGAGGGAGGGAGGAAAGGAGGAAGAGTAAAAAGAAAAAATAAAGGCATCAGAGTGAGTCAATTTTTAAAATTCTATTTTAAAAATGATTGCATATTTAATACATTTCTGACACTGATCAGAAAGATCATGAGTTCAGAATGATATTTTACAATTGATTTTATTTACCATTGTTGACCTGACATCTTTTTTTCACAGGGAGAAAAATCCCACTTCTTAATAACAGTAATATATTTACTGACTTTCTTTATACCTAAATACAACAACTTTAGCATCAGAGTATCAGTACTATTCTAACAATATCACAACTAAAATCATTTCATAATAATTTTTGCAGGTTTTTCTTTTTGAAACTTTAATACCTATCTCTGTAGGATAGAAGTTAAATACTGTGTTTTGAAGTTATTATAGTACTCTTGGAACTATGTCTCCAATTCTATGCACATGATTCTTTGTATTTCTTTTTAATTTTATAGAATTAAGTGTTAACTTCATTTTTTAATCATTTGAGTATTCACAGGACCCTGAAGCTAGTGTAGAAGATCTGATGCATTCAGATGTCCATTTTCTAAGCGCGCTGTGTTCACCCCGTCGCCTCTCCCACAGAGGAGGTCACTGCAACTGGCGTTTCTTAGGCGCAGATTTGTGCTCCCATTGTGCTTCATACACCTCTTCTTACTTTTTCACTTGAGTGCATGTCCGGAAATAACTCCACTGCAGTATTTGTAGATAGGCATAATTCTTTTCCACAATTTCATAATACCCTACTGAAGACAGCATATAATTTTAAACAGCCCCTTTTCAATGGATATATAGGTTATTCCAATATTAAAAGATAAATCTCAATGAACTGCCTTGTAAGTATGCTAATTTTTGCAGTGAATCTCTGAGACAGAGTTCTAAAAGGCAAAGAATAGGTGAATACATACTTTTCCCTAAGTTACTGAGTTTACTTCCATAAACGCTGTGCCATTTTGTGTCACAAGTGATAAGCCATTAAAGTGCTTTCTCCCAAATCCTGGCCAATAGGCCGTGTTAGTATAATGTTAAAATTTTTGTCAGTGATGTAGTATTTGACAAAATGCTTGCAAATTGTCAAATTACAACTTCTTGTTTAATAAGTGGATTTGAATTTTGATATCAGACATCGCTGTTTAAAATAAAACACAAGCTTTTGTGTCTATTTCATTTGACATTATGGCTTTGAAGTGGACCTATAAAATGTGTTTTGTGAAAAGCACAAAGAAAATTAAATTTTGGAAGTTTAACACATAGGCTTGGTTTGAATTCTTAAAAAATGTAATAAAAAGTAAGATGAACATGATTCTGAAAATAAAATACTGTTCAATTTTCAATTGAAGTTCAATATTCAATTTTATTCAAATATCACACATGTGATATAAAAGAAACAATCTTAGTAATGATAACCAACAATTTATTGTAAATAAATTTATATAGTATACACTTTTGGAAATCACTAAGATATCATTAGGAAAAACAAAAGCTTATAAATGATGTTATAATTAGAGAAGATATATATATATATCCTCCTACAGTAGATAGATTTAATAAAATATAGGAACAAAGTATGTTATACTTCATACTATAATCAAGATCAAAATCACTTTAAAGAAGAAAATCTTCTAATAAGACTAGAGATGGTGATTTCTGGCTTATGTTCCTGGAATATTTGGGTTTTTCTATGTTTTTTAGTAGTTCATCTAAATGTGTTTTAATGCCTTGTTTGGGTTGAATAGGTCTTAAAGCTGTTTCATTAATGTAGCAATAGTTGGTGTCCTTTTCAATAAGAATTATGTTTTTCTTGAAATAGAAATAGTAAGGGTTCTAGAAAATGATGCATGACAATTAATTCTTAGTTATTTTCTTTCCTTTCAGCACCTTCTCTAATTGGTGCGGTGAGGAAGGACTGGGCATCCCAGAATAGCATTGCTCTCTCCTGGCAAGCACCTGCCTTTTCCAGTGGAGCCATTCTGGACTACGAGATCAAGTACTATGAGAAAGTAGGTCTTACCTAGGCTCTGCTAAATGTATGTATGTGTGTATGTGCATATGTATGCATATATATATGGCATGTTCTATGGTGCACTATTTTATAATAAAATATACTTTTGTTTGGCTTATCCTAATACTTACTGTTCAAATTCTATATTTTATTTGTATTAAAGTAGAAAATGCTGAATGTCCATCTCTCTCATGCCCTGCCCTGGGGAGTTTTACAACACAGTACTATAAGAAGCAGAAGGTCCTTCACTTTAGAGTTTAGTTGCTTGAACATTATTTCTAAAATTCAGTTGACAAGAAGTTGTAAACTTGAATTAGGACAACCTGAAAGGAAATATGTAACACATATCATTTGCCAATGAGTTTAAAATTATATTCCACCAAATTAGAAAGACTGTGTTAAGAGACAATAGAAAATAACTAACGAAGTCAATTTTCTTCACATTTAGCTTCTCTGTTTTACTTTACAGTCGCCCTGGAGACAGTCTCAGAGACTTGTAAACAGTGTTTAGGAGAAGTGAGTGGATTGGAAGAGCAGGCAGTGAGCTGAGACAAGCTCCGTACCCTACATCTGCTCTTTGACTTTCGCTGTCTTTCCCTGCGATTTGCAAATTTCCTCGGTTTATGAAATTTCAGTTAAAAGATGGATGGCAGTTATTTTTTGTCTGGCAGATCTGGTCTTTAGGTAAATAAGAAATTTTCTGGGAAAGCCCTTCTTGCACTGCTGCTGTTCAGGCCTCTCAGTTTGAAGCCAAAGGAAGAATATTTTGGGTCACTATTTTCCAAGGCCTAACAAGAACATCATGAATAAATACAGGATTTCCTTAAAGAGCGGTAGGGGAAGCGGGAAAATGGAGTCCTCCCTCTGTGGTCCTGCTTCGTGAGGAAATGTAGGTCGGCTGCTGGCGGAGGAAGCTCATCAGCATGACTGTGTTCACTCTCGGCATGCTAGCAATTTCAGCATCAGGCAGTCAAGAAAAGCTGGCACTATCATTAACACATGTGGGGGAATCCAAAGCTTAAGAAAAGAATTTACTGACCTTGGATTATACATTTTGCACATTAGCCGGCCAGCATGGGCTCATAATCTAGTAGAGCTAGCCTTTCAGATTTTACAGTTTGTATGTACTGTGCTGCCCTAAGAAAACATTTTCTGCCCACGGTCTTAAATATATTTTTATGTATTCAAAATATATGGTCACCTAAAAAGCAATGCCCACACAGAGACAAGAAACTTTTCAGAATCAAATTATTTCTGTTTTAGAAAAGCATTCTATGTTGTATTTCATGCACAAAAATCACTCATTTTATAATTACTTATACTTCGTGTGTTTGAGAATGAAAATAACCTGCAATATTTCTCAGTAAAGATAGGTCATAGAGATTCAATAAAAAGAGAACCATTTTCATCTAATTAGAATGTAGGAAATCAATTCAATTCTACAGTATAATAATTAACTTTATATCCATCCTCATGCATCGATATGTAGCATTTGGATTTATTATGTAAGTTGTATTTTAATGCTGAAATAGATAATATTGTGAAGAGATTGAGTTTGTAAGAAAATGGCAATGGTCCAGTGATAACAGCCAAAGATTCCTAATTCGTGTTCTGACTCTAATTCTCATTACGCCTTTGGCCAGGACCAAGTCAGTAAATCTTGTCTCAGATGTCACTTTTACAACACAGAAGAAAAGAGTCTACCCTTTTGTTGGGCTGTAAAGATTAATTATAAGCAGAACCCCAAAATGCAAACCACTAAATCAGTATTTTAAAAAATCCTTTAAACAAACATCAGGAAAATATTCAGTATATAATATAGAATCAGAAAACAATAGCATGGGAATTATGCACAACTAAATACAAAATAGTTTTCTTTTCATATATAAATGTGTGGACAGCTAATCAAAGATATTGAAATATCAAAACATTTCAGAGAGAGTACAAAATAACTGGGACCATTTAAAGTCTTCCCATGGCTTCAGGTTCTAAGTATACATGTTATATATCTCCATCCATAATATGGCTCTTTCTTCTGAGCCAATAATTTGGGAAGTTTACAATAGAACTCAGTTAAAAGTCTAAGGTTTTTCATTATTAGGAATCTAAATGTTACTGTACAATAAGAAAAGCAAGAAGCAAAGTATATATATGTATACATATATACATAAACACACAATATCATTTCAATACAAATAGCCCCTCATAAATGTGTACTCATATATAATTATATAACTAACAGAGACATTTACAGTATAGTAGAATGCACACTAATCTGCTTCAAGTGTTGCTTACCTGGGGTTAGGGGTAACAGAGCTAATTAAACAGAGACAGAAGACAGAGGGAGAGAGCAAAGATGGATGGATGGATGGATGGATGGATGGATGGATGGATGGATGGCAAATAGCTTTAGTATTTATCTTTGGTAATTATCTACCCAAAAGCTGACCCCAAGATGAGATTTGAGTGCAAGGGATTAATTAAGAAGATTCCCAGGAGAACTGGTTAGAGAATGGGGGCAGGAGGAGTGTGGAGGAAGATGCTGATCAAACACAATGTGACTAAAGAAAGATCTGGAGTCTAATTATACCTCAGAGACCATCCTGTAGGGACACAGAACACGGGCTCCCTGACTGTGATTCAGTTCTGTCATTATGTGTAGGATTTAATGAAGTACATAGATAGCATGCAGAAAATTATGGGCGTGTCTAGTTCTCTTTAGTGGCGTCAGTTGCCCAAATTTGGGTCTATGAAAATTATAGAATCAAAGTTTTAAAATAAAAACACAGAATCTAGGAAAAGAGAACAGGAAAGGCTAAGATGATCTCAGGATATCTGCTGGAAGACCAGTTATTAATTAAGGTAGCTAAATGCTTAGAGAGCTATTGGAGGGGCTAGGGATATAGCTCAGTGGAATAAGTGCTTGCCTAGCAAGCGCAGGGTCCTGAGTTTGATCCCCAGTACCGCAAAAAAAAAAAAAAAATTAAAAAAAAAGAGAGAGCTATTGGAAAATTAATCCTTGCCTCATGATAATTTTCATATTTTCTTAAGTCTTCCACATTGGTGCAATAACTTTTACTATGCCTTGTACTTTCTTCTAACCAAAGTTACTCTACATTGCTACCTAAATTTGATCTATAAATTATCGATATTTTTGCCATTTCCTGAAAATTTCATGTTATTTTATGAATTTCTTATTGTTTTAAGTGCATTCTTCTATGTTAAGGGCAGGCACAGTGTCTCCAAAGTGTGATGGGCACCTTAGGCTTCTTTCCAACATCCTTCGTCTGGTCACTGGTACTATGGGCCTGTTAGGGAAGCAGCACCTCTAGCGTTTGGGGTAATTCTTTTGCTGTCCTGTTGAAAAACCTCTAGCTTCATTCTGTCCACACCAATCTTCTAACAAAAAGGTAATACTAGCTTGGCCAAAGCCTGATAGTTATCTCCTGAAAAAAGTTCTTTTTCATTCTATAATACCTAATAAGGTCAAAAATCCTTCAACCCCCATCCTTTTTCCATTATGTAAATTCTATGTTTAAATTATTTCTTTTAACTTAAATTGTACTATAATCAGTTAAAAGAAGCCCTTGAGCACCCTAAAACTATGCTGCTTATGTGTTTCTTCCCAGGGAGGGTTACCATTCTTAAATTCTGTAGTCACCAGAAAGACCCTCAAAACTCTGGATCGCAATCCAGGCTTTTTCCCAGCCTATTTTTACAAACTCTGTCAGCTGCTACCCGTTCCTCAATTCCATAGGCATTTCCATCTGTTCAGGTGTTGTTATAGCAACAGCCTCACCCTCAGACCAGTTGTGCACCTTAGTCCATTTGGTGCTGCTATGAAAAGATACAGGAGTCCAGACTGGGAAGTCCAAACTCAGGGCAGTGGCACGTTGCTGCGCCGCCACTTCCAAGATGGCGTCTTGAAGGCTGCATCTGTGCAGAAGGGAAATGCTCTTCTGTGCATGGAAAAAGACTGGAAGGGGAAGGAAAGGGCAAGAAGGGATGAATTCATCCTTTTCTAACAGCACCAGTCCCGACCTTGAGGGTGTCACCCTCATAGCCTAATAATCTATCCAGAGTTCCATTTCTTACTACTGTCACAGCTGCAATTAAGTTTCAACATGAGTTTGGGAGGGGATAAACTTTCAAACCATAACACCCTTCCTTTACCTCTAGTCTTCACTTCGTGTTTTTGCTCACATAATTTTTCCTTCTGTTTCCTAGTTTACTTTCTTATGGCTTGGTATGTGACAAGAGCTCTGCCCTGACTCCTGGAGAGCTGCCCTTATTGCATCCTTGCGTAGCAGAAGAGGAAGAGAATATTCTGGGGCTTCTTAATTAGGGTGCTACCCTCACTAATGAGGGGGTCACCAAGATCACATGACCCCTGAAATTTTCACATGCTAATGCCATCTGTTTGGAGATTATTTCAGCATCTGAATTTTAGAAGAATACAAGAGTTTAGATCCCATCAACTACTTAATCAAAATTAATCTTGTTGGAGCTGGATGAGGTGGCTCCTCCCTGCAGTCATATGTACTTGGAAGGTTAAAGCAGGGCGATCATATGTCTAGGTCAGTGTGGGCAACTTAGTGAAAGCCTGTATCAGAACAAATATGAAAAGGGTTTGGGGTGTGGTTTAGTAGTCAAAGTCCTGCCCAGCATGTATAGGGCCCAGGCTTAATCCCAGCGGTGAAAACAGAGAAAGAAAAGAAAATCATCCTTGAGGTATGTATGTAGAGAACACCTGTACTAATCTCTGAATTTCTTTCGACCACATTCTCACTGAATTAATAAGATGCTCTCCTTTAAAATTTATTTGTAAGTGTTAAATTACCTCTAAAGATTAAAGATGAAAAAAATAAATAAAATGAAGGAGAGAAAGAATGTGAGATTTTCTGTCTCTGTGTTTACAAAATAATCTAATGTATAAACACTCACAAGCTGGGAGAATGCTCGGTTACCAATATATGTAAGCACACAAAAGCAAAGGATTTCTTTCCTCTGCCGTCATCTCCCCAGCACTCAGAAAGGCACATAGCTAATAATGAAGAGACAGCAATTGTTGACCAATTAAATGCCAGGGACTGTACTCTTAAGAGTTTTGTGTGGATTAAATTATAACTCTTAATCATTTGTACCATTTGAAATAAATACCATTACTGCCCCTATTCGAGGATGGTGAAACCAAGACACAAGAATCATATCCAATGTCACCAAAATGACACAGGCGGAAGGTGCTGTTCTACCTGGCTGCCACGCCTTGTGTCATGACGGCTTTCTCAGAAAAGCTGCACTTTCTGCTGATGCTGACTTTGTAGTTTCCCCAGGCGAAACACTCCATTGCTCTCGGGTGCCCTTCGCATCTGTAAGACAGCAGCAAGAAAGCAAACCCGTCTCACCAGGGTGTAGTACAGCTCCACTAATCACCGGCCAGCAGCTCACTGTGCAAACATGAATCCCTGCAACGGTTATTATTCTTACATTCGATATTTAAAGACACTGTGGCTGGTACAGTATAAAGTACTCTTGTTAATTTTTCCTGCCATCAGCAGGTTTTCGATCTTTTAAAAGAAAAGATCATGAGAAAGGAAACATTTGTCATATCCAGATGGTCAGTAATTATCCACATAAAATACCGAGTTAATGTTACTTGATATTGTTTCACCTACTCACGGATTATAGAAATAGCTATGAGTTTTAATTAAAAGCATATAATTTAATGATACTAACAACAGTATATTACTAAAAGGTGCATAGGGGTGTGGAAAGGTTTTAATTATAGGAAATATTTTTATCACCAATCAGGGATAATTTAAAATAGACTCTTTGTAGAGAGTGAATTCTTTGTGTCATTTTAAAAGTCACATACTGCTTATTATGGATGTGTCTCGATGTCCCCGCAAAGCTTCCTGTGGTCATAGGTGAGGTTTTTGCAGAGGCGGTTGAATCTGGAGTGTGTGAGTGATTCACGGGGCAACACTAGGACTAAGGGTGCTGGATTAAGGGTGGTGATTACTACATCAGTGCACTGATTGGTTCGGCGCTGACCCAATCCCAGTAGACTGGATACAATAAAAGGGACAGGAAATGGCATGCCCCCCCCTCCCTTTTGCTGTCTTCTGCCTACTGTGAACTGTTTCTTCTCTGTGAAGCTGCCCTGCTTTGGAACCAGCCAGTTATGGACTGAAACCTCCACAAACTGGGATCGAAGTAAGCCTTTTGTCCTTTAACTTGTGGGTGTTGGATATTTTGTCTTAGCAATGAGAAAAATAACTAAGACACTGTTCAATATAACTTTGCACCGATGTCCCTTTCTTCTTTTATTCCCTCCTTGATATACTTTCTCAAGATAGTTTTCCAAGGATAACATTTCAATAAATGTCACTCATTTTTCTAAAGATATGTAATCAGTGACTTTGCAGCTTTGTTTGTATAAAAATAAAACAATTACTATAGCAAGAATCAAGAGTGAAAAACATCATTCTTCCTGATGGTAAATACACATTCCTCATTTTCTTTGGCAGCTACTTATTTATTTTCCCCAGGTTAAGAGAGTTTGCTCTTCCAGGAACAGCACTCTTACCTTGCAAGGAGGCACAGAAACGCATTTCCTTTATTCCCTGCCGCCTCTTTCCCCTGTAACAGTGATGATGAGCCTTTTAGAGCTTGCAGTGATGCAAACAGCCGGCTGCAGCACCACGCCATGAGTTCACCACCTCTGCCCTAAAACTATCCAGCACATACATTTTGTAAAGCAAAGATAAACTCACGTTTGAACCTAAATATGGTTGGCATACAGTGATCTAAGGGAATTCGGATGGATTACCTCAATCATATAAGTATCTTTTGGATGCAAATTGTGAGTCATTTAATTGAGCAAGTAAGTAGGATGAAATTTCACAATTCTATCAAGTTATTCAATGAATGCCAGAACTGCTGGTCCATGGACCACACAGAGTTGTATGTTATCGAGGGATCCTGCCTTGCCGTTGCTTTACTTCATGGAGTGTGGATAATGGGAAAATAAATCACAGTATAAACTAATGTGGTGGTATCTTCCTGACTAGCTAGTACCTCTAGAGATGCTACTTGACTTACTTACCAACACTAAAAAGTTCAGGCTGAAGCAAAACGCAGTAAATGAAGGACTAAGTCAGTTTCACATACATTTCAGTTTTTCTGATCTAATCAGCAAATTCTTGAGCTAGTATGTGAGGTTTTGTGGGCTTTCCCCTGTAATTCTTATTTGTGGCATTGTACACTGTAGAGAGATTGGCTATGAACATTTGGTACTAATGTAATCATTACCTGAAAGAAAATTGACACCCAGGGAATTTAGTGATACAAATACTATGGAGGTTGCATACCCGGTTTTTCATGTTATACAGCAAACACCACACCCCCTGTGGAAGCCTGTCCGGTTTGTGAGCCCAGGGAACCCTGTACTGCCTAGAGCAGCGATTCTCAAGGTGGCAAGGCTAGACTTGTGCCAATCCAGCACCAACAACAGTACTGTACCTATGTGCAGAGATGTACCAACATAGAAATAAATTAATAGACATTTACCCATTGCATCAAGCATAGAATATGTGCACGCATGAATGTTTCAAAGGTCTGTATTTTTTATGGTTTTAAAGTGTCTTCTATTTTATGAAATTATAAAATAATACCTCAGTTCATGAATGCTTCTGTTCACAAACAATTCAGTTTATATACAGAAACATTCGGCAAAATTTTGCTTCTGTTTGTGAGCTCTAGATGGGGTGATGAACAAGACCAAGGCCATTGTTACTTCATGATGTGAACAGGTCATAGCCCCCAGAGTGGTGGAACAAATTAAGTTCATGAGCCAAGGTACTACTGGATACTAGTTTTGTTTGAAGAATTAACATGCTTAAAATTATAGAAGTTGGGTTTTAGCATGGCAAAGATGTGTTAAGCAAGGAGAAAAGCCACTAGAACTAAGGCCTCTCCAACAAAAGACAGATTAACATGAGAAACTTTATTTCATTCATGATATGAGAGCCTTCAGATATGAAGATGGAAAGAGACAGAGAGATCTGTGCATTTTTATGATTCGGTTTAATGAATGGTTGCGGAGAAATACGGCTGGACAAATGTGGTAATAAAGTGGGGAGAACTTTGGGAGATCTGTTTGTTCACTTATTGCTGTGTCTCTGTATCATCTCAGAGATCCAGATCTGCCTTTACTCTGGGTACAGGGATGTTGTCTCTTCAAAGAGGGTCTCATGACCTGCCTCACGGGAGATGCACAGCAGAAGGTCAGAAAGTGACCTTTCTGCTTCTACTGTTTTCCCAAGTGTCATATTTGAAATAGCAAAGACTGATTCACATCAATGTCTAAATTTATAGACTAAAATAGGGGTTATAAATATAACGAGTATGTTCTAGTTTCCAGCAATGGTAAAACAATACCCTGTCTGCTATGGAGGGCCTGGGGTTCTGTTGGTGGTGTGCACTTACCAGAACCGGAGTTTTTGGGCACAACTAGACAAGGCTGCACATTAATCACATTTCTGCTAACTACCTACCTTGCAATCAGCCTTACATTCTGCATTTTAATTCCATTTCACATGTTAAAATCAGAATCAGTTTCCTCTGTTCCTGCGTCTCTCACATCGTTTCCTCCTTACTCCCCTGAATTCTGTGTCATCACTTTTTAATGAGGCTGGAGAAAATGTCCTACGTTGTTTTCCAGTTCTATACCTGGATGTGTGTAGAACCTTATAACTTTATTCTGTATTGCTTTGGTATGGAAACAAGAACAAGAAAAAATGAGATTTAGTGCTTTGAATAAAAATATGAAAAACACTGCATAGGAAATTTTTAAAATGACAAAGAAGTACATAAGAAACAAAGATGAAAAAGTAATTTCCTCAATAACCTGGAGATCTACATTAAAATTTTACTAGGAAGTTTTGCATTCTTAAGAAAAGAGAAAAACAACGCTGTTTTAAAATGACTAATTACATAAATTTCTGACTCATTTGAAAAAATTCTTATTGTTTAATAGAAGAAAATTATCCAAGGTGGCAAATAGGAATAGAGACTGTATTATCTGCAATAGTGAGTTTTCAGAGAATCACAATGTCCTTGAAAGAGCAGCCAGGGTGAGGGTACAGAAATAGTTCAGCACAGTAGAGCGTGGCGGCACACGCCTGTAATCCCAGCACTCAGAGACCGAGGCAGAAGGGTCACAGTGAGTTTGAGGCCACCCTGGGCTACAGAAACAAGCTCCAGGCCAGCGTGCACTACATAGCAAGACCTGCTCTCAGAAAAATCAACAACAACTAAAGTTGCTCAAGCTGAAGAATATATGTAATATACATCCAGAATCAGCATGGGCTTGGACTATGACAAGTTAACATTTTTCTATTATAGTTTTATGTTTTCACATTATCTAAGTAACAAAGATGAATTTATATTTACTCTAAAGTTCTGATCTATTTTGATTAATAAAAGATCCTCACAGGCATTTTTAATATAACATTGTCATAATTCTAATTATAGTTAACCTGCAATGGAAAATATGCATATAATGCTGTTATTTTTTAACTCTATTACTTTTGAAAGCCAAATATGTAAGACAAGTATCTAATTTTCTGTCCTAAAATGAATAAAACATAAATGTTACTATATAATGCATATAGATTAATCTTCTAATGTAGACATTAGATGTTTTAATATAAAATTCAAGAGCTGCAACTACCTTGTCTATCTTTAATAGATTTTCCCTTCTTTACTTGTTTAAATAGAGTGTTGGCTGATCCATCATTTGGAGAGAGAGAAGGAAGATTTGCTTAATTCACTTTTAGTTAAAAACAGCACTATATTTTACATGTTCCAAGTAATTACCATTTAGGGCCAGCCCCATAAATGTAAATAGCAATTCACAAATTTCCTCTTCTCTTCTGATACTCTACTGCTTCTGTCCATATTCAGGCACTTAATAAGTGGGTCTACAAATTGAACAAAGACACATTCACTTCCTTTGAGAATTTTGAAACGTAAATCACGTGGTGTATAAAAGATTTCCTACAAAGATGAGGTAACTGTCTGTAGGGATCCATTGTTTGCCTCCAGTTTTCTTCAAGGTTATTTCAGGAAATTCTAACAGGAAATACAGCCCAAACAGAGAGTACAGCAAAAATAACAAACAAACTTTTTGGTAGCCAATCAGAAGTTTAATGTATCTTCTTTTTAGAAATTCCCCTTTCTAATAAACACCCAATGAAAGGTGCGTGTGTATATGTGCTTAAACTGTGTGTTTTTTAAGCAGAATTCTATTAATCTCTGTAGCTTTCAAAATATAACAAAAAGAAAATGCAGACTTTTAATAAAAATAAAAATATGTCTTAAGAAATCCATAAGCTGCACTTTACTTCTGCTCATTTTTAACTGCCAAAGGAAACGTCTACTATCCAAGACTTGAAGCTTCCCCGGAGTTAGGAAACCTTGTGTGTCACAAGGTCAGCATCTGCATCTGTTGCATAAATTACAAAATAAATTACAGAATAAAAAATGAGTCTAAATCTAAAACATCTGTACATTTCTAATTCTTGATCCTACTTTTCAGAAGTTGATTGATGGTAAAGTACAAAGTCTTTGTGTAGATATTTAAACTGAATTATAAAAAAGATGATACTAATATTTACTGTATATTTCACCTGTCTTATCTCATATTAAGACAAGTTAATTAGCTGCTAGGTAATTTAGAGATGTATTTATTTCATGATTACCACTTACATTTAACCAATTGGCAATAAGAAATTATGATAAAAATATATTTAGATATTAATGAAGTATTAAAAATACATTATTATTTCTTTTTTTCTGTACATCATTTATATTTTGATGACTTTTTAATCAGTTCACATTGGTATTTATTAAATAAAATATCTGATAGAAAAACAAAAATAGACTGTGACTTAAAATCATAAACCAATTTTAATTTAAATTAACTGGATAGTTTTGTTCTACTATTAATTCTAGTTGTAGAACTCAGACAAGTCTTATTAATCCTTTTTGCTTCATTTTCTGCCAGCAGAATTAAAGTGGTCTTATATTATTTTGTACTCCTTTTCCAGTTGCTTGAAAATTAAAGGAAATTTTGTCTCTCTAGTCATAGTGGATTTTGCCAAAACTGGGTTAGAATTCAGTTCTTAATACTAATCAACTGAATAACCATGGGCGACTAGTAATAGACTTTATTTTCCTCCTCTGTTAAGAGAGAATTGACAACCATGACATAAGGTGTCATGTAGAATGAACTAATGAAATTTTCAAATGTAAATCATTTTATTTACTTCCTGTAGTTCCAGTTCCCACACAAGAGTTTCTTTACATTCTTTTCATCCAAATAGAATTGCATCTCACCTAAACTGCAAGCACAATCATCAAAAGAACTACTCCTATTCTATAGAACAGGGAACAGGAAGTCAGATATTTATAGACACTCACTAATATGTAAACTTCAGAGCAGTACCAGTTCCTACATTTAAAGCAATCATATCAGTGCTAATCAAATTATGCCATTCTACGTTATTGTATTGTCACCAAGTTTTAGTGTAAATATTAGCTGAAATAATAATTTTAAATCATATATTTGGTATATTAAAATAATTGATAAAACACTTATGAACTACAAAATATTTCACATTTAAATAAGAGACAGAAAAATGTTCTTCCCACTTATAGATTATATAAATAAATGTACAATAGTGTGACCATATCATAGACAAGTTTCATTATTATAGTACTTTCCAAGTACATATTATAGTGATGAAAACACAGACTATTTTCCCATTAATTCAGGATTCTGGCTCTTCTATTTGATATCTATATCAAATATATATATGATATGTGTATGATATATATGTATGATATGATATATATCAAATATATATGATATATATCAAGCACATAGATACATAGATGGACTGTTCATTAAGTATAAGCTACATTTATTTTGGCAAATGTTATTCTACTACGTTATTTCTATTTGAAGCAGATTACTACGTCCACCTTCACATCTCTACCCTGCGGCTATTTCTTCTTCTGTCTTCGTACTCCTTAAAGCCAACAGAGATTATGTAAAAGATAAATGACAGCCGGCCTTTGCCTTCTTCTCAGTTACCATCCTTTAATAGTATCTTTGCTTTCTAATTATTAATCAATCATAAAAATAGATTTCTATATAAGGAAATAATCAATATTATGGTAAACACTTAAACTTCCTTTCCAAAATAAATTCTCAAATTGAGAACATGAGAACTCTTTAAGAATTAGAATATTTGAGAATAGGAATGTCACTACTGTTAATTTAATCTAACTCTTTTATGTATCATGTATGACATTAGGAAGCTAGACCCAAAATAAACGGGTTTGGTCCAGAATAATTGGGGCTGAAAGATATGGCCAAGACCACAGGATATGTGTCCTAGATGTAGAGCTAATGGTAGTGTTTCACTCCCATCTAGGAACATGAACTGAATATTAACCTCATCCACAGAACACCTCTATTAGTTTCCTACTGCTGCAAAAAAAATTACTTAAAACCTGAGCAGCTTAAAACCGTGTTTGTATATGATCTCACAGAGTGCAGGATCTGAGCATCAGGAATCCAGAAGTAACTCTGCTAGACAGTTCTAACTAAAGATCTCCCATGAGCGCACGCTGCTTTATGCTGCAGTGGTCAAGGCCAGGAAAGCTTTGCTCAATCTCAAGAATTTGACATTCAGCAAGAAAAGACATCATCTCTGCATATGAATTTGATCACATCTGAAAGTGAAATTCAAGGCCACAACTGTAATGCCACTTACAATTCACTTTCAGGTGTTACCATCACCTCACTTAGTCATCTTTTGTTGGTCACACGGCCAACTCTGGTATGACGTGGGGGTGGGCTGCATGTGGGCCAGGGTGAGTGCTGATTTGGGCAGTCCCAGGGCTAGCCACTACAATGGGCTATGATCAGAATCTGCTGTGCTTCAGCTTGGCTTCAACAGGAAAATCGCTTGGGAGAAAATGCTGTATGCCTACTCCAAAAACCTGGTGAGAAAGTTCAGTGATATGTCAGTGATGTATTCAACAATAGCTCCATTTCATTTTTTAAAATTTCCCTGGAAGATTAGACTAAGATGTTTCAAATTCACGCCAACTTTAACTTCACACATTTAAAAAATGTCTTGATTTCCAAATAGCCAAACCATGGTATTCAAATTGTCTATGTTGGATTTTCCTGCCTCTAAAATAAAAAAGTAAAATAAGCAACATAACTAAATTGTCAAGTACATAATTCCATGCATACTAGTCATGAAAGTTAAAAAGAAAAACTCACACTTTTGGCCTCATATTCAGTAGTAAGAAATTAGATTGTTTTGACTCCTGCAAAGCTTTAATAATTTATAGTGGATAAAGAAAATCAGATCCCGTGAAGGCAGAAGTCCTCCCTTTTACATAAAAATAAACCAACTTTGTAAACAATAGGAACCTTTTCTCCATAGTTAATTATTCATAGATAATATGTATAAGAAGTTAATATTATATAAATAATAAGAAATTACATTTATGAAAGAAATGGCTAAACTTGATTATATGAACACACAAAATGCCTTCTCAAGGATCATTAAACAATAACATATTTGAACTTTTTCCAAAAATACTAACCATAATACAAAAAACAAGTTAATGTTGTACCACATAATTGTAGAAGGATAGATTAAAAGATCAACCTATAGTATCAAAGGAGTAAAAACAACATGAACCTTGGGGCGGGGGGCACAGAGACAGGGCCTTAAATCCTCAATATAGCTTAGCTCAATTTTTTCTGTTAAAAGTAATAGTGAAATTAAAGTTGAGTTCTCCAAAATCAAGAAAAGCCATTTCCAGCGATCTTTCTATTGGTGTTCATATTTCCAGTATATTCAAATAAATATCTGAATAAAGGAATGGCTAGACACTGAGATCTGTTTCCCCACTTCAGCCAGTTCTCAGAACTCTAATATTTAGCTTTTTTCCTTTTAATTAGTACAACCCTTATTAAAAGGTCCTTTTAGAAAATGCCTTATTTTCCTAATTTAGGAAGACGCTTAATTTCCTAATTTAGAAAGGTACTTAATATCCTTAAGAAATGCAGCAGAAATTGAAAAGTAGGGGGGAAAACACCTACTACAAGAGTGCTCTGGGAGCTAAGCTATTACAGCAACACTCGTAGCTTATTCTGCGTAGTAGGTGGTATGTAGCAGGGTGCTTATTTCCCAGCTCTGCTACTTTATCCTCATTACTAGGGGAAAATTTACGCATCTTACATTCTCCAGTGAGGGGAAAAAATCTAAGTCTGTATTCTTTCAAATAATTACAAATAATTACGAAGCTTCTTTGACCACATACACCTTTTGCTTGAAGAGCAAAGGCCTCCTGCAAAGCCCTTATTTATGATACTGATATAATTACTCCTAGAGAAAGAAAATCTGGCCGGAAAACTCAGTTATAAACCACCAGATGTTCCTTGGATTTCCAGAAAGGTTCTGTGCCTATCGCCGTTCCTAACCTCTCCACTAGGAGCCCGGTTGGCTACATTCCTAATGTGTTACTTACAGGGGATTTCTAAGCATTTGTATTTCGTATTAAAATGGCCTGCAGAGGGCTGGAGGTACAGCTCAGTGGGCTAAGTGCTTGCCGCTGAGCACTAGGGCCCTGAGTTCGATCCCCGGTCCCGGAAAAAAAAAAAAAAAAAAAAAAAAAAAAAAAAAATGGCCTGCAGAGCATTTCCTGATTAGGTTTCTTTCAGAACAGAAGGGTCACTCTGGGGAAAACGGTAACCTAGGCGGCTTTGCTTAAAAACATAACGGAGTTCTCTGCTTTTAGAGCAGTTTGCCATGGAAACATTGATTCTTATAAAATGAAGCGAACAATGTATAACTTTGCTGTCACTGAACAAAATTACTGAAAAAAAATTAAAAGTCATTAAGGATAGTTATTTCTAATCGAAGGCTAGCTGGGTTTTGCATGTACATTTGTCAACTTCTTCGATTTGAACTTACCACATTCTGCTTCCCTTAACATTATTCTTCTCTTAACATTAACCGATGAATGCCCTTTTGTAATTATCCAATATTAATTAGTTTCCACATGCGACTGGTGTCTGATAATTCTGTCTAATCTCTTCCTCTGTCACACTGAAGTTGATAAAATTTTCTAAAAGGCAGTAAAGCTGAAGGCAAAATTTGAAATACAGACAATCATCATAAAATGGTAGAAAATACGCCAGGCAGGGTCAGCAATGAAGTCAGAACATGGATTCAAGAAAAGAGCAAAGCTGATTCAAAGTGGTCCTGTGCAGTGGCCCTGAGCAGTGCACAGTGGTCCCCAACTTTACCACATCTTTCTTTCACTTAAAAGGTCATATTAGGCTTTTGAACAATTGTGACAGGAAATTTTTTGCATTGGGAAAAACTTGTTCAGGAATTTATCATTGAATTAAATGAAATCTGGGACTTGCTGGAAATTCGGTTAAGGATTTTTTTGAAGCATATCAAAATCACATTCATGTACAGAGTCTGATTTCTTTCCCTGTGTTAAATGATCATATACCAAGTGCCTGCAATGCATTATCTAAGTCCCTTCAAAACATTGTTGCAGTGAATTCAAATTGTACAATATGCCTGTATTCTGACTTCAAAAACATCAGTCACAATTATTTTCTGATGATCTCTTTAGTAATCTATACTTTAAAGCACTTCAATCTTCTTATCTGAGTTTTGAATCAGAAAAAAAATCTGATTTTTAGTGACGTACTTGTCAAATATAAAATTATGTTTCTCAATTTCAACTAATTGCCAGGAATTTTTGAAAATATTTTTACCCAAATACTGTCATCTGTGAAATACAAAAATCAAACCAATAATTCCTTCTTTTTATTATTACAAATGAATGTTTAACCTTATATTGACATTTTGCCTTATTATACCAACAGAATTAAGAAGAAATTAAGATATAGTAAAAACCTGTATGTACCAGGTTTTGAGCTACACTTTTTTGATACTTACCTTAACAGCAAATCTAGAATTCTTTCCTTCAGGTCGTGCTGTGCCTTGAAAATTGTATACAGGGCTCAATTGCATTCTAAAATTATATTAGAGTTTTGAGTTAAATTAATGTCTATAATAAAAATTCTTTGCAGATAAAACTTTAAATAATTAAAGAAAAGAAATGTTTTCATTTTTGGCTTAGACACTGGCTTAGTTACTTTTGCTTCATTGCCGGGACAAAATAGCTAACACCCAGAATTAAGGAAGGAAAGGTTTATTTAACTCACAGTCTGTGGAGGTTTCAGTCTGTGATCAGCTGGCTCCAAGGTGGGGTGGTGAGATGAGAGGCAACAGTGCGAGGTGTCAGAAACAGCCAAAGCAGCGAGAGCAAAAGGTTGGGTGGGGGAAGCCTTTTCCCCCCTTATACTGTGAGCAGGCTCCCACCACCTGGGGCGGGTAGCACTCAGAGCCTCTCCCCGCCCTTCTCCTGCACAGGCTCAGGATGTTTACAAAGTGAGCTCCTGGGCCTTGCGTAGCTGCTGAGTTAAACTTCTAAGTTCCAAAGTCGGCTCAATGTATCAGCCTTCACAGGCACCAGCCAGAGATACCAGGTCTTTAATATCAACAGCCACAGGAAAATGGGAGAAGAGCCTTTCAGGCAGAGGGAGCACAAGTGTGCAAGCCAGGGGCAGAGAGAAACCTAGTCAGTGCAGAGACAGAGGACTGCGGGTTTGGGAGCAGAAAGGAAGGAAGACGAGATGAGGCCGATACAGTGGACAGAGAAAAGGCGAGCACACCATTTCTCTCTGCATTCAACACATTCCTTGGCACCTATGTGCATGGTATTTTAGTACGTGAAGAGTCATATGAGGCTGATATTAAATTTTTAAACAGTACGTTATTTACATTTGGTTAAATATGCTTATAATTCACTTGAGATTTCCTACATTTCATGATTATAGAGTATCTTCATATCTTTCATTAAAACCATTTTATTTTTATTTTATTAGTGCCATTTTATCTTTCAATTTTTTCACCCATTCTATTACTCAAGAAAATAATCAACTTTATATAGCCTATGCACTTTTTTTTCTTTTTAATTGAGATTCTCACATCAAGACAGGGGTTTGTAAATGTCAGTCTTTAAAATCTTTGTAACTATAAAGTAGTACATTTGGATCATATGTTTCATTTCTCAAAATATTTAGCTTGGAATGGATAAAAGGTAAAAAATTACAGTGAATGTGTATGTATGATAACATATGCACTATATCTGACATAGTCCCTACATGTCTTTCATGACTTTTGTGTTTTAAAATTTTGCAAGAACAAAAGAAATCACAAGTCATGTTGGGCCATTCTCTGACTGCTTATCTCTCATGCTTGGTTGTGAGTCCTCTTGGGATCACATTTGATGATAAACATTCATATTCATGGCAACTAGTACTTTGCTAACATAATCAGCCAGTGAAAATTGAGAATAAAGGGTGATATTAATTATTATTGCTGAACTTGTATCTTTTTCACATTCTTTATTATTGGAAAAATGCTGTGTTAAAAAGACTTGATAAAGAGTGACTTGTGCCTAGAAAGACATCAGATTAGTTATTTTGAAAAGTTTATCCTTTAAAAAAGGCTGAGTATGAATAACGTGGACTATTGAAGGAAATTTTTGGTCTCACAATAATTACAGTAAAAGTCCAAAGATTTGCCTTTTCCCATATAAAAATAAAAACATATGTGTTCTTGGAGGAGAATATTCTTGAAGGAAGTCAGTCTAGTGAAAGTGGCATTCTCCAGACAGAGTGCTGGGGTCAGCATTTTGGGCCATGACAAAGGAGGGAGACATGATCCAGATACTCCTGTGCCTTGTCACAATGCCCAAGGAGAGCTAAAGGGAGCTCTTCAAGCAGCACAGAGACACAGAAATAAGTCCTTTTCAAAGGTAAGTGTTCAAAGTTTAGAAATCAAAGGCACTACAGATCATGGTCAGACAGTAACACATTCAGAGGCTATCAATCACAAGAAAAAAACACAGATCCATCAACACAAGCAGCAACAGATTTTGAATTCCGAGGCGTGCACACATTAAAGAATCATGCACAAAACAGCCACGTATGGAAAGCTTAAAAATAAATCCAGTCTTGATAGTAAGAGGGAGAAAAGAATAAGCAAAGTGGAAGAAGTGAAATTTCTGGAACAGAATGGGATGCTCACATCTGCTACGTGGGTGGTGGATGTGTGTCTTTGTGTCTGTCAGGTACACAAGAATGAAGTAGCACTTATGAAGAAATATTTAGGTTTCTTGGATATGTATCTGAAAATATTGCACAGAACTGACACAAAGTGACAAGAAAAAGGAAAATATGAAAGATGAATGTAGAGGTGTGGAAGGCAGATGACAAAATCTCCCCTATCCTGGCCCATTTTCTGAGAAAGAAACAACAAAGAAAGAAGATCACACAATATTTCCAAGAATAAAGGCTGGGAAGTTTCTGGAAACAAAGATTTCATAAAGGACAGCATATCCAAAATGGAAAAAATGAGAATGCACACCTAACAATTTATATTAGAACTACAGAATATAAAGGAAATAAAGAAAGGACAGTTTTAAAATTTGTTGAGCATACATAACAGGCCATCAACAAAAGAATGATAAATGTAAAGACACTTCTTGCCACAACAAAAAGCAAACAACTGAAAAATCTTTCCTTCAAATTTTATGATATAAAACATTTGTCAACCCAGCATGATCCATACTAAAATACCTTCCAGACCAAGAGATTAACAAAAGATAGCATTTGTAATCAAAAGACCTACCACAAGGGAATGGCTGCTGTGAGAGGAAAGACAATTCAAAAGTGTAATGTAAGAAGCAAGAATGGTAAAAGAAAATAACAAGCAAGTATATAAATCTGAAAAAATGTTACCATTATGAAGTGTTATTTTTAAGAAACAGAACTCAAGTACTGGACTAAACTAGTATACCTAGCTCTATGGTTTGGATGAATGTCTTCAAAAGGTCCATATATCAAGCCTTGGTCCCCGCAGTGTTGGTGTTCAGAAGTGTCGTGGATGTTTACATGATGAAACGCAGTGGGAAGGCCTTCGGTCACCAGCGGTGGGCCTTTCAAGAATGTTCTCCAAGCCCAGCCAGCCTCTCTCACTGGACCCTAGCTCTGTATGGGTGGTACGGGCTGTTGCTCTTGCTAGAGGCTCCAGCCTCTCTGGAGGCCACTTAGTCTTGCACGTGAACCTCCTGAACTATGAGGCAAAATGAACATCTTTTTACCATAAGTAGGCTGTGTCTGGTATTTTGTAATAGTGACACAAAGCCTACCTGTATACTTTCAATGAAATTATTAGTGAAATTAAAGTAATTCTAGTGGCATGATAGTGAAAATAAAACAGCAAAAATTGCACCATGCCACATAAACAGTTCATAAATTGAAATGCACAACAAATGATCATATTAGAAAACTTAAAATCCAAAAATGAATGACCAAATGATCTCATTGAAGAATTCAGTAGAAGGAATATAAAGGAACATCCAGGAGAAACAGAAGAAATGTGCTATGGTGTGAACACTTTCCAAAGTTCATGTGTTGCAAACCTAACCCCCCTGTGCAAGCATATTGAGGGGTAAATTCTTTACAAAGTAATGAGGTTGTTAGACTCTGCCACTGGAGCTGTGGGCTGTGACTGGACTAGGTTCCTAATACAAAGGTGCGCTTGGCCTCCACTCTGTCTCTAATGTGCACACCCATGCATGTGACGTGATGACACCACACTGTGAGGTCATTGTCAGCTAACCCAGCTGCATACAAAAGAAAAACAAAAAAATGACTATGTTGAATTTATTTCAAATGCATGGGATTTTTAACAGTACATAATTTATAAATGTGATTTAACATATTAGCAGTTAAAGGAGGCAGCTTATATAATCATCTCAGTAGGCACAAGAAAAACATTTAACATATTTCACTCTTCCTAGGTATACTTCTTAGGGAACTAGAAATATAACTTGCTGAATGTAACTAAAATCAAGCAAATACCCTGGTTAGTAAAAAGATAACTAGCTAATTCTTCCAGAAACAGAAGCCACATAAAAATGCCATGATCAGTGTTTCTACTAAATATTAGAGAAGCCCTTCAATGACATAAAATTAAAACATGAGTTGAAAATAACCTCACATTATTTCACATGACATCTCTGTACATATAAATTGTCCCTAAATCTATTACAAATCATTTAAATAATAAAATTATGACAGAATGTCTGGCTATGAAAACCCAGTTGCATTTCTATATATCAGTAGCAAAGAGAAAACACAATTTTCAGAGGAATTACATTTGAAGTAGCAAATTAATCATAAAATGTTGGGCGTAAATCAAATAGTTTTCAATTCAAACAAAACAATAATCAGGGTTTGTAGGAATTCATTATAAACATTCTGGCAGAGTCCACATGCATGGATAAAAAGATGGATTATCACACCAAGGTCACTTTTCCACAAATAATCTGAATGTAATTCTAATAAAAAAAAAAATTCAGTAGGTCTTTTTGTGGAAATTGATAAACTAATTCTAGACATGATAGGAAAAAGGAAAGAGGGGGCATAAATAACAAAGAAAATAAGTTAGGGTTATTCATCTCTTTAGCATCTACAGAGGTACTCTGAAGTACAGTTATTAAAGCTGAGAGATAGTGCTGCAGAACGAGGCAACCCGGCCAATTTATCAGAGAGGGCCCAGCAGACATACACATATACAGTCTTCAGAAGTGTAGCAGAAGTGTTGCTGCAGATCATTACAGAATCTATGGCCGGCTCACTGGCTGGCATTGAGCAATCTATTCTGAAAAAGAGAAAATGAGGGAAAAGAAAGTGTACCCCTGTCTCCTATAATTGACAGAAATTAAGTTCAAATATTCTAACTACATAGATGTTTTGGGGAGCACTTTTAACAATTCTAGAAGGATGAAATTCAAAACTTTAAAATACTATGGAATGTCTTCTCCAGCAAAGCAAGGAAAATATTTAATAAATGGAATTCAAGTCTTTACCATAAAAGAAAAACGGATACTTTTAATTATATTCCCTTTAAGAATACTTTCTTCCAAAAGACACTGTGTCTCTTGTGCTTCCCTAAGAAGATGTAGAAGAAATTTCTGCCTCCAAGTTGAGACTGTCTCAGACCAGGCAAGCTAGGGGAATAGATGAGTTAGGCAAGGGTTACTCACAGCACTGAGTGACTTGTGGGTCGCCACCCACCTTGGCTACAACACTGGTTTTATCATGTTCTCAGGAAAACACAAAAAGCAAAAGGAAAAGGTGAGAGTCCTTGAGAAAAGCTGTGTGCGCTCCATCCCCACCCCACCGTTAGCAGGTACAGCATGGTCCCGGCAAGTGCTGTCCAGCCACAGTGGCAGGAGACCTCAAGCTGCCTCTGGCACGTGGCCTCAGCACCTACTGGGACCCATGGGACAGTGCAACAGTGACACAGTACAAAGTAGAGCTACTTTACCTAAGGCTCAGAGGACCTGCTCTTGCTATGACCTTATGATAAAAAGATAGGACACAAGCCGTGAGAAAATAACTGTTACGTATACAAGTAACCAAGGATTAATATTAAAAATACGTAAATAAGTCCCACAAAACACTAATTAAAATAATAAAAGCCAATAAAACGTGTAAGACCTACATATCAATTTATATGAGAAAACGCACTCAACTTCCTTGGTAACAAGGACAGGGCCAAAGATGCCCACAGGAGCTGACATTTTGCACATAGTAGATCAGCAAAACCTAAGAACTGTGCCGTTTCTAAGAAATGGAGATGATGTAATGAAGAATGTTTACATTGCTGCACTGTTTACAAGTCGCTAAATCATTTTGGAAGATAATTCCATACATTTCTACATGTTCATATCTAGTCAACCAGCAAATTCATTGCTAGATACATACCTTAAAAATTTGTAATACTTAATCAAGATAGTGCCTAAAATGCTCAAGGAAACATTGTTCAATAGAAAAAAAAATCCAACATTATATATTTTGAAAAATGGGTAAATAAATTATACTATATTAAAATATGAATAATTCATATTAGTGAAATGAATGAATAACGGAGAATGCCACAAAATGATAAGCCTGAGAAACAAGCGAAGTCCCAGAAGACTACAAAGAGTACAACAATATTTGTGGAAAGCTCAAAGACATGTAAACTAAGTAATATAGTATATTATTTATGGAATCTTACATGTGTGATTAAAACTTATTTATTTAAGCAAGGAATACATAAACAAAAAATTTAGCATAGTAAATACCTCTGTGAAAAATGTAGAGAATTAGAGAACATAAAACAAAATTAAATGCACATTAATGGTAGAATTAATCATTACAATATCCACATAAAACACTGTTCATGATAGCTCAGAATTTATATCAATTTACTGTATGTTAAATAATATTCTACAAAGTGTGATGGAAGAGCTACTCTTTGTAAATATTTCACCACTATAGGGTTAAATCAATTTGAAAGATAAAGCACATATTCCCCATCTCTAAAGTTTTACAGTTCAAGTGGACCTATTAAATGCTCAGTGAAAAGCGGCATCCAAGTCACAAACTTGCTTTTATTTAACCTGGTATTTACAAATGTATTGAAGTTAGGTGGCAGCCTTGAGAATGTTCTCTCCAAGAAAGAACCTGCTACCAGGAAGGTCTCTAGTGGCTGCAATGCCAGGATGCACCACCATGCTCACTGCATGGGCCCCTTCGCTCTGAGCCCAAGGCACTGGGAATCCGCCTTTCTCAGCAATTACAGAACTCTTGTCTGGAGTAATGTACCTCAGGCTCCAAAATACCTGCTCAAGATATTCTCACAGTTGCACTGCCATCAGAGGCATTTTCTGCTGAACACTATTTCCTAAATTTTCTCTTTCCCAACTTACCTACATTGTAGTCTGAAATCACTTCTTGCCTATTCTTGAACTTAAAAAAAAATTGTGTGTGCCACTGGTGATTGAATACAAAACCTTCACACTGAGATACCTCTATAGCCTTTTACACACACACACACACACACACACACACACACACACACACACAGTCATACTAAATTGCTATGTTACCCAGGCTGGGCTCAAACTAGTGATTATCCTGCTCCAGCCTGCGTAAGTGCTGAGATTCCAAGTGCACATCACCAGGCCTGGATACTCTTGCACCCCTTGATATGCACACATTTTCCTTTTATATCTTCACTTTTAACATTGTTTTTGAATTGTGATTCCCAGAATTCAAAAATACACTAACACATAACTTGTTTAAGTGTAATATTTAATATTGCTTAGAAATAATGTTCCTGTGAAACTTTTTGAAAAATTCCATTTTATCCTAAAATTTATTACTGGCAAATGATGACATTACAAAAGCATAAATCTGTGTTTTAGCTCAGTCACTGTTTTATAGAAGTATTATATCATTTTGAAATTATGCATATTCTTTTTTCTTTGAATTTTTTGTGGCTTACCTTCAGAATGAGTATAAAAGAAAATTAATGTTCAGTTCCAAAGTAAAAATTTTTTACTAAATAATTTTGTTCTTCTACTATGTAGTTTTGTTTATTAAAATGAAGTTTAAATCTAAGTAAAGAATCTAAGAAACAAAAATTATTAAAGTATTATATTCTGTTTGTATGAATTTTTAAATACTTAGTTTTATATATTAAAGAACCAGTTTAAACAAATTATTATTCAAACTGATGAAAAATAGGTGTATTAGTCAGCTTCATATTACTATAATAAAATACATGAGGCAATTAACTTATTCAAAAAGAAAGCTTATTTAGCTTCTGCTTCCAGAAGTTCCAGTTCAAGTTCAGGCAGCCCCAATGATCTGGTCTTCTGATAATGACACTAGATATCAGTGGAAAGCTAAACTTTATATCATGAGTCAAGACACACACACAGAGGAAGACACCAGCTTCCCAGCACTCCTGTTTCAGGTACGTTACCAGTGACCTAAGGAACTTCAGTTAGGGTGGAGCATGAGCACCTTTCCAATCCACTGTCAGCACTTTGGAGACCAAGCCTGTGTACTATCTGTGGGATGTTAATCAAAACCATAGCAACAGGTACATCTCACTGAGCTTCTGAAGTAGCCCATGCCACACAAGTGACGTATAACTAGAAACATTTTTGACATGTTATCTTTAAATCTAAAAGAAAATGAGTATGGTAACGATGGAAGAAAACAGTTCCAACAACCTAGTAAAACTAGTCTCTCACTATTAATTGGATACCAGGAAGTGATCTCATGGAAGTTAAATTACAAATCCTTTTCTGAAAGTGAGCAACTAAAATGTCACATCATATAAAATATTTTAAGAAATCATTCAGTCATTCAGTAAAATAGACATTAAATTTTTAGATGGCAGACACATGTGCGACATCATACAATTTTTGTAGTAACAAGCCTCAAACCCTAGAACCTGAAAAACAAGATAATTCATTAAAGTACTTATGACTAAAATCTATTTAGTTTCAAACTTATATGATTTTATTTTTATTCAGTATAATAAAATTATCCTTTTAGATGGGCATATTCAAATTCAAAACCCTAAATTCATTAGTTTAATGAGATAAAGTTTAAATGAATCTCTCTTCATAAAGCATTTATATCAGATACTCTTTAAAATGCATTTGTCTTAATGGTTTCAAAATGTCCTTCCTCAGGACTCTTATAAGAGAGGCTGAGTTAACAACCTATAATTATGTACTCCTTACTGAGCTGTTAATAGCTTTACAGTCTTTCGAAGAATACACCTGCTGCTCATAAAAACATTTATGTTGCTGCAGAATTTGGCTGTGTTTTAGTATGTGCAGTGACCTTGCAGAATACATATTGGTCTAAGTTTTAGGGAAGTAAAAACAAGGAGAAGGGATATCCATGCATTTACTGAGTACATCAAGGGAAAATTTCAAAATATTTGATTAGTGTAAGTTCTGATATTTAAAAAAAATTCCCATTAATGCTTTCAACTTTCTTCATAAATATTTTATACTCTGGGTCTGTTTACATTTTTATTCTTAAAATTTTGTTATCTGAACTTGTATGTGTTGTAAAGGATTAATATTCATTGTGTGTATATTTTAATTAGATATTCATGACTCAAGTACTATTGGAAATATCAGCTGTTCCACAGAATGAATGAAAAAAGTAAGAATTGGAATTAACATTTTCTTAAATTTTCAGTAACAGACAATCTTAAATCTATAATTGGAAAAATGTAAAATTTTAACTGAAGAGGTGTTCTGCAATTTTCATGGTTGAGTGCCCCATGAATTAATTGTTTTGGCTGGGATTCAGTTGGAAAAGGCAAACTGCTGCTAGAACTTGTTTTTGATCCTTCCCTTGCACACAAGGGCATTTAAGGAAGGCAGTCAGTGCGATCATTATTTCCATATGTCCCTCTATCTCTGTGATTTTGCATATAAACCACAGCAGGTAGATGATTAAATAATTTTGTCCTATCTGATTTAGTCATGCCTGAAAGTATGTAGCTATTACAACTCTATTGTCCATCAATCCTTGATAATTTCCTATCTAGTTAATGATGCATGATAATTATCATCTCTAACAACTTCATATTTTACAACATGCATCATGTACGCCTGCTGCAGACTTCAATTGTTGGTTAGAACAGGAGTGGAGGTTCCTTTTTTGCCGTCATTCTTTCATATGGCAAATAGAGGTAGCTGCCGTAGGTATTGTCCCCCTCTGGCTCCTAAAACTTGCAATATTCAGGAATTAGTCTGTTGTACATATGAGCCCATACTAATAGTGGTCAACTGGCCATTCCACAGGTACAGATAATTTGTGAATGTCATGTCTCATAAAACTTTAAGTCAAGTACTGAATAAGACAGGAGAAGCAGCTAATCTCTGCTCTACAACCTAGGATATCAGCTCAAATAAATGCAGGGGAGGCAGAAACATGTAGGGAGTAGCTGCGTTTCCTCCCTGGCCTCTCTCCTTCTACCCTTCTTTCTGCACTTTCTCCCTTTTCTCCCTATATTGCCTCCTTCGACTCACTCTCCCCAAAACTCCTCCTCCACAGGGCTCTCTTGTGCTTCCCCCTAGCTTTGCGTTCTCACCCTGATCATACTTCTTATACCTCAACACAGAGCTTCAAGAAAAAGTGGAAAGTGGATTTTCTTGGAGGCTGGGCCAGGAGCTGGCAGCTCATCCCTTCTGTCCTACTCTATTGGGCAAATCAGTCACTGGCTAGACCAGATTTAAGAGAAGAGGACACAGACTGGCATTGTCAGTGAGAGAAGTGTACCAGAATTTGCAACCATCTTTACTTTGCTGTACTAGTTTATTTTAGGCCCTCAGATTACTACATTATTTGCTGTAGTTCTTATTTGTACTAATTTGAAAATAAGTTTTTTTCTTTGCTAGGTCAAAGCAAATTTATTAATTTAGAATATACAGCATTATAAAATTCAAAATGTGTGTAGCTAATTCTGCACTGGAAATATTGTAGGGTAAACATTTTCTAAAATGTAATCATCAAAGTTAATTGATTAATTAAATGAATCAAAAGAAAAAAGGAGAAGTAAAAAAGTCCTGAAAAGATAGGAAATTCTTACAGATTTTTTCAAATTCTTTAAGTCTATGCTGCTGTACATTGTGTCCTACCAGTATATGTAAAAGGAATACATTATCAAATCAAGTTATCCAAATGTAAATAAGGAGATTTCTGCATATCTAAGGAAAAGGCATCCATAATTAGCAACTCTAAACTCCACCATTTAAAAAGAACCACTTTTGTCTCCACTGCAAAACAGACTTATTGATGTGGTTGGATTAACTTTTACCCTAAACTTTCCTTATCCTTTCATCATAGTAATTTTCTTTCTTTCTAATTTGATTTAAAACTAGTTGATGTACATGAGTAAAAGATGTTCAGTGTTTGATAATAATGCACGCTAATGTAAGGTCTCAAGGAAATGGCTTGCTTTGCTTTGAACTATGCTACTTACATTCAAAACTCTCTGCAAGCATTTACTTATAGATTTACATATCTCTTTAGTTTCAGTCACCCTCACTGGTACAGGAAAATCCTTTTGTGTGGAGCTGTACTTCTCAGTAGGCTGTCAGTCACTGTAGCTTCTTCATTAGCACTGTATTCTCTTGGTAATGAGGTCTTCAGTTACCATTTACAATATTATGATGCATCTCTTATTTTATTATTTTATTTTATTTCAAACCTTATGCCTTTCATTTGATGCACAGATAATTCCGTCTGAGAAAATTCAAAATCAATGGCTGAGCTAACTGCCTGAAAACATTGGCTTATTTAGAGAATAAAAGTACATTTTTCAACTCCATATCACTTAAAAAGTTTAAAATCTCATTTTGAGAAAGCAGGACTTGTGTTACTTGAAACTTGATTTATACTTTGTAGCTTTGTAACCCAATCTCAATAGATACCTTCATTTTTGTCTTTAGATCACAGTTAAGACCCAAAAGCAAAATTTTTTTAAAGTTTCACTCTAGCAGCAAAAGACATTTAAATGGGAAAGATAAAATGAAAAATAAATCTTCAAAAAGTACTTTCTCCCTGTTGTAAATGAAACTAAGAAATTCTCAGGCTTACTTTCTTAAATGAGTATCTGGTTCCTTTCCATGTAAGAGGTAGGTCATATATGAAGGTTTCTTATAGCTAATTTGGAAAATTAAGACTTTTCTGTATTCACAAATGATAAAATTGGTTACTAAAGACTTTTCTACAAAATATTTTCTTGTTCTTCTGGCATTCTCCCCACTCTAGTAAAGTTCTGACTACTTTCCTGACTATTTTACTTGAGTCTGTCAGAAAACAAAACAACCAGAACATAGTTGGGAGTCAGTTCACCTGTATTTACACCATTTATTTAATTTTCAAATCATTTTTCTCTGCTGTGTTTCATCTTATCTAGCCTATAATCCAATTTGCCCTATAAATTAAAAAAAGAAAAAATTTAAGCGCCTTAAAATATTATGTCCTCTAGATTTATGTTTTTGGAAATTCACATCCTACAGTTTGGGAGAATTAATAAAAGACCCACTCTGTTCTGCCATGTTGTTACAGTAATTTAACTTCAAAATTGCTCAGTTTGAAACTTGCAATGCCATTTGTACTTGCAGGAACCAACAGCACACCATTCAGATTTCCAGAGGTACTTCATTGTTTTTCTATTCGGTGACTATTGCTAATGTATGCCAATTTTTATAATAAAATTGTCTAGTCTTCACCTAGTTTTATGTAGATATTTTATAATTTGACCTAAATTACTACTATCAGTAGGAATTTCTAAACTTTTCTGAAGATATTTAGTTTAAATTTAATTTATTCCCCAAATATTCTTATATTGAATGTAATTTTTTCTTTAATTTTGTACCTTTATACACAAAATTAAATTAAATTTTTATTAATCTTCAATAATTTGATAAAAATGAACTTTTTATGTGTTCGTGTGTTTCTGCTGTTTATATTTCCTGCTTTTTCTACAGACACAAGATTCTTATCACTACATTTACATGACTTAACAATCCTCATAAACTGTCCAAAACTAAGAAAAATGGCAAATTTTAAATTACTGTTTGCCTATAATACACTTCTAGAAAATATTAAGGAATTTGGAATGAAGTAAGTTTCTTTCATAACAACTTTATACGTGCGTATGGAGTGGTAGTACACTTAAGAAAAACCAGTATCGCATCCAGTGAAGGTAGGTGCGAAGGAGACAGGGGAGAGTTAAAACTTAATAATAGTTAAGAATATGCACTACAAGATATTTCAGCACAAATCTTAGGATTTTTCTAAAGTATGAAGTTTTGTAAACTGTTTTCTGGGAAATAAAATCTTGCATTTTTATATACTCTTGTTATGAAAACAAATCAAATATATGATGCAATATTATTGTATTTTGATTATAAAAGTATTATAAGCAAAAAACCGTTTTTCTCACCTCTCTTTTATCATTTAATTGGTATTAATTTATGTAAACTAATTTTAACATGCTATAATAATATTTAAGAATTTAAAAGCTAAATATTTGGAGCAATCAATGTACTAATTTCTTCATGCAATCATTTTAATAATATGTCATGACAGCCCATAATGTGGTAAGCAAAGGAATACTATATTAGCAATGTGAATATAACTGCTAACAGAGAAGCTAAATACCTACAGAATTTTTAAAGGACCTTTCCCAGCACCTGTAAGATTACTTTAAAGTATAAACCTATGTTGTCCTGGATTAAATGCCCTCCCTATTGATAATTGCTCCTAAAATAAAGAAGTAATATTATATTACATGTGTGCTGAAGCCTGTGTAAGAGTTTTACATATTATTTCACTTCATCCTTACAACAGATCTGGCCATTTGAGACAGATCTCACCATGCTTTTATAGTTGAAGCTGACTCCACCTAGAAATCTACCAATCTCACCTACTGGTACTCATGTAGCACCAAAATTTTTTAAAGGTCACTCTTAATAATCTTACCATTTCTTGTCAATAAAATAATTACCATTTTCAAAAATTTAATTATTTATGTATTTTTTTAAAAATTAGGTATATTTAATTTCATATCAGTATTCCTTGATCACCAGGTGTTCTATGCCATCTCTGACTAGTGTTCAACATTTAATCTTCAGGGAATACACTTAATTTTAATCTTTAGTGAAACAAGGTACACATTAGATGAAATATATATCAAAAGTCATGAAAACACATTCAAAGTGATCTGTGGCTAATTCCTCCTTTGGGCTACAGGGGCTAATCAAGAGTTGATTGTAGTAAATTAGATTTATACTATGTTTAATGATACTTCTTGCCACAAGTGCAGTGAGAAAGTACTTGTGTATTTAGAATAGCTACTTCTATAGTTTTCTTACTTATGCATATTTTAAAATTTTGTGATAGCAGTGGCTAATTTTTACCTAAGGGAAATGTTTCAGAATACCCACCAGCTACATTATGATAAACCACTTTACTAATGAATTTAACCCTTTTTCTCCTCAAATAATAAATTTGCTCTTCTGAATTTTAATGTATGTGAGAAAAGAAACCTACTTTCTTGTTTGCCTGCAACACAACCAAACTATGAATAACAAAAAGCAGAATTCAAAGCATAAGAGAGTTCCTCAGCCTAGGGAAGGCAGGAACGAGGACAGTGGAGGCTACTCAATTTCTGTGCAGTTTCTCTACCTGTAGTTCCTTGTCATGGATTCAGTCATCAAGAAAGAATCTAAAACCACTCTCATCTTGGGGACAATGGGCTCTTACCCCTTTCTCTTTGCTGTTGGGGTACGGAGGTCTAGTCTCAGAAGAACCCAGGTGAGCTGAAAGCTGCCCCGTGTGCCTGCAACAGAACAGTCTCAGTTCTCCAGGTCCCAGTGCTATGTGCCTAGATCTGCCCTAGAAACATGGCGTGTTAACTAGTTCAGGGTTTTCTTTGTGAATATTGATCAACAGACATTTACCAAATATTGACCATGCATCCACCTTTCCTTTGCTCTCTCCTTTTGCTTTGCTTATTTCTGAGAGTGATATCTAGTACACTGTTGAGGAAATTTATCTGTAACTGGAGATACACACACAGCGTACATTGAAACAACTACGAGAGGACGTTAGAAAGCATAAACGTTAGCGCTCTGTCCTGATCAGAACCAAAGTATGCAGAAATTATTACATTCACGAGGAGGATGGAAAGACAAGGACCAGTAAGTGTCCTTCCGTGGCATGCCCCGTGATCGCGTCCTCTTCGCTGGCCCAGCGTCCCAAGTGGACGTTTGGTGACGACCTCATCCGTGGGTTCATCCACTCATGAGCACGGAGCCCCACGGTCCATGCCCTCCCAAAAGCCCCACGTCTGGTTTATGTCTAAACCAAAGAGTCACCATCTTCAGAGAACAACACACTCATCTCCTATTATATTCACAATATTTGGTTCCAAGCTATTTTGTAAAATGTGGATATGTCGTGTAAACCAGAAACTTTGATTTCAAATATATATATTTATTTCATATATATACTTATTATTTATTTATATATAAATATATATTATATATTTATTTCAAATATCTATGTGAAAGGGGAAGACAAAATATGCATACACACTTTAGCGGTATGCTGTACTAATAGATGTCTGGAAGCTAATGCAACCACCTTCAGCAGCTTATAATTGTAGAAGTCAAAGGTACCTTGTATTAATGTCATGGTGTCTCAATAAATTTCATATTAAAACATTTACACAAGTTTTTCTTCTCCTGATGTATACATTTTTGGTGGAATATTACACTAAAGTTCATTGCTACTAAATATGTTTGTTTCACAACTGGTACTGTTTTCTGTGCATATTAAAGCACTCTGCACTATCCAAGGACAGATAGTACCACTGGCTTTACTTGCAACCAGCGTGCATCATTTTATGACTGCCGGTACCTTGGGCCAGCGAGCCTCCTCTGTGCATTCACAGAGCAGTGTGCTTTGCCACCTGTTAAACTTACACCTTAGGTCATCAATTTACTGTCAGATGACTTGTGTTGATCCAGAGAAGTTGCAAACAATTGTCCTGGATAACCTGCATAGAAGTTTTATAGTAATATGTTTTGGAAGTTAGTAAATACTAAGAATTGCTTAGATAACACATCCTATGAAAACTGTAACTATTACAGTACTTTGGGTGAAATTGGTAAACTTAAATCAATGTACTCAGTAGTTAATAAGCACAAAGCACAAGAAGTTAAAAGATAATAATCTTAACACAAAAAATATAGAGACAAAAAAATGCAGCAAATTTTAGCGGAAGTGTATATGAAATGTAATTGGCAACAAAGAAACAATAGAGAAAGAAATGAAGCCAAAAGTTGGTTTAAAGCCCTGGAAAACTTGATTGCCAAAAAACAAAGTTTAAAAATGAATAATATTAAGAATAAGAAGGGAAATTTTACCATAGAGTCAGCAAAGACACAAAACATAAGAAAATATTTATGAACATTGGAATATATTGTCTAGTATACTTAAATATATATATATATATATATATATATATATATATATATATAAAAATTGTGGTTTAGGTTTAAGATGCCCCAAAAGCCTCCTGTGTTTGCCAGGTGATTGCACCATGAGGGCACCATGCTCCACAGTGCACTCCTCCACTGATAAGTTTACAACTGAATATACTGTGGGGATTTGGGGCCTGGCTGGAGTAAGTCCCTGGGAGCATAACCTGGAAGGGTATGTTCTTAGCTCCAGCTCCCTGCTTCTTCTGGTTTCCTGCCTGCCATAGGCTGAGCTGCTCCTCTGCCAGGCTTTCTACCGTGCCATTTCTGCCTTGGAGCCAGTCTATTTTAGACTGAACCCATGGGAGACCTGAACCAAATAAGCCTCTCTTCCTTCAAGATGGAGTATTTTGGAGTCAGGTGTCTTCCCAGTAACAACTAAATAACTGATACACAAAACTGAGTCTGAGAGATATGTGGTCACTGTGACTGTACTTAATCATGTAGTTCAGAAGCCTTTGGAACCGGTTTATGGGAGGAGTTAGGAAACGGTAGGAAATGCCAGCTAGAATGTTGTGAGCACTGCTCAATGTGCACTACTGGTCATGGCTCAGAGGAGGAGAATGCTGTCAGAATGGGAACAGTAAAGATCATGCTCAGCAGGTTTCAGTTGGGAACAAGGATTCCATTGGCTGTTGGACTACAGGCATATGTGTTATGCTCTGACAAAAATTTTGTCTAAGTTTTATCTATGCCCTGAGATTTTTGTGGAAATCTGAGATTAAGGGCAGTAGGCTAATTGCTCTGGCAGAGGAAATTTCATGGCAACCAATACTCAGGGTGTGGAATGGGTATTGCTGGTTGCCTTTAGAGTGATCTGCCAGGCCCATCCTTTAGAGATCCCAGGATATTAAAAGGAAATGCTTTAAGAAGATTGCTTGTGGAGAGCCCAGCTTATTCATGGCCTTCTAGGAAAGTCTTCCCCAAGTTTAGTTATCCATGCACTCAGAGAGTCCTGCAGCAGTGGTTCAGGAGGGCTTGGCTGCTGTACTAGCTGGTGGCAGATTTTGTTCTCATCCACATGGTGCTGGTTTTCCAGGCATACAGAATGTAACAGCTGTAGAGCCACAGAAGTTTTCACTAAAATTTCAGGCCAGAGGCAGTATGACCCTAAGAGGCTAGTGTTAAACTGAAAACAGTGAACCAACAGTGGAGTGGAGTCCCCAGTAATTTGTGGATTCTGGGAACATGAAAGTTCTCCTGAGGAAAGCGTCACTCAGCAAATTGATTCAGCTCAAGAGAAAAGCTATGGGGGTAACAGTGCACTATGCTACAGAGGTCGGTCAGCCCATCCCTTTGGAATTTACACCTCACAAGATGCCCAAGATTCTGGACATGGGGTTACGGGATTTAATGTTTTCCCTTGGTGGGTTTTGGTCTTATTTAGCCCCTCTTTTTTTCTAGTCCCCAGTCCTCCACTTTAGAGTAGTTATGTTTACTCTGTGCATTGGAAGTACTGAACTTTCTGTTTTGATGTTTATAGGAGCTCACAGCTAAGAATTTGGCTTGAGTCTCAAAGATTTTGGACATTGACTTTTCAGCAATGCTGCAATTGTTAAGACTGGTGACTCTTAACAATGAACTAAATGCATTTTGCATAAGATGAACATGCTTGATTTGGGGGAACAGAGTTGGAAGATCATTGGTTAGATTTTACATGTCTCCAAAAGTCTCATATGTTTGGAAGGTGATTGGCTCAAGGGGCCTCTGCGAGCATCAGAGGATTTATGCTTTGATAAGTTCAGCAACTGTATGTACAATCGGAGGTGGGGCCTGGCTGGAGGTGAGTGAGGCATTCTTGTCTCTTGTCTCTCCCTGCTTTCTTGCTTCCTGGATGCCACAGGGCAAAGAGCTGTCCCTCTGGCAAGCCGTTCCACCATGCCATTTCTTCTCTGAAGCCAACGAACTTGAGACTTATCCTACTGGAAAATAACCTTCTCCTCCTTTAAGTTTCAGATGTTGTGTACTTCATGCCAGTGATGAAGAAATCTGACTAATACACATACCATACAAATATGTTCCATTATAACATAGACTTATGGTATAAACTCCAAAAATATGCACATAGTCTATCAAATATGTTCAGAATTCAGTCTGCCAGGGTGCCTAAAAAGATCTAGAAAGCTCTATGTGAAGAGTGGTCTCTACCTATTGATAGGTACTTTGAACTGGAGTTGATGTGTCAGCAGAAAGGCAATTAGTCAAAGTTTTGGGATAATAGTGTTCTGTACTTGTCACAGATGAAGGCCAAGAACTTAAAAATACTTGGAGGACCAGGTGCTGCGATTGTACTGTGCGAGGACCTCAAGACTGCCTTTTTCTGAGCCTCCTTCCTTGACATGCGAGCAAATAGCAAACTGTGAGCCATGGCAGCTGCGGTTGGGCTGCCAAAGGAGTCGGGAGGAGGAGCCGATTAAGCACGCTGCTTGAGGATTCTCGTTCCAGGGTTATAGCTGCGAAGGCATTGTGTATGGAAGTGAAAAGCCAAAGCCTGCTATTAATAGTGTTCTTACTTCCTATTACTTCCTAGAACTTTTCTAAGTAGTGAATTACTATTCAGCTATGCTTTGGTGAAGCAACAAACGTCTAATGATCAGTTATGATGGGGCCATTTTCAGAGTGAACATTTGAATCTGTGCTTTGTTCTTTAGGGATGCAGTTCAATTTGGTTTTCATTGTTTAGCCATTCTTCTCTCAATCATTCTTTCAAAACCAGCACTCAAAATACACCATAACTCTTATGCTAAGAAAATCATATGCAAAATAGAATGGTCTTCTCTTATGTATGAGATTGCAAACTCCACATGTTCTGTGAATGTCTACTAGAAATGTTATAATTTATTCTAGCAGTCTGTAAACAATTCACCCCAAACGTGACTCTATAACCTCCTTAATTATAAGGCCTTTGTTATTAGCAAGCTCCTACTTTCAACGGTTACCTGATGGTTATAGCCATCAATGATTTATAGGCTTTATTTCCTTGAATTTTATGGTAGGTGGATAAATATTTATTTCCTTTGTAATCTCAAAAGTTAATTAGATGTATGTACAAATTGTGATTTTCTATTTTGTCTATTTAACTTAGAATAATTGCTATCATTAACTCTTTTCTCTGCTTCATATTTAATAAATAATGTTATTTGGGGGAATAGATGGCAAATTCAATTCCTTACTGATATACAAAATCACTATATAGCATATAAAATTCTGACAAATAAGGCCATAAAACTTAAAAATGATCCTTAAGATAAGGACTTTTTTCTCAAAAGTAGCTTAAGGGAAATAATTTTCATAGTTCTAAATCTTAAAGCACTACTAACAAATATATGCAGTTTGACACATTATCTGTATGTGTAGGTTTTTATAACTGCATTAGTCAGGAAAATCTCGACAACAATGGTGATGAGGCAAACCATAAATGAAATATCTTTTCTTGCTTTTATTGGCATATATTTATAATACATGATATCTGAATTTATTATATATGTATAATATAGATAAGTATCAATCCCCTTCCTCCTTCCCCCTTTCCTGTACCCTCCCCTCTGGTTTCTCCTGAAATCTTGATGTGAATATTCTATCTAATTTAAACATCAAATGAGTGATTTAATTACTGAATTTGAAAGTTGCTATCCCTGAAAATTTCTACCACTCAACTGAGAAGAAAAAAATAGAAACTAACTTAAGTACCTATCAAGCTCGCTTGACCTGAGGACCTAGAGGAGCTTTTCATACAAATGCAGATTGACTATTCCTTGTGCAAACTTTTTGTGACTAGAAATCTTTTCTAGTTTTGGCATTCTTTAGGAGTTTGAAATATTTGCATATACATGAGATATCTTGGAGGTAGGACCCAAGCCTAAACACAAAACTCACTACAGTTTCACTTGCACTTTATGCCATAGGCTGAAGGTCATTATTTACAATATTTTTTGTGCACCTGAGTTCTGATTGACACATCACATGAGACCACTGTGAAATTTTCCACACGTGACGTTGTATTGGCACTCAAAAAGTCTCATTCTGGGAGCATTTCAGGTTGCAGATTTTCATATTGAAGACTCTAAAGCTACGTAACTTTTTCAGATACCCATTACAAAGGAATTGATAATAATTTGATAACATAAAAGCAGCATTAAGTTTAATTTATACCCACCATCAGCATTTTGTGGTCAGTGTTTTATAAGTATAGGAAAAGAGAATTATTCTGTGCTGCGGTGAGACTCAGAGCTGCACGAAAGCCCCTAGCTCACTAGGCCGTTCAGAACGTCCTGCTTGCTGTGGCAAAAGGAGGTAGGACGGCTGGTAATGTATCACTCGGAGCCCAGGAACCAAGTCTCAGGCCTGCACCTACTTCCGTGGGTACAACACGTCTCTCACACCTCCCCGTGTCTTCAGTGCTCTTTCATGAGCGGATTATTTTAAAGTCTATCTTACAATAACTACGCAACTTGTACTATGTAACTTGTAAAATATAAACTATACTCTCTGGGAGGAGTCAGTTTTCCATCAAGGAAAAACTATCATTTTATTTCTTAAAATTGACTCAATTTCTGTCGTACCTATTCGGGGAACCACTGGTCTAAAGATCAAGTACTTCATTTAGGGATAAAAGATTTCAAACTTTAAGAAGCAATTAATTTATTTTTTCTTTCACCCACAGGCCTACCCACGGATAGCGCCGGCATTTTGGCACTACCTGCGGGTAGAAGTGAGTAGCGGGTACTTGATTCTCCCAACCTTGCTCCTTGTACTCTGCTGGTGTGGTCTGACCTAATATGCCCATTTTTCTCAAGATGTAGCTGCAACTCTGTATAAATGTGCTCTTATGCCACCGCTATTCCTCAGAGCTGGACGGAAATCTGTGAGGTGTGATTAGAATAAAGAATGAGCGCTCAATTCTTAAAAATCCATTTCAGTGAAAGACGCAGTGCGATTAACCCCCTCAGACACCCCACGCTGTGAACACACTCACCCTGTAAGCTCCTGCCACTTTCTGAAGCAGCTCTGGAAGTTCTTTTTCATGACTGTCTTTAGGAGGTGTGATTTAAAAAAGCACAGCGAATACTGCTGCCAAGTGTCATCCAATGGAAAGGAAGGGCCATAACATCGTTAAGATGAGTCTCTACCCACCGGATCTGGCACTGCTGGGCTTCTTTTTTTTTTTTTTTTTTTTTGGCGGTACTGGGGATCGAACTCAGGACCCTGCGCTTGCTAGGCAGGCACTTATTCCACTGAACTATATCCCCAGCCCCTCTGCTGGGCTTCTGATGCTTCCCCCAAATCAAAATCACCAGGGAAGTTAAATGTTTTGAATTGATGTAGGACATCCAGGCAGCCATAATAGTACAACTAAAGACACAAAAAAGGGCTTCTAGAACTGCTTCAGAAAGTAGCAAGAAGGATGCACTATGTGTGTCCAAATGTGAGGGAATATTGCGAGAGGAATTAATGGCAATATATCTCTTACTGTAATAATTTTAATATAAGTGTTCACCAAATTTTTGATCATACCATATAAATCATCAACAGTAGAAGTGTAGTTTACATAAGAATAATCATCTTCCCTAACAAATGTCCAAACCAGGATCATGTCATATACATCACAATGATAAGCAACTAAGTGCTAAGCTATATAAAGACAAACTTGTGCTTTCTAATGAATACTTCGATATTCAGAGCAGAACTCCTCAGTTTAACATTGGAGTGTCTCTAGGAAAGCGCGGGATCACATAGCTGGCCTCATTTCCTTCCTCTCTTTTCTGTCCCCTAGGAGCATGAGCAGCTCACCTATTCCTCCACAAGGTCCAAGGCCCCCAGTGTCATCGTCACGGGTCTCAAGCCAGCCACCACGTACATATTTCACATCCGAGTGAGGACGGCAGCGGGATACAGTGGCTACAGTCAGAAGTTCGAATTTGAAACAGGAGATGAAAGTAAGTTTTACATGAGGATATGAAGTAAGATAGGGCCATTATGATGTGACCTAATACTTTAAAACCAGGTTTCCCAAACTTTTAATAGCCTTTCCAGATGGCATTTAGTTTGTGTAAATATTTATACAGTCATTTCAGTTAATGTTTTGGTGCTATCACTAAATGCTTTCCTGAAATAAATGCCCCACCACAATCGCAACGTGGCTCAAATATGTCCCTTTATGCACAGCTCATCACTCACTATTCACAGAAAATCTCAGTGGATGGTGTTAACATAATTTTGTTCACAACTCCTGGAATCAGAACATAATTGTAATGAAATTTGGAAGAGAATAAAGCCATGAACAAATGATTTTTTTAAAATTTGTTTTATCTTTTTGAGACAGGATCTCGCTATGCAGTTCAGGCTGGCCTTGAGCTCACTTTGTAGCCCAGGCTGTTCTCGAACTCACAGTGATCCTCCCGCCTCCACCTCCCGAGGGATGCGATGATTTTAGCAATTAGTTAAAAATTGTATAGTTTGGGCTTGTTAGCTCAGATCAATAAAAACAGTGGTCAAGAGACACACTCCACTGAAATGCTCAATATAAGCTTAAATATAGATGCATGGGCTTAATTAGAAGCACATTAATTATATAGCCTCAAAATTCTTAAAACCAAAAGGGTAGATGGACTGAAGTGTCCCAACATTAGGTAATATAGACCTTAAGATCTCCTACCCATTCCAAGTGCATCTTTACCTTTGAATTCTTTTCCATACTGAAAAAATCCTTGCCTAGCAAGCGCAGGGTCCTGAGTTCGATCCCCAGTACCGCAAAAAAAAAAAAAAAAAAAAAAAAAAAAAATCCATTTTTCTTCTATTTTTGTCAGGATAAGATAGGTTATTCTTTCTACACTGTATGAAATAATTAAAATTTCATCACTAAGATGTAACATTGACACAACAATTCAGGAAATTGCAAATTTATTATAGCAATTTCTTATAGGTAACAAAAGCTACCATTTATTGGATCCTCAGTAAATGCCTGAAATACTGTGAGCTATTTTATATGAATTATCCCATTCAAACCTTTCAACAACCATCAAAACACATACTATTTCCTTAATTTTACTTTTAACTAAAAAGCTAAGCAATTCGTGCAGCTAGTGAGGAGGCCAAGCCAGAGTGTGAAGCTGATAGTTGTCTGCTTACGCCACCGAGTGTATTGATAATTCATCACCGGGCTTAGTCCTGTTATCACAAAGCGCCAATCATAAGACTATCAGATAGGCTACACTTTCTCCAAGTTATCCTTTCAGGCAGGAACACTGCATAGATTTTAAATTCTATAATGGTTTTTTGTTGTTATATTGGTGAAGAAACTGATCCAAAATATTTCTTTATTACAATTATATCTGATAAAAAAGTGCAAAAACAGTGACCTGTATAAGTTAGAAGGAACATAGTTAGGAAAGAAGTACACTAATGGCTACAATGAATGCTTGTGACCTGGATATAATTTAGTAGCAGTACAGTCTGTTAGCAATAATTGTGCCTCGGACAGACCTCACTGGCTACAATACTGCCACTGCACAAAGCTGGTGCAGTCATTTATAATCCTGCTGGGGATCAGTGGCTTCCGAAGCTCGTGTTTAAAGTATTAGGAGTAGAGTATAATGATCACCAAAAATAAATCTACAATAAGATCTTTATAAAATTATCCAAAAAAGTGTCCTTACAACGTTCGACTGACTCTCTCCGACCACATATCAAGTCATTGTCTAAGTGTAAGGTCCGAGGAGCGTTCAGAGTGAGAGACAAATTACTGTCTTTTACAGGCAGTGTTTGGGGATTATATTAAAATGCATTATTAGTTAACAAAAGTTTATTGAAGAGCTTGCAAAAGTTAACATGCTCTCAGCTTTCTTACTCTATTTCATAGGTGAAGAAATTCACTTCACTTTAAAAGTCTGACTTTTTTTAGTATCACATTATTAAGTTAGAAATGTACCCTTTGATGAACTCCTTACACTAAATCTAAACAGGTCATGTGGGTCATTTCTTTCTAGGGAAGGAAATCTAACTTAATAAAAAATAATAAATTCTGAATTCAATATTAAAAATTTGACTTAATTTCAACCCCAACTGTTGATACATTCAGATGTCA
This sequence comes from Dinomys branickii, assembly GCA_004027595.1. Lineage (NCBI taxonomy): Eukaryota > Metazoa > Chordata > Mammalia > Rodentia > Dinomyidae > Dinomys > Dinomys branickii. Next base: position 93,963 of record PVLD010001275.1, read on the forward strand.
TAATGTGAGCACAAGAATTCTCTCAGATATTACTTAGAGGCAAAACTCCTTCCATGGCTACAATGTCCTGTACTGACCAATGACAGCACAATACTTATTCAGCCAACAAAAATGCGTAGGTCACTGAATAAGTGCCATAGTCTTTATGCAGCCCTGATATTAGAAGTAATAATAAGAGCTATAACTTTCATTCTCATGTAATTTACAACCTAGATTTGTGGAAAGAAAATGTTGATTATTCAAAATACTAGACTGTTAGCATGAACAATCATAGAGATATGTAAAAACGAAGAAAGAACTCAGCCCAAGTGGCTTATGTAAGGCTTCTGGAGAATGAGATGCTGGGAGAAACCAAGGAACAACAAAGGCACTAGGGCCTGAGTCAGAATAAAAATCTAAAGGGCAGATGATTTGGTGGGGCTGAGGCGAGGAGACATGAACGATAAAGTGGCCACAGCCAAAGGAGGGGAGTTGCACAGGGGTCATGTTTAAGAGGCCCTGGAACCTCTCCTGAAGTTACTGAAGAGGCATTGGAGGATTTCAGTCAGTAAGTAGCTTGAATAGTGAAATGTGCAAGACTATGCTAAGTAGTTTACATATATTATATCCTTTATTTCCAATAAAGCCATGCTTCTGTTTAGATACGTAAGTTGTTTGAGCAAAAATCTGGTAGCTAGCGAGAGCAGGTACAAGATGCGAACCCTAGAACCATTTGACATTGGCAGCAGAAGTGGAAGAAATCATGTTCTGAATTACTGATTTGTGAATACCGTGGAAGCAACTTTTTTTAAAAGGTTAGAAAGACAAAACGTCTAAGACGAATCTGAAAAATGTATTAGCACCTACCTGAAATTTGGATATACAGAATGCTTCTGAAGTCAATGTACAGCCTAAGGAAAAAACATTTAAAAGATCATTTTTATCTGGTTAGCTTTAAATTGCACTTTTAAAGCATGAGGTATCAACACAGAGAATTTTGATGAATCATGTTATGCTAGGATACAGGCAGGTTTACCATAAGTTCAGGAATACAATGGCATGAATCCCAGTTTACAGCGTCAACTTTTTTTTCTTGTCATACTCTCCTAGCTTGTGCTTTGGTTCTCACAGCTTTTGTTACTCAAGTTTTGCCTGAGCTATTGTAATGTGACTTTTTTTTATCAAGTTCTGTCTTGTGTATTACAATTAATTAACTGAATTTGTAATAAACACAAAAGGGTGGTATGTAGGTTAAAGAGATTAGATCTCTCATTTGAGTCTGCTCAAATTTTTTAAAGAAAATGAAGTAGTTTAAAATTCAGTTCCCTTCAATTTTACCTAATTTTGACTTTGTTTCATTTTTAATTTGTTAACAATCAATGAGACAATAAGATAAAATATAAACTAACTCTTCTTCGAAACCATAGCATCCTGAATGCCTCTGCTCTAAGTTATAGTGATACCCTAAGGGCCATATGGTGACTCATCTTGCCCTGCCACGTAGGGCTTGGTTATCTGTGCAGTCAGACTCTGCCAATGGAGGCATTGCTGTTACTGCTAGACCATACACCAGTCTCCTCGACCTCTAGGCTTTACCTTTCCCTAACTCTGTAGAAAACCTCACCACATTTGTATGTAGGGAGAGAGAGATTCTGTCATATGCAGTCACAAAATACTTTCCTTCTGTGCTTTTATGCACACACTTTCTGTCCTCCAAGCTCTCACTAGACGAAGGGCACAGTTAAACATCATGTCTGCTCACATTTACTGAATGCTTATTGTACACTGCCTTTCACAGTAAGCACTACATGTGATCTTCCCGCCTTTTAGAGTAGATTTAATAAAATTACAATGAACTGCAGAATGAGTATTTTAAAAACGTAAGAATATACATGTGACCTTTCATTGAAAAATACATACAAATTCAGTGTTAGTTGGAAGCTAATAAAACTTTTGTCAAAATTAAAATGAATTCATAAAGTGGCCAAAATATAAATATAGACACATACCCCTATACACAGTGATGAAGTGTACTCCTTTTGGCTCATATGGATGTAACATCAGGAAACTCTTTGTTTTTGTTTGTGACATGGTCTTCTATGTACAGTAGTTCAAACTAGCCTTGGACTCATTATGTAGACCAGCCTGCCCTCAAATTCACTATGATTCTCCTGCCTACCTCCTAAGTGCTGGGATTATAGGCATATATCACCATCCCCAGAACAACAGAAAATTTTAATTGCCTCAATTTGGTTACAATATTTATGATTATTTTCTAGACTTTTAAAAGGCCAAAAAGATGAAAATTTAAAAAGTGTCCATACCCTATTAACAGCTTAAAAATAGTTTATCCTTTTAAATTAATTTGTTAAAATTATACCTACAGTTTTCAAAAAGAAAAAAAAATAATGTAAGGATAATGAAGTAAGACATTTGTTTATTCAAAACACAAACAATAATTAACCTTTAAATGTAATTTAGAATAACAAAATAATCTTACATATGTATGTTTAAATCCAAAATAAAATATAATCTACTAGATTATAAGTAACTTGATACTTTTGATTAAATACTATAAAATAATTGGGGGCTATCATAGCAGAATCCACAGCATACAGACAAACTTTAAAGAAAATGGGAATTTTATATGTAATAATTAGCAATTCACCCCTTCCATTTCCCTAATGGTTTCCCTACTGACTCAAGAGAACAAATGCCTTGCCAACACACAAGCAGGCATGCCTTTTCCCCAAAAGGATTAATTATAACTGAAATTTTAACAGCATGTAAATTTCAAGTTTCACCTTTAGGCTACATAAAACAGTTTTGTTGCACAACAGCTACATCTGTCAACATTTTAAAATGTATTATTTATCACCAGTCATAATAATTAACTAGATTCATATCACACAACCACACAAAATCATCATGATCAACATTAATATACTAAGCAATAAATTAATCATAGTGGATACTTCAAAATAAACTCTTCTGTCATGCATTATACATTTGTACAGAGTAGTATGTAAATACAAATAGATGGATTTGATCATTTAATTACTTTGAAACCATTCATAAAATTTAGTCTTTTAAGTATGGTTTCATATTCAAACAATTTCGTTCATTTTAATCATTTATACCAGGAAATAATCCTGACACTTGAAGGGACAAAAATGTCTGTCTTTCTTCCCTAATACACTCTTAACATCCCCATTGGACAAATTTCTATGTCAATTTTGTATATTTAGATAATGTAGATTGTTGATTTTTAATTGAAGAAAATGTGGATTTCTCAACAAGTCTCCTGCCAAATGTAAACCAAACTGACACTGCCCTTCTTCTGTTTCCTTCAAGTTAAAATGGACTCTAAGAAAAAGAGATAATTTGGATGCTTCATATGCAAAATGTTCTGTATCTCCATTATATTTAAGTTTCTTCCATAATTTTCTATAGGAATATTCAGAAAATTATCATACTACACATTGTTCATTGGGCTCCCAAACTACTCTTTCTGAAATTTTACTTATCAGTCAAGAAACAAATGATCACTTTTTCCCTAGCACTTTCCATAGTGCAAGGACTTACTTCTTTACTAAATAGTAAAGTCTTTGAGATCAAGAACTATGGATTATATATCCTTATATTTGGTAAGAGCTATTTTAGACAGATTCCAATATACATTTTATCAAGTACATAAAGTACATCTCTATAAGATAAAATATGAAAGTATAGTATTTTCTCTACCAGTTCTCAAAGAAAGTATGAACTAAATTATTTGCCACAGAAAGGCAATGTTTCTTGCTTTATTTTGGGTAAAGTTGTCTTTTTTTATTTATGTATTTTAAAAAGAAAAGAAAAAAATATTAACAAACACATTCATTTAAAAATAGCTTAAGAACAATACACACATTACAGAGTTACAGACAAAGTGGTAGAAAACTAACAATGGTTGTTATATTATGTATTGATATCTTCAAAGTGGTTTCACAGGAAAACAAATAGGGACATGCAAGAATGATCAAACCAGTAATCATTAACTGTTCGTTTCAGTAAAGCAATAGAAGACAGTAGTACAACTGTTAGCTATCCTACATATACATACATATGATTTCCCCTTCTTTCCTTTCTCCTTTCCAACACCCCAGATGCCCATCACTTTTGAGCATTTTCCTTTCATTTCACAATGTCTATCATACCTCCTAGTTTTTATCACTCTTTCAGGTTCTTACACTAGTGAGACAATACATTGCTTACACATACAGGTCTGATTTATTTCACTTATGAGTATGGTCTCTAGTTGTGACCATTGACCTATAAAAGCCTCCAGTTTATCTTTCTTTATAGCTGAGTAATATTCCACTATATAAAAGTATGACAATTTTTTTTATTCAGCCTTTAGTATATGGGCATTTGGGTTGCTTCCACAAGTTAGTAATTACAAATTGTGCTGCTATGAACATGGGTGCACATATATCAATGTGATATGATGTTTTCAGACCTTCTGGGAAAATATCCACAAGGGGAACACCTGTGTTGAATGGGACCTCTAGACCTAGTTTGCTGAGGAATCTCCAAACTGATTTCCACAGTGGTTTCACCAATCTGTATTCCCACCAACAGTAGATAAGAGTTCCTATTTCTCCACAGCCTCACCAACATTTGTTAATGATTTCTTAATGATAGTCATTCTTACTGGGATGAGGTGAAATCTTAATGTTGTTTTAATTTGCATTTCTCAAATGACTAATGATGTTGAACATTTTTTCATGTATTTATTTGTCATTTGTATTTCTTTATCTGAGAAGTGTGTATTCATCTCAGATGCCCATTTTGGGATTGGGTCTTTGAATTTGGAGGGTCTGACATTTTAAATTCTTTATATGTTCTACATAAAAGACCTTTGTCTGAGGGACAGTCAACTAAAATTTTTACCAATTTGTGGATGTTATTTTTACTCTGCTACTGATTTCTTTAGATGTGCAGAAACTTTTCAGTAGGATGAGATCCCACTTGCTGATCCTTTGAGGTATTTCCCATGCAGTTTGGTTTTTGTTCATGAACTCTCTGCCTACCTCTATGTCTTCAAGGTTTTTACCTACTTTCTCTTCCAATACATTTAGTGTTTCTGTTTTAATATTGAGATCTGTGATCCATTTTGCCTTGAGTTTGGTGCATGGTGATAAACTTGGGTCTATTTTCAGTCTTTGGCAGGTGGCAAACCAATTTTTCCAGCACCATTTATTAAAGAGGCTATCTTTCTTCCAGTGAGTTTGCTTGGCCCCTTTATCAAAGATTAGGTGGCTGGGTGTGTTTGTGATTGTGTCTGTGTCTTCCAGTCTGTTCTATTGACCTTCTGGTCTGTTTTTTAGCCAGTACCAGGTTGATTTTATTATAGTAGCTTTGTAGTATAATTTCAGGTCAGGGATTGTGATTCCACATGAAATGTTCTTGTTGCCCAGGACTGCTTTTGCTATTCTGGGTCCCTTCTGGTTCCAGATGAATTTAAGGAATGTTTTCTATAGATCTGTGAGATATGTGAATGACAGTTTAATGGGAATTGCATTGAATCTGTACAACAATTTTGGTAGTATGGCCATTTTCACAGTGTTTATTCTTCCTATCCATGAGCAAGAAATATTTTCCATTTATTGAAATCCTCTTCAAGGTCTTTTTTCAGAGTACTGTAGTTTTCAATGAGTAGATCTTTTACTTCTTTGGTTAGATTGATTCATAAATATTTCAATTTCTTGGATGCTATTGTGAAAGGTATGGTTTCCTTAATTTCTCTTTCAGTCTGTTTGTTATTTGTGCATAGAAATGCTATTGAATTTTGGGTTTGACTTTGTATCCACCTACACTGCTGAATTTGTTGATTAGTTCAAGGAATCTTGTGGAGTTTTTGGGGTCTTCCATGTAAAGTCTCATGTCATCTGCAAATAGTGATAATTTTACTTCTTCCTTTCCTATCCTTACTCCTTTTATTTTTCTCTCTTGTCTAATTGCTCTGTGTCTTGGTTACTTTTCTCTCGTTGCTGAGACAAAATACCCAACACCAAAAATGAAGGAAGGAAAGGTTTATTTAGCTTACAGTTTGTGGAGGTTTCAATCTTTACTTGGCTGGTTCTGAGGCAGAGCGAGCACATGGCAGAGGGCAGACATTCATGGCAGCAAACAACCAGCAAAAGGGAGGAATGGCCGGCAAGCAGCCTCTTTCCCTCCCTGTGTTGTAAACAGGCTATCCCCACCCAGGGGGTGTGTAGCTCTCTCACAGTCTCCATGCCCTCCTCTTCCACAGACTCAGGATGTATACAAAGTAAGCACCCTAGCTTCCTGCTGAGTCACTCAGCCAAACCTCTAGACTCCCCAAGTTGACACAATGTATAACCATAACACTCTGGCTAATGCTTCCAGAACTATGTTGAATAGGAGTGGTCACAGCAGACATCCTGGTCTTATTCTTGATTTTAAAGTAAAAGCTTTCAGTTTTTGTCTATTTAGTAATGAAGTTGGCTGTTGGTTTGTCATAGATGGCTTTGATCAGATTGAGGTAGAAAAACATCTATTCCTATTTTCTGTAGATATTTTTTTTATCATGAATCGATGTTGGACTTTGTCAAAAGCTTTTTCTGCATCTATTGAGATGATCATATGTTTTTGTCTCTGGTTTTATTTATATGGTGTATAACATTAATTGATTTGCGAATATTGAACCATCCCTGGATTCCTAGAATGACTCTGACTGGATCATGGTGTATGATTTTCTTGATGATTTGCGGCATTCTATTTGCTAGTATTTTATTGAGTATCTTTGCATCTATATTCATTAGGGAGGTAAGTCTATAGTTCTGTTTCTTGGATGGATCTTTCTCTGGTTTTGGTATCAGTATAACACTTGCCTCCAGAAATGAGTTAGGGAGAATTGCTTCCTTTTCAGTTTCATTGAAGAGTTTGATGGTATTAAATCTTCTCTGAATTTCTTGTAAACTCTGCTGTGAATTCATCAGGGCGTGGGATTTTCTTGTAAACTCTGCTGTGAATTCATCAGGGCTGGGGCTTTTCTTTGCCAGTTAAAGTTTTTACTGACATTTTCAATCTCATTAATTGATACTGGGTTGTTCAGCATTTTTTTATCTTCTTTTTTTTATAGTAAATAAACTTTATCTGCTCCTCAAAGATGAATTTTTTTATCTTCTTGACTCAATCTTGGTAATTCGTACATATCTAGCAATCTGTCCCTTCTGAGTTTTCCATCCTATTGGAGTAAATTTTTCAAAGTAGATATTAATGATATTCTGAATTTCTGTACAATCTATAGTAATTTCATTCTTTTTATTCCTTATTGCATGAATTTGAACCCCATACTGTCTTTTTTTGATAAGGTTGACCAGGGGTTTATCAATTTTATTTATTCTTTCAAAAAACCAACTTTTTGATTCATTTATTTTTTAGGGTTTTCTTCATTCCAATTGCATTAATTTCTGTTCTGATCCTTATAACCTCCTCCCTTCTTTGGGCTTTGGGTTTGACTTATTCTTCTTTTTCTAAAAATTTAGGTGCAGCATTAGACTATTTATTAGTTCTCTTTCTGTTTTCCTTATGTGTGAATTCACCACTATAAATTTCCCTGTGAGGACTGCTTTCGTTGCATCCCACGGATTCTGGTAGGTTGTATCTACATTTTCATTTGTAGGTATTTTATAATTTCTTCTTTAATTTTTCTGTGACCTATTGGTTGTTCAGGAGGTTGTTATTTAATTTCCAAGTATTTATGGAGTTTTTGGAGTTCCTTTTGTCATGAATTTCCAATTTCACTGCACTGTGGTCAGATAATATGCATGGAATAATTTCAGTTCTTTTGCATTTAGGTAGGTATGCTCTATGTGTTAGAATATGGTCTATTTTAGAGAAAATCCCATGTGCAGCTGAGAAAAATGTGTATTTTGATACTGTGGGGTAGAAGACTCTATATACATCTACTAAGTTCATGTGTTCACAGCTTTGGTTCAGATCTGGTATTTCTTTGCTGATTTTTTATCCAGGTGACCTATCTCTTTGTGTCTAAGAGGTGTTGAGGTCCCCTATTGCAATAGTGGCATAAATTATATGGGTTTTCATGTCTGTTAAGATTTTTCTTATGTAGTTTGGTGCTCTGATATTTGGTGCATACATGTTTATAATTGTTATCTCATCCTCTTGCTGTTTTCCCCTAACAGGTATGTAGTGAGTGACCTACTTTATCTCTTTCATTTGTTCTTGGTTTGAAGTTTACATTGTCTGCAAGCATAATAGCTACTCCTGCTTTTTTCTGGATTCCTGTTGCATGGAGGATTGTTTTCCATCCTTTGACTTTCAATCTATGGATTTCCTTTTGAGTAAAATGTGTTTCCTGTATACAGCATATTGTTGGATTTTGTTTCTTAATCCACTCTGCCAGTCTGTTTCTTTTGACTGGTGAAATGAGGCCACTTACATTAATGATTATAACTGATATGTGTTGGCTTATCATTGTCATGTTATTTACTTGCTGTTGGTTTCTTACCTTTTCTACCTGTTTACTTGTTTGCTTTTCTTGAGGGTTCCTTTCTATTATTGTTCTTGAAATTGCATTAATTTTATTTTCTGTCTAGAATGTCTTTTAGTATTTTTTGTAAGAATGGTTTGGCCCTAATGAAGTTCTTCAGTTGCTCTCTGTCATGGAAATATTTTATGTCTCCATTAAACTTGAAGGTTAGTTTGGCAGGATACGTCAATCTTGGTTGGAAGCTGTTTTGTCGTGGGACCTGTAATACTTTGCTCCATACTCTTCTCAGTTGGATGGTTTGTGTTGAGAAGTCTTCCATGATTTTGATGGGCTTTCCTGTATGGGTGATCTGTTTCTTTTCTCTAACACCTTTTCATATTCTGCTCTTTTGCTGGAAGATCTGAGATCTTGATTATTATATGTCTGGGTGTACTTTTATTTTGGTTATGACTAGTAGGAGTTCTATATACCTCATTTAACTATGTCTCTGAGTAAAGTATTGCATCAAATAGAAACATTATATATGCAATTTTAATTATAAAATAATTATTAATTTTAAAATTTGGTGACATTTTAAGAAAAGCAAACTTTATCATATGTCCCTTCTTAAAGAATAAACCTCTCTATTACACCTGATCCAGTCTATTGATTGAAATGCAATATGTACTGTTTCAGTTACCTAGGATGAAATCAGCTATCTCCTTATTAACAGCAGCCAGCAAGTGTGGAATGATTATTAATGGTAGAGCACAATGCAGAAAAAGGACCAGCTGACACTGGTAGAGCAATAAGAAGTTAATTAATCAAGCAAGAGGCAGATTTTGAGTTCACCCAGAGGAGGACAAACTCCAGTCTTTAAGATTGTAATTTGAGGTAACCTCTAATCAATAGCATACTTTCTACATTGATAGCCATAACTGTGTAAATGCAAACATCAGTGGGAAAAAGTAATCTCCTTGTAGTCAGATCATGTGAATATATAATCACCTGGCCTGTGAAGTAATGACAGCCCCTACCAGGTATTCCTTCAGCGAGTTATAAAGGAAGTCCCTGCTTTATTTAGAAAGTTAGATTAGAAGTTCAGTGTCTTCTTGAGTCTTGCTATGCAGTTCACGCTGGCCTTGAGCTAACTTTGTAGCCTAGGCTGGTCTTGAACTCATAATGATCCTCCTGCCTCAGCCTTCTGAGTGCTGGGATTACAGGCATGTGCCACCATGCGTGACTTGATTTTCCTTTTTGTTCATTCAATATTTTCACTTTTCTTATTCATCTTGGTCATTCCTTCCATTTTTCTACAGGATTATTTTTTATTTTACATACAATTATTTTCCTTCTCTTAATCAATACTCCTCCTCCTTAAAAGTGTGTCCTTGAACATAAACACAAATTTTTAGAAGATTATAATCATTTATAAATCATCATGAAGAGAGTGGAGAGAGCTATGCAGTATTTTAATGCAGATGTCTGTGGTAGTGCACACATGATAGACCAAGTATAATATTCCTAACAGGAAAAATGAGGTGGTTAATGGGATTTATTTATATACATAGGATATTGATGAAGTGATACTATTTGCATAAAAAATGGAAGTTCTTTAAGGGAAATTGCACTGGTAAAAAAGATAGCATTTCAATTTTGCCTAGATCAAATAAGGATTTTAAGCAATGAGAACTAAACTTATGACCATGAGACAGATTTAATGCCTTAATATGAAAAATATTAGAGATCATAACTTTACTAAATGGACTGGAAAGAAAATCATTAACTATTAGCAGGTACTTAGAAGTTATAAAATGTGCAGTGTCACAATTTGGTTCATATCTAAAAGAGAAGAGACAAATAGAAATGGATATATTTTGATTTATGAGGTGGCTTTATTTTTGGACAATAACATAAAGCAACATATAGAAAACCATGATTTATTTGATATATATGTTATCATGCCTTAACTGGAAGATTTAATTTGGCCATTTCTTTCTTTTTTATTTTTTTCTGTGTGTTGTATCTGTGTGTGTTTCTTTCTTAGCAAATTTCAAGTGAACGCTGCAGTATTACCCAACTACAGTCATTCTGTGCTGCAAAGTCATTCTACTCTACCTTAGAATTTACTCTTCTTCTGAGTGCATATTTGAACTATCTCACCCTTTTTTGTTATTTCATGCATGTAATCATAGAAGGAAATGTGCTGAATGCTGGGGACAGGTGCACATGTGTATGTGGTCTCTGTCTACAGGAAATTCATTACTCAATCACATTACAGAAGTACTAGCAGAGTTTCTGCCTGTGTCATTTCCAAATGTTGATTTTAATTTAACTTGATTTCGTATGAAGTTTTTCCCATTAGACATCATGTAAAGTGCCTGAATATTCTGTCAACCTATTTGACTTAAAACATTTTATTTTTCCAGAGACCAAAAATGTTCCTAAGATATTTCAAACTATTCCAACTTGTCACCCTGCCTCAGCTTCCCAGAGTGATAGGGTTAAAAGAACATGTCACAACACCAGGTTATCAACCTGTATTTCTTAATGTCATAGTTTACTTGTTAAAAGAGCATCAAGGGCAAATCGAAGAAAACCTAATTTCACAACATAATCATCTAGAGACCTACCCAGATCTACTGGTTTGATTCTAAACTGCATTTGTTTCCACACCCTTATCTGTGGCAGGACCATGTCCTGAGCTCAAGAAGGGAACAGAGTGCGGTGTTGCTCTGCAGGTGCCTCTGCACAGACTGCCTGTAAAGTGATGCACATGGGTGACATACAGACAAGATTATGCAAGGAAGGATATATTGTAAGAGATGGAACAAGCTGTCCTGTGGAAAGTCACAGACACGCGAGGGTGACACAGCACACAGTGCTGGTTTCTTGTAGAGTTTTATTTCCAACTGAGTTCTACCCACATATTAATCCATCATTTCTCAGAGTAAAAAAAAAAATTTGAGTAGAAGAAATGAGTTACCAAAATGTCCAAGACAAGGTAAAATTATTTTATACAAAATATATAAACACAAAATATTATATACCTACATCAAAACTTTAAAAGTTTCAAATGTTAAATTTGCACAATACCACTATACAATAAAAATCACCTTTCGTTATTTAAGGAAAATTTGAACTTGTAAAACTCAATGAAGCATCCGTTTTGGCTTTATTTCGCCATGAAGTTACAACACTGAATGGAGAGTTGTCTCTAAAATAAACCCAGCCAAGTCTAACAAGGCTTGTGTGAGGAATTAAAAAGCAGCTGAAATGTCTGCATTATGCTTTACTTTTTCAAGGGAAACAGTAGTTCAGTGAATCAAAAATGAGTAACAAGAATTATTGGAAAAATCACAGGAGCACTCTAAAAGATTTAGCTGTGTGTGTACAAACCCAAGCATAACCCATATGAGTGCATCACTGTACTAGAAAAACAGGCAGAAAAGCAGAACATAGCAACCTTACTGCCAGGTGTAACACAGCTGGATCACAGCAACCTGGGTTTCATATTTTTCTTATGCTTTTGCAAATGAGCATCCATTTTGAAATAATCTTGCCCTATAGTTTCTTTAAATTTAGTTATATAATTGCTGAATACATAATCAGAAAGAACACTAAATATTTTTTTCTAAAATTTCAGGATTTTATAAACAATAAATATGGCAATATCACTGAACTTACCATACTGATAAATTCTGTATTGATACAAACTATTCCCATATTGAGATAAAGAAATAAAATTCACAGTGTTTTAAATATTGTTACATTAATTGTTACTCTTGGAAGTGAAACTATTTTGTTCCTAAATGTAATACATTCAAAGGAGGGACACTTATGAAATAATAGAAGTTAAAACAAGTAGAGTAACACTTAATTGTTCAATTTATTAATTCACCATTTTGTTCAAACTAAATGTATTAATGAATGGGACAGATATGGAGGTAGGCACTGGGGATTCAAATAAATGGAGGATGGACTTGTTTACAGCTTTCACAAATGCTAGTAAGAGATTCAGAAAATTAAAGAAGGTTACAGGACAGGGTAAAGAAGACACTCATTGAGGAGCACAAGGGGAAAAGAACAAACAACCTGTCAAGGAAAGTTTTGTAAAGAAGTGATGCCCTACAGAAGACCTTAAAATTAAGGAAAAATTGGCCATAACAATGATGAGGGTAGGCATGAGGTGGGAAGATTGGGCAACTTCTGTTCTCTCCAGGATAGAGAGACCAGCGTGTATGCAGGTGCACAGTGTACAGACAGCATAAAGCATTCTCTTAAATGGAATAATTCCATCATCCCTATGGTTTACAAAGGGCAGACCCTGTACCAAAGGCATCGCAAATGCCTGGGGGTTTATTAGAAGTGCACATTTTCAGGTCCATTCTAGACTTACATCGTAGACTGTTTTCTGTTGCCAATAACGCAGTATGGTAAGTTCCAAAGGAAAGAGATTCATGTGGTCCCTGGTTCCGGTTCGAGGTCAAGGGCCTGTGAAAACCTTCCTCCCTCGGAGTGCTGGGATGGCACTGCATCGCATCATGAGAGCCAGCACTCCGAAGCGGTCGGACTGGCTCTCACAGCGGCCTCTCTGCTCACGAGGACAAGCCCTAGCACCGCCCCAAACTCCTACATCGTCACACCTCCTACATCGTCACCGCTCTGGGGGCTTAAATTTCAACATAAGTTTCAGAGGAGGCAAAGCATTCAGGCCGCAGCAGCCCGCTAGAGCTCCGAGAGCGTTCTGTTTTAATGAGCCCTCATGTGCTTCTCGCCTGTACTCCCGAGAACCGAGTTTCCTCAGCTAGGGCAACGTCCCTGGTGATGGGAATGACGATCTTAGTGCAAGACACACAAGGCACGATGCTGATGGCCGGGCCGTGCTGTTCTTTATCTCGCTACTGAGGCTGAAACTCCCCGGTTTCAATTTTTTTCCATCTGTTTCAGCTGTGGAGGAGACGAGCCTGCCAGAGTGAGTTCCCACTAGATGACTTCTCTAGTACCACTGCTAACATATCTAATTATTTTCTCATCTTCATTTTATCCACACTAGAAATAAAAGCCTCCAAATATCTTTCTTATTGTCAGCCCTACGGCTGTCACAGTTTCCATATTCTCAAGAGGCTGTTTGAGATTTAAGAGTTCTCCTACTGAAGGTGCTGAAATTGAGAGAATTACCAATTTAAATTCTAGCACATGCTTGCTCTCTGACAGCATGTAAGCCCGCATATCTCTCCTTGACAGTTCATATTCAGTCTCTGGACTTTCCAGACACAGTGAGTTATGGTCTGCTCAACAGAGCCTCTGAGAAAATTGCAGCTAAGCTGGATATCCCATGTCCAGTCAGCTGCAGAAATCCTGGAAATTATCTGGGTCATAGAGGTAGAGGTGATAAGTTAGCAGGGCAAGTTAGACACCAAGATCAGCATGCACACAAATGTGCCACTGGCTGTTTCACCTATGTGGTTCTATGTGCTCATGGGTGAAAGTAAGATGATACAGTCACGTGACATGGGACTTTGTCTCTTGGTTCATGAAGATTTAGCTCTTTGGTCTTCAGTATTTTATCAGTTAAATAAAGACAATGTGCTATGTTGTCTTCTCTTGCTTTAAAAATTGAAAATTTCTAGTGGTTAAAGACTTAGGCTAGATTAGTTTGGAATCTAAACTTTCCTACTGTACTAGAATTAGGGCTAAACAAGGTAATTAATTTCATTAATTTAAGTTTCCTCATGGGAAACTAGAAATTTACTTGTTTGTGTTCACCTATCCAACAGATACTCATGAGAGCTCTCTACTAAACACTGCTCTGTGTGCTGTGGACATGGGTGGACAAAGTCCTTGCCCCTCTGCATCTCACACTCTTGAAAGAGGAGAAAGACAATAAACACACAAATAACCGGTCTGTCAGGGGCGCTGAGCTGTGGCATGTGGTGGAGTTCCGCCTTTCCAGATTCAGCACGTAGTCTCTGAGGCAATCAGATTCTTCCTGCTGCTGGCTCACAGCTGCAGATATTACCCCTCCCTCCAAACTAGCCACTTGGTTATGTCCATGCCCTGGGCAGACAGAATCCAAGACTGGTCAACATGAGGGGCAAAGCTCCAAGCATGCTGCTTTACTTTAGAACACTTCTCAAGGGCCATGTCTGCTCCAGAACTCCCCAAGGTCTGATCACATGGAAGGTAAGCTGCTGCACATTTCCATTTCTGTGCCCCAGTAAAATCTACCCAAGACAAATGACAAAAAAGTACTCAAAAAAAGTAAAGCTAAGAATGGAAAGAAGGACTTCCCCCTTCCTAATGTGATAAAAGTACTCATGGGAGGGCTGACACACCTAATGTGTGATCATTACATGGTAACTGACACTGTAATTGTAATTGTTACTACAGGCCACTCGTAAAAATTTTGTGCAGGAGGGCTTTATCTCAGCCTTGACAAAAATAGATGTAAATAAGCAGAAAGAAAAGTTTTCATGTTAGAAACCGACTTATGCAATTTAATGTGGTGAATCTTTCCCAGATAGCCAAACAGAACTACTAAGGAATTTTGGATTCCTTGAGCTTATGTCTATGCCAGTTAACCCTGGATTTAAATCATGACTCTGTCACATCTTAAAGAGTCAGTTTACCACTCTATGCCTTACTTTCCATATTTGGAAAATGAGGATAAAATATCGCCTATTTTCTGGTATTCTTGTATTTACTCATAGCATCTATGTAAAGTACTTGGTGGAGTATCCAGCATTCATATAGTTAGAGCTCACTGAATACTAATTATGAGTACTGATATTTTCATTAATCTTCAGTCCTAAAGTTCCAGTCTAACAACTTACATGTAAAAATCAAAACAATTTCTGTTTCCTTGCTGTAGGTGCCATGCTACAATTAGGTAAGTGAGTTCCTTGGCCTTTCCTTTGCCATTTATTCTGCATCCCCATTAACTCTCTTTCAGCTGCTTGGCTGATAGCAGTGTTAGTTTCCTTTAATTTCTATAGATGACATATGAGTGGAATTCCCCCAGATGTGTTGACTGGGTGATTTATAAAGAATAGAAGTTTATCAGTTCACATTTCTACAGGCTGGGACATCCAAGAGTGTAGCTCCAGCATGTGCCCTTGGCATTCGGTAAGGACTTTCTTTTTGCAACATACTGTTTCAGAAAGCATCAGATTTTGAGATAGAGCAAGCATCGATGGCTCAGGTCTTCTTCTAAAGCTACAATGCCATCATGGAGACCCGTCCTCAAAACCTCATATAATCTTCTTACCTGCCAAAGGCCCTAGCTCCAATGTCATTAAGGTATGAATCTGAGGGTTGAGTTTAATGTAAATACCTATAATCACGCACATGACTATACATTTTTTAAAAGTTAAATAAATAGCTGCTCAACTGACCAGATGAGGTAGTTCCTCACACAACCATTAGCAAATCAAAGAACAAACCTAACTGTACTGAAAATTATATTTTGACTCAGAAGAGTGTTAGCTGCATTATTATTTGAATTGAAATGTAAACAAACAAGTAAAAAAATAAAAAGAAAGTAATGTAAACTAACTTGCTTGAAGAAATATTTTACTTCTTCCAATTGCTGGAATAGGCTTTCTTAAGGGAATTTTGAACATTACAAAACCACACTTTTATTTTCCATAGTGGCTAAAGGAAGGTTGCCCCATTCTGAGAAGTTATTATGAGTTTCCTGAAAGGCAGTTAGTAGCACATGGGGATACACCTAGGAGATCTGGAGTTATCTAATTACCTTTAGCACACCTTACTTTTTGTTATGTTCTGTACTGCAATTCAAAGCACCTTTTGAATGCTTCTATATCATTCACAGATAATTCTTGTCCATTAGAGACCTATCTCTCACTGTTTGTATTTGTTCATTTTAAGAACTAAATCTTCTTATAACCAGATAGCTGTCTTTTGTCATTATTTTGCTCTCATCCTGGTTAGATATGTGCTAAAACGATATATTTCAAATTATGTTAAACAAAAGCATGCAGTTAGGATATCTAATTCAACACCCACAGCAATTAAAAAACACAAGTTAAGTACCTTTGTAATTCTTTTTAGTATGAATTCAACAGTATTTTTAAAATTTATAAAAGTATATTATTCATGATATCTAATTCAACACCCACGGCAATTAAAAAACACAAGTACCTTTGTAATTCTTTTTAGTATGAATTCAACAGTATTTTTAAAATTTATAAAAGTATATTATTCATGATCAGACTTTATCCTACCCTTGAGATTATTAACTAAAGCAGGGAAGATGAATCTATTGAGCTTTACAAGATGTTGGGCGGGGAGGTGCACATGAATCAGGTCTGTGTCACCATTTCCCCAGCACCTAAACTGTTCAAGATGGAAGTATCTTTCCAGAGTGCTTTACTAGGAAGGAAGGCAAAAGTGAGTAAATACAAAGTTATGGGGTTGTTTGATCTTTGCATTGATAAATATACTTAGAAGCTTCCAAACCTTGAGGACTTACATATATAAAAAGAGAAGGGATATTTCCATCTGAAGAATACCTAGAAAGCCAGTCTGAAGGGTGTGCAATACATCCTTAGCTTAAGACTGCTGATAGCTTGTGCCTTAATTAGCTTTATGTTGCTGGACAAAATATCTGACACTTTCAACTTAAAGAAGAGGTTTATTTTGACTCATAATTTCAGAGTCTTCAGCCCATGGTTAGCTAGGTCCAAGGCAGAAATGCCATGGTGAGAGGTTGTGGAGGTGAAAACTACTCACTTCATGGCACCTGAGAGGTGGAGGGTATGGGGAGAGCCGGAGAGGAAAGGAGTAGGTTCCGGACAGCCCCCAAGGTCACGCTCTAAGATCCAATTCCTCCTAACAGGTGATGCAGCTACTACCAATCAGTGGGCTGACCCACTGATACAGCTAATGTCTCACAGTCCAATCCTCTTTCCAAAACTCTCTTAACCTAGTCAAGTTGCCAACTAAGAGGAACTCATATAATTTGTACTGTGCAAACTGGGGCTTCTGGACAGGTACAGAATAGCAAAACTCAGCAAGGAAGGTACAAACTATAAGAAAAATTTTTATTAAATTTCAAAATAAAAAATCTATTGAAGAGATTGATAGATAGATAAGTGATAGATAGATGAGAGTTTCCATTGCTGAAAAAAAGGAAGGAAAGAACTAACTGAACACATCAGTTACTCAAGGTGATACATAAACAGAATTCAGAAATTGTTCTCAAGGTATTTTAAAGGGATAGAAATAACCCATGCTATACCTTTTGCTAATCATCCAGATTATTTAATTTTAGCAGAATATCCTCAAATTGGTATCATTTAAGTCATTAGTTTCACTCACCAGGAATAAGAGAACATTATAAGGATGGTCACATTTCAGGTGTTTGGAGAAACCTACTGTGAGCACTTACTCAGCGTGACTTCCTGCGTGTGTACTGCAGCGGATCTACATTACCCTTCATTGTCATAGGCATCCCTTCTCAGAAAGTTTGATTGACTAAACAAAGGAGTATTGATTTTTATTCTCATTTCTGTTATTCTTATGGACACTTAAAGCAGTTTAAAACATATATAATTTTTAATCAATTAGAGCTAGCAATAGAAAATAAGGTCCATAGAAACAACAGGGAGCAGACACATTCTGATAATTATTACTAAAGATACTCTCGTGATGCAGCCCCTCTCCCAGAGATTCCTGGAAGCAGCCAGGAGACAGAGAAATTATCAGATACTCATGAAGAAGATATGCTGTAGGAAAGATACATGGAGGGTATTAAGGAAATTGACCTCACGTGGAGTTTTTCAACAAAGGCACCTTTTGTTCATTGATCTTTTCTGTAAACAACCTTCAACAAAGTCAAAGTAAAGTCTGACTAGTTCAACATAAATTTTCCATGGGGGAGTAAAAGAAGAAAGAATGGAAAGTTACTTAATATATTCCATGCATACCGACTTCAAAGAGAAATAGATCTATAAAGTTAAGGAAAAGAATGATTCAAATTGAGTTTCTGTATACTTTTTCAATTAGGAAAAAACTTAGGATACCTTAATATAATACTTTGATTGAAAGTTACAAACACAGTCGTCTACATTAAGAAAAGAGAAGGGAAAGAAACTGCTTAAAAGGAAAGAACAACTGAGATAGGGGACAAGAGAAAAGAATAAAGATAATTAAGAGAATTGAATTACTAAATTTCTATTAGTTCATTGAAAGGAACAGTTAGTGCTTATGCTGTTTGATCAACTTTGCATGCCTATATCTTGTAATCTGAGCAGCTACTTTTTTTTTACCTTTTTTATTGTAAAAGTGAATGAAAACATATTAACAAACACACATGTATTCACAAAATAGCACAAGAACAATACAAACAATACGAATTACAGACAAGGAGATAGCAAATTAACAATGGTTGTTGTATTACATACTGATTTCTTCAAAGTGATTACTCAGGAAAACAAATACAGACATGCAAGACTGATCAAATAATTAATCATTAGCATTTCCTTTCAATAAAGTGACAGAAGGCAGTAGTACAACTACGCTAGCTGTCCTGTATATACATACATACATACACAATTCCCTTTCGTTCTTTTCTCTTTTCCCTCATCCCAGTTGCTTTTTACTTTTAAGCAGTTTCCTTTTGTTTCACAATGTCTATCTGAACAACTACTTTGAAGATAATATGCAATATAATAACCATTGTTAATTTCCTATCAACTTGTTTTGAAATCCTGAATCATTTTTATTGGGTCTTTTTCTCTTTAAAAAAAAAAAAAGAGAAATCCAAAAATGTTGCAAACTACACTTCAAAAGGAGGTGAAACAAAAACTGGAAGACTCGAAACAAGAGATGCGTCTTTTACGTTATTCACATGTCCTCGGAAGGCTGCTTTCTCTGTGCCTCCATTCACTTAGAAAAAATGTCTACACGTTCACATCTCCTTCCTTTCAGCCATGCATGAATGCTGCCTCGCTAGCTAAGAATCATGATCTGAAGTTTTCAGAAAGGCAGTGTGGCTGATCTACTTTGGATCAGGTCTCCCATCCAATTCATTTTGCCTGACCGGGTGCCAGAGCTATGGAGAGCAGTCTTCTGCAGGGCTGCCCCATGGGTGGAGAGGTTTTCTGAGAAAGGAAAGAACAGATAGCTCAGGATGTTGACTGAAGATCTGAGCTTACTCTTTAATGAGGGCTGAGAATGTGAATATTCTATTTTCACATCAACAGATGATACAAATTATATAAAAATAAGGTGAATAGATATAGAAATCTTTCTACTGCACAAGTCAAGAAGCCTAACTGATATTTTTATCAAAGAAAAAATAAAACCTCCTCACAATTGCTCTGAAATTAGGCTGCAGGTAAAGCAAAGATTGTCCTTAGGAAGCAGATTTTAATCTGCTCTAGAATTGTATATACTCTAGACTGAGAGCGTAGAATCTCGCAGTGCAGGATACCATGAAAAAAGGTGATTCTGGCTTTGAAGCTTTTCAAACCAGGTGCTCCATGTCATCATAAAGAAACCTAAGGAGAAGTAATACTCTGCTACAAGGAGTTAAGCTGAACTGTGTAACTTTGCAGCACGCATGTCTAGATAAACAATGGAAAGCAGGCTTGCACAAAATGGAAACAGCTTACCTGGTTGTGGAGAGCGGTGATCAATTGGCTTTTGCCTGCTAAAAAAATGATTTTAGTTTTGACAAAGCTGATGATGTTTAATTTTTTCTGGCAACATTTAAGGTAGCAAAGTTATTTGTTTCTTGAAATGAATTGTAGTTATTGAAAAATTAAATCCACATCAACATCTAGGAAGAGGTTTTCTTTCTATCTACCATATTGGCAAATACCCAGTTTGTCTAAAATCAGTATTATATCATGAAGACAGTAATTTTAAAATGAATAAAGAAAACACAATTCCAGTTTATATTATATGACAAGGTAAATAGGTATGTCAGGAAAAAGTCACTCTTAATCCGTTTTTGAAGGCTTATTCATTTCCCCATCTATGCAGATCACAATATTCAGCTTCTTTTTTTTTTTTCAGTAGTGGGGAAAGGCCTTGCTCATGCCAGAAAGCGATATACCATTGAGCTACATGTTCAGCTCCTCAGCCTCATTATTAAATGATCTTGAATCCACAATCTGTGGAATGACAATTTAGTAAAAGATCGATACATGTAGCAAACAACCTCATTTTCTGAAACATAGTAGTATTTAGTAGTAGAATGGCACTGGGCATAAAACAATTTTGCTTTGAATTCAAAATATTCAACTTGGAGAATTCATGAGCAAAGTTTGAGGAGAAGCACATTGTAAATATTTGAGGGGGGGCAGAAAACTGAAAAGGCATAAATTTTTTTTACCGTAGTGTTGGCTCTTATAAAATTAGTGTAAAGTCACTCTTAATTTCTCCAACATTGATTCCAATATTTGCTGAGTGGTTGTATGAGGTAAATGGTTTGATATTTTTCCTGACAGGTTATGATTATCCAAAAACATCCCTGGAACTTATTCACTTTTAGAGACAATAAATAAATGCTAGTATGAAGCAATAGAAAAGTGCCTGTTAAAGACAATATGCTTGGGTCCGTACAGCTAACAGAAGTTACCTCCCAGCATTTATGGTTGTCTGTGCCTCTTTTAATGCTTTTATTGAAGCCATCATCTGCCTTATCAACTGTAAAAATTAAGTAAAAGCCTTCCATAGCTTTTATCTTGCTTCAGTATTTTGGGGGTAATGAGAGTATAATTAGATGAGTTGAATTCAGCTGATTCTTTCACATTCTAATTTTAATATGTTGTCATAATAAACTTGCCAGGAATGTTGTGTGTTCATTTGTTTGGTTTTGCATTCATGTACTTTCTACAAATCAATGTAAGAACCACTAAATGTAAGAAGGGACTGATTTCCTTCTTAAAGCTATGATTCTATTAAAGACAATATAAATTAGAGTCTCTCTTGACAGAATGTTTAATATTATTTGTGTAATGTAACAAAAGGCTATTTTGGAAAGGTAAAACATTCACACTCCATTTCGCCTTACTCTTCCAGTCCCCTCCTCCTAGTTTTAGGCAAAGAGACTGAGGAAGCTGTGTTTACCATTAAAATACAAAGAAAATCAGAAAGTTACAAAGAAAAGCTTTAGCTCAAGCAACATAATGAAGAATGAGTTGTTACTAACATGAAGATTTAAAATATAAATACCTGTTCATTCTCTCACTGCTCCCTCATAATAAGAGAATACATACAATCCAATTCTCTCTGCTCCTAGTTTATTGTAGGACTTGCAATTTTAAGTGAGAAAAACCCAGCTGGCTTATTGAAAAGTGAAACTGTATTGCTCATGCATCTGGAAATTAAGTGGGTATTGTGAGAGTCAAGCCAAACCCAAGCTGTGTCACTAGGTCATCAGTAATATCTCAGGCTCAGTTCTGTCTTCATGTCTGTCGAACGTACCATCGAACAGAGCCTTCTCGTGAATTTTCAACACTTTACACTGCCAGTAAAAATTTCAATTATGGGTAAACTAACATCTCCTTCTCTACTCTGGAACTTAATTTTATTTTATTTATTTATTTTTTTAATTTTAAAAACAAAGGAAGAAAACATATTAACAAATAAGCATCCATTTAAAAATAGCATAAGAACAATACACACAATACAGAGTTACAAAGTGGTAGAAAACTAACAATGGTTGTTATATTATGTATTGATATCTTCAAAGTGGTTTCACAGGAAAACAAATAGAAACATGCAGTAATGATCAAACCAGTAATCATTAACTGTTCATTTCAGTAAAGCAATAGAAGACAGTAGTACAACTGTTAGCTATCCTGTATACACATACATACATAATTTCCCCTTCTTTCCCTTCTCCTTTCCCACACCCCAGTTGCCCCTTAGTTTTGAGCATTTTCCTTTCATTTCATAATGTCCATTATACCTCCTAGTTTTCATTCACTCTTTCAGGTCCTTACACTAGTGAGACAATACATTACTTACACATGCAGGTCTGATTTATTGCGCTTATGAGTATGGTCTCTAGTTGTGACCATTGACCTATAAAAGCCTCCAGTTTATCTTTCTTTATAGCTGAGTAATATTCCATTATATAAAAGTACCACAATTTTTTAAATGAATCCTCAGTGGATGGACATCTGGGTTGCTTCCACAATTTAGCAATTACAAATTGTGCCACTATGAACATGGGTGTACATATATTGCTGTGATATGATATTTTCAGATCTGGGAAAATACCCATAAGGCGAATAGCTGGGTTGAATGGGACCTCTAGACCTAGTTTGCTGAGGAATCTCCAAACTGATTTCCGCAGTGATTTCACCAATCTGCATTCCCACCAGCAGTGGAGAAGAGTTCCTATTTCTCCACAGCCTCACCAGCATTTGCTATTGGTTGATTTCTTAAAGCTAGCCATTCTTACTGGGGTGAGGTGGAAATCCCAGTGTTGTTTTAAATTGTAATTTCTAGAATGACTATTGATGTTGAACATTTTCTCTTGTATTTATTTGCCATTTGTATTTCTTTATTTAAGAAGGATGCATTCATCTCAGCTGCCCATTTTGGATTGGGTCTTTGAATTTGGACAGGTTGATTTTTTTTTAATTCTTTATATGTTCTAGATAAAAGACATTTGTCCAAGGGACAATCAGCTAAAATTTTTTCTCAGTTTCTTTTTACTGTGCTAGTGATTTCTTTAGATTTGCAAAAACTTTCAGTAGAATGAGATTGAAGTTGTTGATTCTTTGAAGCATTTCATGGGCAGTTTGGCTTTTGTTCATGAACTGTCTGCCTATGCCTATGTCTTTAAGGTTTTTACCTACTTTCTCTTCCAATAGATTTAGTGTTTCTGTGTTAATATTGAAATCTGTGATCCATTTTGACTTGAGTTTGGTGAATGGTGATAGACTTGTCATTGGCAGGTGGCAGATTAATTTTTCCAGCACCATTTATTAAAGAGGCTATCATACTTCCAGTGAGTTGTTTGGCCCCTTTATCAAAGATTAGGTGGCTGAGTGTGTTTGTGGCTGTGGCTTTGTTTTCCAGTCTGTTCCACTGATCTTCTGGTGTGCTTTTTAGCCAGTACCATGTTGATTTTATTATAGTAGCTTTGTAGTATAATTTCAGGTCAGAGGTTGTAATTCCACCTGACTTGTCCTTGTTGCCCAGGATTGATTTTGCTATTCTGGATCTCTTCTGGTTCCAGATGAATTTAAGAAATGTTGAACTTAATTATTAATGGTACCTTAAGGAAAACACAAGCATGCTGACTGGTGTCACTATAAATTTTCAAATCTGTTTCTTGCCTATCACTCCAATATTTTCTTGTGCATTTTGGCCTATGTCTCAGATATCTCAAAATATATACAGACAACTCTTGAAGAAGTCATGCTTTTTTGTATCTCTGTACTATTTGTGATACTGTTTCTTCAAATTAGAACATCCCAATCTACTCGCTACTGGGTTTCTTGCAAATTTCTTCTGATCTTTCCAGATTTGGCCTACAAATCACCTGTTTTACAAATCCTCCTTTACTTCTTTCTATCGAAATTATTCTCCCACTCTCCCTCTTTGACTCTTACCCATATCTACATTTTAGAAATAATTGTAACATATGATATTAAGGCCTATGTATCTACCTTCCTCACTAAAGAGAAAGTTTTGCCATGAACGTGGAAGCACACCTTAGTTTTCATCTCCCAAGCCAATGCTCTTCTTTATACATTCTCAAGAATGGAGACTTTTGTTACATCTGAGTGAAAAGGCAATCAATGAATGAGAAATTCCTCAAGGACTGTTCTAGAAATTTTTCTAAATAAATCAATGTATTATTTAAATTTAAATAACTTTATTTAAACATTTTCTATGAAAAATAGAATGCAATTAAATCTTTGCATTTATTAATGTTATGATTGTGATCTCCAATCATATATATTCAATATAAAACTATTTTCCTGAAGCAGTAGATATACTTATCAATACACAGATACTCATTATTATTATTATGGCACATTATGAATAGTATTTGAAACTGAGGATTATCAGTTCAAGGTCAGTGATCTGGGGAATTTGGGAAATTCATAAAGAAATCCTATTCTATATTTTAAAACAATTAAATATGCATGTCTATATGTATTTATGTATGTGTGAAGACAAATATTCTAATTGCAATAATGTTCTCAAAGACCTACCTCAACTGCCAGTAACAGCATAAAATATTGACAATTACAAATTAAATTTTTCACAATTTAGAATGTTGACTACAGTTCTAATTGTTTAGATACCTCAATCAATTTTTTTTTTGTTTTTGAAATTTGTCATATGAAGCCTAGCTCTGTCAGGACATTTTAGCCACTTCTTAATGAACACAAGCGTCTCTTGAAAGAAAGTGGAAGCATGGGAGGAAAGAAGGAAGGATAGAAAGAAGGAAGGGAAGGAAGGAAGGAAGGAAGGAAGGAAGGAAGGAAGGAAGGAAGGAAGGAAGGAAGGAAGGAAAATTTTATGATATTGCATGTCTGCCTCTGCTTCTGCCTCTACATCAAGTTGTACCAAACTCACATTTTCCAACTATCCCTGTATTATTGGCATTTTCATCTGATAAGTGAATTTAGGTCTTCAGGAAAAGTCCATCTTGTTACCCTTGGTGTTCCAGTGCAGTGCGGTCTGACCTACTGAATCACACTGTTGGTAGAGTAGCAGAAACAGAATTTCTGTGAAATCCCATTCTGCACAAACACACAGACCCTATTACAGAATTCTTCTTTAACAAGATGATGTATGAGGTTTCCACCAGATTAAAATGTAGTAATTGTCTTTCTTGAGTGGAGCAGAGGATCTCTTGTCGTTCTCTTTGATTTCTACTTTTAGGGATACTTTTATTGTTTGTAGATGGAACAATATTGAATGAGTTTAAAAGAAAAATGTCAAAGTATTATGTTTATATTTCTTCCTCTAAATATATACTATATTTAAAGCTCAGGCAGGGATATTTACAGAAACAATTAATTCACTATTTTCTATTAACCTGTCACTAAACATTGAATTACAAGATATAACAATGTGAGAAACCGTTTGTGAAATTTGGATGAGTTTAACATTGCATGTAAATCAAAGAAGAAAGCTATTTCTTAGTGAGAGACATTTTATCTGTATATATAATATCTGAAATGAATTTTTATCTCTTTTCCACAAGCAACATACATTTATTAATATCAATATTGTGCAAGGCATTATGTTAATCCCTTGTTATATGGCAAGATGAAAGATGTCATTTCTTCCTTCAGGAAGCGCAAGTGTAGTTGAGATGTGCCAAACAACTGATGCCTTCAGAAAATGAATCATTTTTGATGAAGTTTTCATCCAGGGGTTTGCTCCTAAAAGCATTATTTTTATATCTTTTAAATGTTTTGAAATGAAATATTCTTCTCCTCATGCTTTCACAGTCTTCTGCCCTTTTAAATATCTTATTTTTAAATTGGCCTGGAAAGGTCATGTAAGTCTATTAAGTTACAACAATGTCTCTTTTGCTGCTCCTTAAATTTTTTAGGGGTATTAATCTTAAACATCTGACTCATGACTTATACAGACTTTGTCATAGATGCAGTTTGCTGCTCACTCATTTGTTATTAGTACCTTGGCAGTACATAACGATGGCATTTATCATGGGAAGTTGGTATGCATATAATACGTCCTAACAAAGTTGTCCCCTGCCCTCCCCCTCCCTGCTGGACCTTCCAGTTCTTGGTCCCCTTCCTGTTATGGTTCTAATGTAATATATTGTCTTTGTATCTGGAAACTGGTTTAAAGAAATGTGTCTGGTTGCCAAGTTGACAAGGGGTGGAATGTTATGGTTGATACCTTGTGTCAACTTTTTGGCTGAGTGACTCAGCAGAAAGCCAGGGTGCTTACTTTGTACACATCCTGAGCCTGTGGAAGAGGAGGGCACGGAGACCGTGTTAGGGCTACGGCCCCCTGGGTGGGGGTAGGCTGTTTACAATGTAAGGGAAGGAGAGAGGCTGCTTGCCGCCATTCCTCCCTTTTGCTGGTTGTTTTTGCTGTGCTCTGCTGCCATGAACGTTTGCGCTCTGTCATGTGCCACTCTGTCTCAGAACCAGCCAAGTATAGGCTGAAACCTCCACAAACTGTAAGCTAAATAAACCTTTCCTTCCTTCATTTTGGGCGTTGGGTATTTTGTCTCAGCAACGGGAGAGTAGTAACCAGACACCTCCCATTTGCAAAAGCTCTGCTTTCATTTTTTCCTCTTCAATTCTTTTTCTTTTCATCCTCTTTCCTTCTCCCTTCTCTCCCATCTCTTTCTCTTTGTCCCCCATGCATTTGAAAAAGATCTCTGCTGCTTCTTGTCTATAGTCTATTTTGCTGCATACGTATCTGTAGGTACAGATATATATTTTCATTTTCTCATATAAGAGAAACCACATGACCTCATCTTGTGTGTCTGACTTATTTCGCTAAGTAGTCTGGTCATGAGGAGCATCAGTTTACCTCAGTGCTGAATACTGATTTTCTTATCCATTCATTTATCTGGTGTACAGCTTCTTCCAAGATTTAGCTATTGTTAGTTGTCCTGCTATAAACATGATTATGGATGTATCCCTGTTAAGTTAAAACACAAGTAGTTAATCTTTTGGAAGACATTGACATAAGCTAAGACTTTCTAAACAGAATCCCAATGACACTGGGAATCAACAAAAGGGATCAAATCAATTAAAAAAACTGTTGCACAGCAAAGGAAACAACCCACAAAGGGAAGAGACGATCTACAGAATGGGAAATATATTTATCTAGCTATTCCTTGGACTGATATATTTTTTTACTATATAAAGAACTGAAAAACAAATTAGACCTCTCTCCCCAAAAAAGGACCCAGCCATAAAGTGGGCAACCCCAAGGCATAGTACCTCGCAGGAGTAATTCGGATGATCAACACGTATGTGAGACAAATTTTGGACATTGCTGGTCCTTAGAGGAGTGGATGTTAAAATAACACTGATTTACCATCTTACTCCAGAAAGAACGGCTGTCGCTATGAAATCAGACAGCAGCAAACGCCGACGAGGCTGTGTGAGAAACGGAACTCCTCTACAATGCGGGAAACAGTGCCACTGGCCCCCGCAGTGCACCTCACAGTGTGCGCATCTAACATCTCTCACACCACAACCTACCCTCTGAGCGTTGCCATTGAACTGTTGATAAAATTGAAAGTCAATAAATGTGTGTGAAGCAAAAAAGTTTGAAATAGAGCTTTTTTATGGAGTAAACTTTGCATTCTTAATATGAGAAGTTAGGTGTCTGTTTAGAATACCTTTCTTATATTTTTATCTTACTTGCTACTGGTCCCATTTTATGTATCTGAAGATGCTATCTAGCCAATTCCAAACACATGTGATGTGTATCTGAATGAAGATAATAGCAGTGAGAATTAGAAAGAAATGGGACGAATCCTGGGAATATTTAAAATGTAGAAGCCACAGAATCAATGATCAACTGGAAAGCAGAGGAAAGAATTATATGATGGTTGATTCCAAAATTGCGTGTGTAGACATCTCTGAAAATGGTATACCCACTTGGAGAGGAGGATTTTACTCTCCAGACAATGCAAAAGATTCTGAATATTTTTAAATATTATTGGAAAAATAATTATCACACCTCCTAATGTGAGAAGGCCTGGAAAGAGACACTGAGGAAGGGCCACACAATAGAAAAATCAGAAAACTTATCTAATCATGTTAGGCTGAAGCTTGAAAGAAGGCTGTGCTAGTAGTAATGACACAGGATGATATAAGGCACAATGAAAACCTTTACCTGGGTTGTAGAAAAATCAAAGATAATGCTGTGCTTTGAAGACCATATGACTGACATAATAGTACCTTCAAGAAGAATATTTTCTTCTAAGAAATATTTCCTTCACTTTGATTTGTATCTCTTATTGTTCTCTATCCAAGCATGTGGAGTCGAGCTTGTTCAGATTAAATGGTAGAAAACAGTGTGTGCACATCATATGAAGTAGTATTAAACAGTGTGTGTCTATGTTAGAAGCATTCACACAGGGTTTCTTTCCTGTGTGTCTTGCACTACATTACCGGAGAGGACAATTTACTTCTGTTGGTTCCCAATGGAGTCAAATTTATTTGTTCACTATTTACTGATAATCCATGATATTTGCTGATATTTAGATAATTTTGGTAAACTGTTGAGGACAATTTACTTCACTGGGTAGCATTTTTTTAAATGTTTTACCCAAAGTACCGTATAGCTGCTGTCTCCAATAACTTTAAAGAGTTGTTCATAGCAAAAAAAGAGTTAACTTTAAAAACATCTCACAGAAAGTAACACAGAATACAAATAACAGACTTTACTTTAAAATGTAAACAGAAAGTAGAATAATCTTGATTACAGACAGGGATACAGAATCATATGCCTCCACAGAAGAAAGTGCTGGTTAAAATTAGCCAAAGTACTTTTTTCACACACTTTCCTAAAGACATGGTATCTAATTTTTGTAAGTATTTTTATTCCAAGCAAGGAACTTTACATTTCCTTCCCCAAAAGAAACAGCTAAAGCAAACCTCACTCACGGATGTCATTCTAACTTAGGCCAAGCATGGTGAGGAGATAAATCCTTGCTTAGTAACAATTTTGCACCACTTTTTGGACAATTGTTTCCTTTTAAGAAAGTGTACTTCTTTCCAAAACCGTAAAGCAAAATAGATCATTTCAATGTGCATATTTTTTGTAAAGAATACAATCTCTTCTACTAAGCAAAGATACATTTCTGATTAGCTAGTCCAAAATATATTTCATTTCTTACCATGCATCTCATTGTGGGGTTTTTGTTGTTTTTTTTTTTTTTAAGAGAAAGCAAGCTCTCTTTATTGGCACTGTTTATAAGATTGAATTATGGAGACATTTTATCTTGCAAAACTAAGTAGAAATAATCTTTTCCTCAGGATTAAAAAATTGCCACAGGGGCTGGGGATATAGCTCAGTGGAATAAGTGCTTGCCTAGCAAGCGCAGGGTCCTGAGTTCGATCCCCAGTACCGCAAAAAAAAAAAAATTGCCACAGACAAGTACTGGAGGGATCTACAGATTTTATATATATATAAATTTATTAAGTCCACTTGATACATAACAAAAGGCTCTTCTAAGTGTCCATTGAAATGAATCAAAGTAGTTACAGCTGTAGCAAAGAAAATTGCTCTCTCTTTCTCCTTCTGCTCAGCACATCACAAATACTTTCCAAATTGTCCTGTGCTGTTCAGTGCACAGTAACTATGCCTACCTTGCTTGTCACTGTATCCCTGGTGTTTACTGCAGGGCCTGCAGATGCTCAATAAATATTTATTGAATTAATTAATTCTTAATCTTAGGTTCATATTTCTGAGCTTAACCTACTTAGTTTGGTAAAGTGCAGAAGTGTGAATTACCAGTAGCTACTGTCTTCCAGGAAATGTTATACACAGAATAAATGGGTTTTTCTGCTTAATGTTGGATACACTCTTTTAGTGTCCATTGTATAGCTACATTCAAGGTAAGTCTTCCTCACACATTAGGGAAAGGAGGGGATGTGAATTTCTCCTGAAATTGTCTAGCCATCCAGCACAAATCATCTAGTGCAAATAATTATTCAATTCATTCACTCAGAGAAATATTCATTAAGATTCTACCTTGTATCAAGATCCATAGCCTAGACACTGTATTAGTTTACTAGGATTATTGTAGCAAATTATGACAAACTAGGTGGAGGAAAAATTGGGCACAGCCTTGGAGCGCAAAACATGCACCTTCCAAAGGCTCTAAGGGAGGCTCCTTCCGTGTCTCTTCCAGCTTCTGCTGTCTCTGGATGTTCTTTGACTCTTGGCTTCATAAATCCAGTCTCTGCCTCTGGCTTTACGGGGCCTTCTCCTCTTTGTCTTCCCCTTTTTGTCTTATAAAGACACATCTCATTGGCTTCGGGACGATGTGTATAGTCCAGGATAACTGAGATTTTTATTTACATGTGTAAATTGCCTTTTTGAGGGAATAGAGAGAGAATATTACCATTCAACTCACTAGAGATAATATCAACGATTATATTACCTGCCCTAATGTAATTTGAATTCCAATAGAAGAGACATGTTACAAAAAAATGCTTTCAATAAACTGTGACCTTTTTGTTGTAGAGGTAGTCTAAGGCCTGTCAATATGATGGGCGAACCGAGCAGACATTCAGAAAAGAACTTTCCAGATGATGTTATATTCACAAAGCAGGACTGAAGAGGAATTGACCACTAGGGAAAAGTTTGGCTCAGTCAAGGCACTAAGCAAAATTCAGCCTGGTTAGAGAATGATGTGCTAGGACTGGAGACATATGGTGGAGGCATTTGTAGAGACCCTTATCTGATCTCTGTGAGGGACAAACACTAATGTGATAACAGACAGAAATCCATCAGGATCAAGAGCTGCAGCACAGGTCCTGGTGCTTCCCTTATTTCCATACGGCAAAGCTTATTTCTTCCAATACTTGTGGCCAGTACCATAAAATTACTCTAAATGACTGTGACAAGAATATTTAATTCAACATTCTAATGTTACCAACAGGAAACCAAAGCCATAGAAGGCTATGCCTGTGCTAGGACAATGAGAGAGCTGGGTGCAAAAGTAGATTGACCAATGGTTCAGGGATGACCAATGGCACAGGCTTGGAGACAGGCAAACCTGAGCTGGACCACCAGCTTTATGTGTACAGCAGGAGTGAATGTAGGCAAGTGATGTGGATTCTTCAACTTGGAATAATAGTACCTACTGTCAAAACTTTTTTATAATGAACCTGAAACTATGAATTATGCTGGGAATACAGTTTACTATTAAATAAATCACAGCAGTTGTTGATAGAGATGTTACTGATATAATTCAAATCATCCTAGTATCACCATGAGCACCATGTATGTGCTTCATTAAACACTCTTATTCTCAGTTGACTGGTTCTTTGTATGTTTTATTCTCCCAGAGTAGTATTTAGAGTCCCTAGTATAGACATCTAAAGAACAAATATATAGAAATGTATAGTTTTCAAAATGTCACAATTTAATATTCTGTTGTCCAATTAAATTTTTAAAGAAAAGTATGTATGTATTTAATTACAACTATGTGAAACAAGACATAATAGTAAAAGTGACAGTGTAATAATTATTCCAGGCAACATAATTTTCTACAACAATATAATCTGATTTTCAAAGAGCTCTGAATCCCACACCCGTTTCCCCTCTGCACCTTCATACATAGTCTCAAGCAGAGGACTAGCTACCTGACTACTATGAAAATACCTGTGCAGTGCAAAACTCATTTTTTATGTACAAAACTCTTGAACTACATTATATATTTTATAAAGACAATAGTTGCTATGTAAACGTTTTGTTTCTTAAATGCCATCTTCTTATCTTCAAATTTTAATGTTATTTTCTATAATATCAATTTCTTAAAATTTGTTATTTACTAATTTTCAATGAGAAAATGTGGTATTTTATAGCACATTAAATCCCAAGATATCAGTGTTATTTTGAAGATTAGGAAATTCAGTCAAGATCTAATAAAAATACTTCAGTGCAGTACTTATTGGATAAGACACAGCTATTTAACTTGTCTCCGCACAGAGTATGAGCTAAAACTCAGCACTGTAATGCACTGCCTGAAAATACCTTGATAAATCATAGTGACCAAAATGTAATTCCAACGTTTAATAAATTTTTTTATACCGAAAAATTATTTGTTTTTATTTACATTAAGATTTGCTTAGAAGTCTCTTTGCTGCGACTGTTTTCTTACTGACTCAGCAGCCACATTTAAGGCTCATGTATTTTCTAGTGGATGTGTCACTTTCACGCAGACGTTATTGCTCTGGGTATATATTTACACACAGCATTACATCCTTCGTTAATAATTAAGCAGTACACATATACTTAAGTAGTGCATACCGAATTCCCTGAAAAAGACTTGATTTCTATGAAAGCCTTAAACTACACAAGTTTAATAAGTTTCACGGGACAAAATTATACAGTTTGCTTTTAGGTTATATACAGAGTCTGCCTCAAAAAATGTATACACACTTCAGCAGTTCACCATACTACTAAACGTCTACAAGTTAATGGCCACCGCTTCAAGCACTTCTTCTAACTGTACAGCTCAAAGGTTACTTGTATTAACCTCATAATAATAAATTTACTGTTTAAATACACCAGTTTTTCTTCTCCTGATGTGTACATTTTTGGTAGACTATTTTCTTTGATTCCGTTTGCTCTGATGATTGATGAGGTTGACGGAGATTATGGATAGCTGTGGTGGCAAACCCAGCGCACCAGTAGCACAGCAGGCATTTGTACCATTGAAAGCACTAGAAAATTTGCCCAACTCTTCCACAGCAATCAGAATTTTAATATAAGCTTTATTCAGGTTAAGAGGTATTGAAAGATCTTATTGATTTAATATTATAGAGTATTAATATACAATTATTATTGCTAATTATAGTATAAGAAGGGGAAGTAAAACAAACGTGGAGGCCTGAACTCTCTTTTAGCTCTATGAGAGTAAGTTCTTCAATTTCTCTACGCTTCAGTTTCCTTACCTGTGTTCTGAATCAATTTTTCACTCTATCCAATAAATATTACATTTAATTGGAGCTTCAGCAATGCAAAACTCAAGAAATATAATAAATTAATTAAATTAATATATTTTTAATATTTTTGAAGATTAGTGAAATGTGCAACTTCTGGAGATTTAAGATATTTTTCTTGCTCAGTGTGTGCAATGTCCCGGGTTTGATCTCCAGAGCTGGATAGATGATGGAGAAATAGATAGATGGACAAATGGATAGATAGATTGATAATCATATATGTATATAGCATGTTGTTTCCATGTTACCTGGCCTTTTCTTTTTAGAAAAATGGAACTTTAAAATATAATTTTTCAAATACCTACCTAATATCTCAGCACCTATTACGTCTGTCCTGCTGTAGAGGTGAGAAGGTTTGGATTTAGTCCAATGAAATCTATAGAAAATCATTTTTAACAGACACCAGAACTGTAAAGGTTCTTTATTGGCCACATTGTTTTACAGGAAATAAAATGAACAATTACATAAAACAAAACCAATTAGTCTATCTGCTAATTTAATTTTGCAAAACTTACTTCACCCTTAAAATGCAGGGTCTCAAGAATCTGTTTATTACACTTTTGTAAGAAAAAAGAAAGGTTCATGTGGTGGATGATCTTAATTATCAAACAAAGCATATTTCTTTGGGGCTAGCATTTAATACGCAAAGTACTGAAATAAAGGCCGACTACGCTGCATTTTTGGCTTCCCTGTGTTGTAACATAATTTTGGTAACCAACTGTCACCAGGAAATTTTAACATGCCGTCTATGTTTCAGCTTCTGACATGGCGGCAGAACAAGGGCAGATCCTCGTGATAGCCACGGCGGCCGTGGGCGGATTCACGCTCCTCGTTATCCTCACCTTGTTCTTCTTAATCACTGGGAGGTAACTGAAACATACCAGACTTTTTCCGAGATTTGTGGACAACTGCTTCTTTTATACATTGTGTATTCAAGTGCTCTAAACTTAACAAAGTACATCTGAGAGAGAGGGGGATGCTGGCTGCGTTCTGGACTGATAGTCAACTTTAAACTGAGATTTAACGCCCCCATTAGTAGCAGATACCGGCAAACCCCTGCAGATGGAATCATCAAAGCACTTGGTAATTGTAGTCTGAAAAGTATGCATCAAAAATTTGTTGCCATTGCTTTAATTCTGAGTTTTTTCTTTACTATAATCAGATTATACAAGGAAAAAGACTTTTCTTAGAAAAACAATAGGACAAGTCACATTAAATCTTTAAGAACTTAGTGTTTTATATAAAGTGATGTTTTTATCAATCAGATACTGAAACTCTATACATTAGCATTTGATTAACTGGTTTTATAAATCTGGTATTTCACCACCATAGGGTAATATGGATGAAATTTTAAAGTAATGACAAACTTAACTGAGCAAAATACCAAGATTTGAATCCTAACAAGTGGAAGTGCTTCACCCATCTGAAGCTTAGCTTTCTCCTTTACATAGCTTTGGTATGATAATATATTAATCCATTTATCACCTCTTAAATACATTGGATGATTACTGTGGGTCAGATTGTGAAAATTTAGAAGTAAGGTGAAGATAATGTGTAAGAAATTGCTTCAAAACTTATGGAGTGTTTCTTACTTACCCTTGCTATTTGGCCAAGACTGTTACTTTAAAGCGAAAATGTGTACCTCTTACATATCAATAGAAACACAAGTAGTACCATAAGTCTTCTAGATAATCTGTAAATATATATATATACCACAAAATACTCAAAACTGCAGCGAAATGGGAGTCAAATTATAAACAACCATGTTAATTTTGGCTAGAGTACTAGAAAACCCTGATACCTAGTAAATGAACAGAAGCAAATGAGATACATTTTGGGGCAATAGCTCATTAAAGTATAAATAGTTATAGTTTTAGTTATTTTAGAATTCTGCTTAGATATCTATGTTTTATTAAAATTCATCTTAAGATCACAGTGAAATTCAGAATAGGCTTCTCTAAAGGTGTACAAAATACTGCTAAGTCCATTGAATTTTAAGCTACGATATGCACATGCATAATCATAGTTATAGAAAAAGTTATTATCTATAATTTTGATACCAGATTGTAAGCTATAGACCAATAAATTGACTAGTACACTTATTAAAGGTGAGTGCCTGACAAAGTTCTACTGCCATCTGTTAAGATTTCCTTGAAACAAACCTACTTTTATAGAACTTATCAAGGAACAAAAAACAATAAATATTCTAAAGTGATGAAATTGAAAACTACGATTGTTTAACAAAATGAATTCTAAAGGGGGCACACTGGCCACTATTCCTGTTAAAAAAGTACAGGTATACAAACATAGCAATAGTCCTAGAATTAACGGAAATAGTCTTAGGATCTGTTGGTTTAAAAGAGTGATTTTCAGATAATAAAATAATGCTAGCTGTAGTAATAAGAAAAAAGGCATGAATGATGACAAGAAATAATGATAACTTCTTCCTAATAAAAGTACTAGTTTGGAAATGCCGTTTTGCATTCAGATACCATTGCCCAGCAATCTCTTCTCTTCTTTCATTAGTAGAGCTAACCAACCTCCAGTAATTCTTTGCCATAGCTTTGCTACAGCCTTTTATGAAAAGTGGAAAGCAAAGTTTGGAGTCTCTATACCAATTAACCATTAATCTGAATACACAATATTTGATCCTATAGCCCACAAATACCAAACACGGGCTGCAAAATCCCTAATTAGTAGCAGAAGTCAACAGGTTATAAAAACAAAGAAACAAACACTATGCATCTTGGTGAAGATCTCATTTTTTTTCTGAAAAAGTTAAAATTCTTACCCTATCTAGAACTCTCTTACAAGGAGAAGGTGCAGAAGACAGTAATGGTGTGTGGGAACAGGGGCAATCAAAGAAAATTTCAGGAAGGTAAAAGGCTCATATCTGGAAAAACAAAACAAAATAGAAGCATGTTTGTTTTTTGCGTGCAAAGTCACAATGACAATTTGATTAGATTTCAAAGTCAAGTTATACCCTGACATGATGGTGTGTACCGTATTTGTCAACCCACCCATTTGGGAGGCTAAGGCAGGAGGATCACAAGTTCAAGGCAAGATAAGTAAGTTAGCAATTGGCAATTGTTAGCAATATATTCTCCTAAAATAAAAATTTTAAATGTGCTAGCTCAGTGGTACAGCAGCTACCTAGGGTATGTAATGTGAGAACCTGGATTTAATCTCTATTGCCAAAAAAGAAAGAGACATCAAATTATGTATATGTAATGTACTGCTACATGTATTTTTTATTTTAAAAATAAAAGAAGGAAAACATTAACGAGCAGACACCCATTGACAAAATAGCACAAGGACAATACAAGCAATACTGAATTACAAACAAAGTGGTAGGAAATTAACAATGGTTGTTGTATTACATATTGATATCTTCATAGTGGTTTCTCAGGAGAGCAAATAGAGACATGCAAAATTGATCAAATAATTAATCATTACTGATCCTTTCAGTAAAGTGATAGAAGTCAGTAGTACAGCTATGTTAGCTCTCCTGTGTACACATATGTACATAGTTTCCTTTCTTTATTTTCTCTTTTCCCTCATGCTACATGTTTTTAAACTGTATTAGCAAACTTTATCCCCTTGTAATGGACAATCTGCTTTAGAGCCCAGAGAGCTTGTGCAGCTACTAAAGTATAAGGGGGTCCTATAAAGAAATCTTAATTCCAAAGACATACTATACCATGTTAAATCAACTGTATTAATTTAAATATAGTGGCTAATTTTTATTCAGATAGATTATTTTCCAGTTTGAAAGTTCCTTGGAAATTTAGGGTACTTTAACAGTATTATCATATTTATAACCAACAGGGAAAAAAGACATCCACTCATCATGGAAGTTGATTTTTAATATTTTACTTAATAATGATTCACTATGTAGCAAAATTGGATGTAATGTATAAGTTATGTTTACTAGTGTCTTGTAAACTTGGAATTCAGGCCTTATTTTTCATACAGTATTTTAGTAAACAATTATTTTAATAGCATATATAAGTAATAAAGCATTTTATCAAGATAACAGAAAGTAAAGCTCTAATGTGATGATGACAGACTTAAATATTTCAATCTTTATAGATTAAATATATTTGACCTAATAATTTGAGAGAAGGACTCAAATTTTATCTTGGGATTCTTGGAGCAGATCCTGAACACCTTTAAGAAGAGAATTTAATGATAAAGAAAAATTTGTACTAAATTATTTTCACTTTTAAATTTCTGTTTGCCAATTTATATGACTTTAGTAACTGCCTTAACCCTGCCTCAACATTCTACATATTGGAGAGAACTATTTAAATTTCATAAGATTTTTCAAAATTCATTTTAAGTATCTCTTATGCACATTGATAGAGGAGAACTCACTGAAATTGTTCTATGCAAACTGTAGGACATTTTTGAATAAATATTGAAATTGCCATAGAAGCTGAAGCAAAACTCGTTCTCAATGATTGTATTGTGTACTGCAGATGTATTCTGTTTAGCCAGTTGAAATTAGCAGTTTTATGAATTGTCAAACCATATACATACTGGTGAATTTATTCGTGCTAACGAAGTCAGTGGAGCCCAGTTATCCAGCAAGCAAAGAGAATATACCTCTACTAAATCTGAAATATTAAGAAAGAAATCTCAAGCCATTTAGTACTAAAAATGGAAGACAATGTTTTAAATTTCTGAGATTCTGATATGAAGTCACTTTTTCATTTTGATTTTTAGTTCTTATTTTACTAATTCTACTTATTAGAAGTCATATAAGAAAGGAAATGATGGTTATGGCTGATTATAAAATAGTTCATAAGTTTACTATCTTTTGAATCTATTTGACAGTATTGTGTTATCTGGAGTTAATTTTGATACACATCAAAAATTTTCTGTAGAATATTTTCACATTATAATCTTAAGTTAGTCTTTATGACAAAAACTTTCTCCGCAGATGACATCAATTTTAAATGGTTTTAGTTCTTGCATAATTATTAAAATAAGTTCCTTTTGCTCTTATGAAAGGTGTCACTGGTATATAAAGGCCAAGATGAAGTCAGAAGAGAAGAGGAGAAACAATTTACAGAACGGGCACTGTAAGTAAGGTGGAGAGATCCTTCCATGACTGTCCTTCAGCCCTTCAGGGAGTTTGTTTCAAATTGTATCTATTGAGTTGAGAATGAAAAAAAAGAGAAAAGAAAAGAAAAGTATTTCCAGCCTTCAGTGTTAAAGCTTTCATCTGCTTCCAGGTTTGTTTGTAGAAATTGCACCTGCTTCTCATTACCTTTTTTTCCAATTCTGCTTGCTAGAAAATACAAGAGACTGAATTGGCTAAAAATACATGTTGACTGATTATATCTCATTATTAGCCATTCATAATGACTCCAGAACATGAGTTGGTTTTGTTTAGTGGAGCACTAGATGTAGAGATAATAAGGAAACTTTACTCCTTCTTGTAAGGACTGTCATTTGAAACGTACAACAAAGCAATTTACAATTCATTAACACTAAAAAAAGTATCAGCTCTTTAACTCTTAGAATATGTATGAAATCCTTGCATTAACTACAAGGTTATATTCATTTGAAAGTCTCTTCCCAAGCAAGCTATAATTACCACTGTAGTTGGTCTGATAATTGCCATCCTCTCCTCCCTAACACCCACCTCCACTTCCACCTCCACCTCCAAATTGCATACTACTATGCCAATACAGTTTCTCTATCAGTGAGTCACTGAATTAACAGAAAGGGGTGTTCACTAATTAACCATAGTACAGAGATGATACATGAAACCATTTGTTTAACTGTTTAAACTCATCATTTATTTCCTATTAAGCAAAAAGCATAAGGGACTTTCCAATCTGTGTCACTCCCCAAGGGAGGGAAAGGATTTAAGTAAGGATCTTATAACTCAGTGGGATGGTTTGGAGCTATTTCTAAAACTCCTGTGGTAAGGAGTTGTCCAAGGACTGTCTGTTCTATAATATTCCAACCCTACTCGCCAGGGTTGTGACTCACAAGACCGAGGGTAGGGCTAAGGCACACAATTTGGAGCAGCTCTCCAACACTGTTGTTTTGCACGGCTAATCTGAGTCCCGCCACACTGACAGAGTTCTGTCAACCAGTGCTTGGCATAGGATGTTCCAAAAACACTGTCAAACAAGTTGCAGAAAACTAGATCCCGACACCTGGATGGGTGACTTATGCTAGGTAACTTTAAGACACACTGCAGGGCATTTGGTACTGAAGAAAAAGGTGCCCCTGAGGTATTTATTATCTGTTTTCTAAGTAGTATTTTGGCATAAACTAAACCAGATGGGCTCAGCAAGAAGCCATTAAAATCACCTGAAGCAGCAAAGGAGCTAAAAGAAAGACAAACTGGTATTAAAGAAGACAAGGGTAAGTGAAATGCACAGCCATACATGCAAAATTGAAACTGCATTTGGGCATTTCCCCTATAATGCATAGATTGTGTTTACAAAAGAGAAAGTGATGCTAAACTAACGCTAGTTCCAGAGAAATATACCGCCTTAGGTAACGGAACTGTCATCAAACTATGATTAGTAAATGACACCTGCTACTGTCTGTGCCTGTCTCTTCAGCATGTCCATTTACGTGATCAGAAGCAACTAGTCATCTACTAGTAGCTACTAGATTTGAGCTTACAGAGCTCAATCTCAAATGACAACTCACTTAAAAGACTGTCAAATGGCATAAGAAATAGAGGTACAGACTCCTGGTTCTCTTTGCCTCCTTCCTCCAACCTAAACTGAAAAGTGAACAAAAGCACAGCACGTCAGAATCGGTGCTGGGATAAGCATACCTGGCAATATGTTTTGCTGGTGCTATTTTGAGAAATACTAATTTTCTCTAGGCATGTCAAGCACTAAGAAGAGAGCAGACGGAATTTAATAAATGAAGGCAGCAAGCACAGAAGAATTAAGGAAGCAAGTTACTGCCTATAACTGGCATTGCACCACCTACTCTGCATTTACCGTGTCACTGTTTGCTTGTTTGCTTGTTTGCTTTTGAAGTTTTCTTTCAAAAGCATGTGTCTAAGGAGACCCAAACAACACTTAACTCTGAATTAGTATGCCTTTCACTTCTCTGCCAGTTATATGAAGCAAATGCCAGGCCTTCTGCAATAAATGTAGCTACTCAGTCCACACAAATTCGCATTCAGTAAAAGTTGTGTTCTTATTACCGGTAAAACCATGCCGGAGATATTTGGAAATACCCACAAGGGAAGGGAAATGACCTGCCCTGCACACGCCAGCAATCCGAAGTCATGAACGGGGTTCAAGGCCCAAAACAAGAGCAGCCGTGCTGTGACTTGCTCTGACCCTCACAGTCGAGCAGGCAGCCATGCTTCATATCCTCTAAGGCTCTCGACTTCCCCCTGTCGTACCTTAAACCGGGAGTGCTGGCGGAGACAGTTCTACCAGGAGAAGTGGCAGCGGCTACACAACCACTGACCAAATCTGGGGCTTTGATTTCCATCCCTTCTAGCGTGATAGACGAGCTCAGCTTTCTGTGTTTGACCATGAAAACAACTGTGAGAACAGAGAAAAGGGCCCTGATGTGTGGGGACCTTCCCTGCATCTGTGCCGCAGAGCTCGCGCTGTGCTCTGGGAGAGTTTCTGGAAGGGGGTGCGGGGTAAAGCACCAGGGTGTGAGACCAGGCAAACCTAGTGCCAGTGAATGTGAAGGAAGCAGGAGGAGCTCTAAACAGCTGGCTCATTTTGGGTTGAAGCTTATGCCTCATGTTCCCTATTTCAGGAGCTAAATCAGATGTAAAGTGGGTGGGTCTTTTAATGGATAAGTTGATTTTTAGAAAAATAAAGCATGTATTTTGTGGAACCTCTCAGCTCACTCTCTATGAAGCTATGTAGTCATTTTAAATTAACGTTTAGGTAAATAAATGTTTGATTGCGTGGAGCCAAAGCTTTATGGAAGTGCTGGGTGAGATAGGGTAGTAAAGGAAGATGAACTTGAATGTGTAGCTAGACTGACTACTTACATATGTCACTTCTTTAAAAATTCACAAAATGTATAAATTCTACAATACTTTAAGCTAAATCGTTCTTTTCTTTTTGTTGCAGTACGCCTCCCAGGAATTAAAACTTACATTGATCCAGATACCTATGAAGACCCATCCCTGGCCGTCCATGAATTTGCAAAAGAGATTGATCCTTCAAGGATTCGCATTGAAAGAGTCATTGGGGCAGGTAAACGTAAACTCTACATTTTTGAACACATGATTCCTTAATGGATTTGCAACTATATTACCAATGTAATATGTTAAATCTTTGCAGTTTCAGTGATTGAAATTTTTTAATCAATACAGTTATTGTGTATTTGTTCTGCTATTCTTTATGATGCCCCTATTTGGCTCCCAAACAATGCAAAATTTCATGTTATTTTTTAAATCTTGTAGTCTTTTTTCATAATGAAGAGAAATTATAGTGAAAGTGTGCTTCTGGAATTTATTTTGAGGATGCAATTTGAGGAGCTTTTCATGGAGTCATTGTACATCTACTCAAGCCCCAACATCCACAAACATATCCTGTATTCTAACTAATATTCATAATGATGATTTGGGTGATCTTGAGACCAAGAGGTGTTCTGAGAATCACTGGAGGGAAAATTTGGTGCAAGATAGTTTTGTACAATTTTAGTGTAAATTAATAATTCTCCCTAAGTAGAGTTTTTCAATATTCCACGTAGTTTATTAGCCAACTATTCTGGGTAAGTACAAAGCATTATAAATTAGCACATAAAAAAATTAGACTATAGATCAATTAGGAAAGGGGCTAAGCTGGTAAAACAAAGGGTCTCAGCATAAAGATCTTACATCTTTGACCCAAGGTGAGTCGCTGATGCTCACAGAGGCGCTCTCACTCAGATCTTCCAAGCGCCTAATTCTTACTTCTTGCATTGCCTTTGCATAACACCCCTCCTCCTCAGAAGGGGTGGAGCCAAGTAACCAGCACATGTGCCATCCAGTCCGTAGGAGAAACAAGGAAAGAGTTTGGTCTGTTTGTCTTGGAGACAATAAACTGAAAACTGTGAACACATCTGTTAACAGCTCAGTGATTCACACATATTGTATAGACACACTTGTCTACAGTCACTGACAAGGCAACCATGTATGCCCCTAACAAGGCAGCAGGGTGGGGTGAGGAAGCATGTCTTCCTAAAGGAGAGAGGGAGTCTGGGTCCTGAAGAGGTTATAGGTTTCTCGTAGATGCTGCCAATGTGTGATCCTTGGGAGACAACACAGTTAGGATGTTGCCACACAGCTGTTGCAGTCAGTTATCACATCTTTGCCAAAAAAAAGAAAGTGGCTTATTATCCTCGGTCCCTTTCCGCCCCCTTCCATAGACAGCCAACCTATATAATGTTCAGAGCCCAGTGCAAAATGAAAAGGAAATACCTTTATAAAAAAAATTAAGAATTTTAAGATGATGGCAACAGAGCATTAAACCCAATGCAGGGCTCCTTCAAACTCAAAGGTGCGTATAACTTTACTGGTCATATGGCCAAGAAGCTAAGGTATGCAGGTATGCAGAATACCAACTCTCCCTCAAGATTTCTAGGGATATTGGGAGAGAGTTCTTCCCAACCTCATTCCATGCTCTGTGCACAGCAGATCATCACAGAAGTGGTTAGGTGTCCTCTGGCCACTAGCACAAGGGTCCTATACAAAGCAAAGAGGCGTCCTTGTCAGGAAGATCAAGAATCTGGAATAGAACCAGATTCTCTCTTCTGCTGAGCAAAAAGCACATCAATAGACATAACTGCAAATAGTGAGTGCATTATATTCATTAGTGTAGGGCTTTGTTCTCTTTGGACAGCTGGAGAATAGAGAAGAGGTGAATAATCTCCATTGTATGCTGCGTGATAGGTCCTTATATGCTGTATTAGTCAATACACACATAGACACCATAGAATCATTTTCTGTTGTAGCCTTCTGTGCATAAATTAAATGCCACTGTGTGAAATCATAATGTTGAGAATAAAGTCAAATATCTGAAGTTTAAATAATATGAAGAAATTAAACCTTTCCTCAGTATTTGGCTTTTCTTTTCCTAATCAAAGTGTACATTTTTCTCTGAAAAAAAAAGCCTAACAGTGCCAAAGCAATAACTACTAATGAGGCTATTGGAATACCACATTCCAATTGTTGCCTAAATTCCAATTGTAATGGTATTTTTGTCATTTGGAAAAGACAGCTAGTGAAGTCATGAGGTCAATCCTATGCATTAGTGTCTATTTTATTTCTTTACTCCTCCTGGACTACTTCAACTTTCAAACAATATGCTGAGGGTCCTTTTCCTACCCACCTTTAGAAAAGTCTGAAAATGGAAGCTCTGTCTGAGACAAAGCTTTTGTAGCCTCATGTTTCTCCTTTTGTCAATACCCAACAGTGATTAACTCATTCAACTTGTTTTATTCTAAAACATTTGTGAAAAAAAAAGCAAAAAAAAAAAAAAAACTAGTGAGTATACACAGCAGCAATGTGAGAGAGCATTGTCCAGAGTAAGGGTGGAATTGGCTGACCCATCAGAAGGGTCACAGCAAACATTCATGTATCAAAAGACCACTTAACAAAAGAAAAGCATAACAAGTTTATTTAATCAAAGTTTTACAGATCCAGAAAGCATTCAGAAATGAAGACTGAAAGACCTACGGGAAAGTATTAACAAAAGCTTATTTTTGATAAAAGCTGGTCAGCAGCTATACAGAAATGTGACTGGACAAAGGACTGTGACATAATGATAACAGACTGAAGGGGAAGTCCCACAAGGCTTATCGCTCTGTTCAGGTTCTTCTTAGCCTCTCTGTAGCATTCACTCCCTGCTCATGGATATGAGGTAAAAACCCTTTAAAATGAGACTCTCACAATCTATTATCAGGCAGGGCAGGCAAGAAAATTTCTGTATGGTCTATGGCTACACAGAAAAGCAGGAAAATGTTAAAGTAATGCATCTACTTTCTCTGATTCACTTTGGGAAAGAGGAATTCTGGTTTTTGTGAATTGCCTCAGTGAAGAAGAGGGTGGAAGACAAGAGGGCCCTGCTGAGGCCCTACTAGTCCTTCCGTCTCTCCTCCAAAGTGACATACTTGAGATGTCATTTTCTGAAGCCCAACATCACTGGGACTCAGAAAAAGTGTAGAAAAAATTTTGTAGAATATTATAGAAAAGTTGGTTATGGAACATCTCTTATGTGCTTGAAAACTTGTTAGTGCCCAACTTTAAAGAAACCGTAAGGAAATTTATGTTGTCCCTAGTTTCTTTCTGCTCCACCTATTGGCTGCCTCTTATACTCCCTGTCACATCCCCAGGGTGCATTTGATAGTTCCCTTGAAAATATAAATTAATTGAGTTAAGTGGCAGGGTAGATACTTGGCTGAGGTGGGGTAGAAAGAATGATATTCAGGCGGGATTAAAACCCTAACCGAGAGATTAGAATGGAGCACATAAACCTGCGATTCATTACCAAGCAAAAATCTGCAAGACTTGGGTGCTGTTTTTGGCATGGAAGCAGTTACAAGTTCTTTCCATGTTTCTAGTTGGAAGGCCCAATATACAATAAATGTAAGTGGGTTATAAAAAA
Organism: Dinomys branickii; assembly: GCA_004027595.1. Lineage (NCBI taxonomy): Eukaryota > Metazoa > Chordata > Mammalia > Rodentia > Dinomyidae > Dinomys > Dinomys branickii. Next base: position 138,740 of record PVLD010001275.1, read on the forward strand.
TTAATATAAAAATAACCACATTAATTTATTAAGGCCATGATAAGTGGTATATTAAACATGTGATATTGTTAATACAGTCACTAAACAATGTTTATTACATAGCCAATATTTAAAAAGACAATATGCTCATTAATTTTTTCATTGAAAAAATGAAAAAGTCACTCATCAGAGATATTTGTATTCAACCTGCTTTCCACAACCTCTCTGTAAGATTTTCAGCTTTGTAACCATCCAAATCACTCCACCACAAAGCATTAGAAAACTTAGTTTATCAATATGAATGCTTAGAGAGATAGATAAATAGATAGTCTTAAAGTCTCCTTATCTTTTATTGTAAATTTCACTATTTTTATGAGATTTCTGGAATACTTCTTTGTATATCATTACTCTGTTTAGTAGTGGCAGCTTATCTTTGTTCATCAATACAGGCCTGAATTTCCATGAAAATGCACATTTCCATTTAAATGAAACCAGCAGCTCTGCTGCATAAGAGACTGTCAAGATTATCTGTCTCTTCTGATTTTTTTTTCACCATGAAGAACTATATAAATTCTCAGGATAAGAAAGTCAGGTCAGATTAGCATTGAATCATTATTTTACACATATCTTGAGAGGTAATGAGAAAACTGGTAAACTGAATTTTAATCATGGTCTGGAAAAGGTCACTGAAAGGCTGTTCCATTTCCAGGGCAGTTCTGTAACTCTACCTACAGCATTATAAGAAAAACTTACCTAGCAGAGTATCTGTAATTTTCAAACATTATTCCACTGGAAAAAAAAATCATTCTTGTGCTTCTAAGTCCACAGGGCGCCCATCCTAGATCTGACCTTCCCTGCTCTCTTCTTCTCAATGGAAGTGCATAATACCTTCCTGTCACTCGTATTCCATCCCTTTATCTCCAAAGAACTCATTACTGCCCAGGTTTCTCCTAGTAGAGTGCTCCAGGAGTTTTTGTAACTGTTGGTTTCTCAGCAATCTGCAGGTAAAAGAAAGTTGAAAGGACACCAAAAAGGACACTAAAAAATGAATGGCACCGCAGTGATTTATTCAGCGTGATATTTTTACGTTTGGAGGTCACATTAGTCCTTGGTGATGTACAAGGCAAAGATGTTAACTTTTGTGCCTCTCCAAGTTCCCATCACCGCAGCGTGGCCAGGCTCTCCTATTTTAGCTGTCTTATGAAACTGTATTAAGCTTTTTAGTGTCCTTATTTCTTTTTTACAGTTATATTTTCCTGAAACATGACGAGAAATACAGGCAGTATTCCAACATGTAGTTTCATAATTCTCTTTTCCCAAAAGGAAACATGTTTATGGCCTATTTCCTGTATATTTAGATGAGATGACTTTTCTTGGGTACAAGTTTTGCGCTCACCCATCACCTCAAATGATTTGTGACAGAGGTCACCCTGGTTTTGTGTTTGTGTATGAGAGTGTGCTCTTAAAGGTCATTTGTGTAGACAATAGAATAAGATCAACAACAGATTGTGGCAAGGCCTTGTGCCTTTTATTCAGAAATTTCATAGTTTTCTAAACCAAATGATTTGGAAAGACCAGCTCTCCTCCATAGGTAATAAATATGAAAGAAACAGGCTGAAGCCAAGCAGACCCAGGCGTGAATCACAGCTTTGCTGCTAATTTAACTCTGTATCTTTTAGCAGTTCTGCAATCTTTCAGACATATGGTTTCCTCACCTATAAAATGGATTCATCATGATAATAACTCTTTTTTCAAAATTCAGGGAAGGATTAGAGATAACACATTAAGGGTGGGAACAGGATATTAAATTAAAAATAAATAGAATTTTTATATTCGGTTTTGATGGCTCAGAAAAGAGACACTAATTCTCTAACTTTCAAAGTACTTTATGACATGGCTATCTCTCCATGAACAATTTGACAGTCAGTGACTTATGTAATGGAAATATTTTCAGAGTTAGATGAAAATGTATAATTAAAATGAAATTTTAGGGCCTGGGATTTAGCTCAGTGGCAAGTGCCTACCTGGCAAGCATGAGGGCCCAAGTTTGATTCCAGATAACCCCCCAAAAAATGGAAAAAATGAAATTTTATTATTGTAAAAGCATTACATTATACCAATGTCAATAAATGCTATTTAAATTTTTTAAAGAAGATGAAAACTTAATTTTTCCTATATCTTATGAGAGGACATATTTTTATATATGTAGGGAGCTTTTTTCCTGTAAGGTTAATAGGCCATTAGATGAAATTAGTTCCACAAATTAAAATTTTAGGGCCAAAGGTAGAGCTCAGTGGCGTAGTGCCTGCCTGGCAAGTGCAAGGTCCTGAGCTTAATTCCCACTACAAAAAAATTATTTCAATATATTTATGTAAAACTATTACAAATGAATCTATCAACCAAAAATCAGTAGATTTATCATCAGGACAAGGCTATGTCTTAATTTAATACACTTCAAGAAAATGTCATTTGCTTACAATTCAACACTCCACATCTTGTTTTGGGTGACACTTGCTATCTCACCTATGGTTTTCCAGTTTGGCAAAATGCCTCATTATATTAATTGATAAATACTTGATAAACAAAAAAGAGTAAAGAAATAGCTGAAATAATGTATTTTCAGTAATCACATTAAAAGACTATGCCACCCCCTCCTTGTCCTGGTGCCTGAGCCTGAGGCCTTTGCACTGAGCTACATGATTAGTCCACTTTATTTTATTTTGAGATAAGGTCTTGCTAAATTGCTAAATTACCTGGGCTGAGCTTGAACTTGTGATTTTCCCATCTCAGCCTCCCAGAGTGCTACGATTACAGATTTATGGCAGCAAGTCCCACTCGCCCATCTTGTTTTCAACAAAAATCCTAACACAGAGTAAGTTATTGTGTGACACAATTAATATAATGTAAAATCAAATGCATAATATACGCAGAGTTTTAAAAAGTGAAACAAATTTATAGAAAGTGTGAGTCACAGTTGCACTGATTTATATTAGTAACCTTCATGGTAAGTTATGGAATGTGTTATATGCAATTGCATTTACTTGGTTAAAGAAAATGAAAAACAAAAGAAAATACTACATTGACAATTTATTTTGTACTGAGTTTGTATAATGGTATACAAAAAGAGATATTTTATAACCTACAAAAAACTTATTATTTAAATTTTTCACTTTGACCTTTTTCTTCTAATTTGTATATAGCTGAAATGTTTGGTGAAATAAAGAAAATGACCCCATTTTCCAAAGAATTACCTTTAAGAATTAATTCCTTAAGAATTTAAGGAAGACCTGGTACCTCTAATATAGGAACAGATAATGCTATTCTCTGGTTTCTGAAAACCGCACAGAAAGGGGAGTGAAACGGCAAGCACAGCGTTTGCTCTCTGCTTTATTTGTTATATTAGTTGTATCCTGCTGCATAAAAATCACCTTAAAATTCACAACAGGGACCTTGCCCGTGGCCCAGTGTCTACAGCCCAGAAATGTAGTCCTGGCATAGCAGCTCCAGGATTGTTTACAAGGTTGTAGTCAGGTGTCAGGGGAAGCTATGGTCTCAACTGTAGTCTCAGCTGTGTAAGGATCCACATCTAAACTCATTTATATGGCTGTTGCCAGGATACAGTCTTGTGGCTGTATAGGAGGCTTCTCTACCATGGCAGCTTATTCCCTCAAAGCCAACATGACTGTTTTCTAGCAAGATAAATGTTGCAATGTTTTGTAATCAATCAAAGAACTGATGTCACATCACCTTATCATATTCCATACACTATTAGTCTGATATTAGGCCCAAGCCACACTGAAGGGGAGGTAACCACACCTGACATAAATGCCAGATTGTAGGTGTCATCATAGACAAGTTTGCCTCAAGCATGCAGTAATATTGTGTCATGTTTTCATGGTCCCAGTTAACCAGCTTTCCCTGGGACACTTTACCTTCTTCAGTCCATCTCCCATCAAAGATGGGTCTCAGATACCTTTTGACACTCAGGTCATTTATTCTGGCAGCACTGCACTCTCTAGTGGCACCAGACTTGTGACGTGAGTCAGATATAGTCAGGGCTCACATGACCAACTTACACAGAGTGGCTCCCTCTGAGATCGTTTTCAGAGTTTAAGGGATTCTTCCTCCTCCTCATACCTATGTTTCTTCTGAGTCAGTTACCATCATTTTATTTTCATATAGAGAGTTTGAGCTATTCACATGTTTTGTCTTCAGGTTTGAGAGCTGGATCGGTGCTAAAATGGCTTGTATGGGGATAGCCGGTGTTTGGGTCCTGCTGTCCAGAGACACAGTAATCCTTAGGCCTGGTTTTCTTATATTCCTGATAGCACACAGTGTTGGTCTTCTGCAATACTTAAGATGGCCTTGTGACTATAGCTAATCTTATAGCCTGAACATGTCTCTCATGGCATACACATATTTCTGAACTTGAAGAGTATTTGAAGTTTCAAGGTGAATATGAATATATCAAAGATAGCAGACTTACATTCAGAGTACAACTTAGAGAATAAATATTAAATGAAAATTGCATACAGTATTAAATCTCTCTCATAAAGAAGTACAAAGATTTTGTGTGTGCAAGTAAGACTATTTCATAATGCCGTGCACTCAGTAATACTGCCTGAGAGGCCATGTGAATTCTACATTGGCGAGCACTAAGGTGTGAATTAAAGCCATAAATCTGGTTGTAGGGTTTGCTTATGTCACACTGTAGTTTGTCTAGCATGAGGTAATTAGTTGATTGCTCCCTCAGTGATACTTGTGTTCACAATCTAATTGTGCGTGTATTTAACTAATGACTTCATCTTTGTTTTCTGTCCAAGCTGTCTATTATTTTGTAACAAACCATCCCAAAATTGAATGGCTCCAAATGATAATCATTTAATTTATTCATGATTCTGTGGCTCAACAGTTTGGGCCAGGCTCAGCAGGATCTGAGTGCATTTTCTGCCAGTTCTGCTTGAGGTCACTCCTAGGGGGCGATCACCCGGCGACTCCACTCCTAGTGATCAGCGAGTGCCTTGTCGAGATGACTCATCTGTCGCTCAGGTGACCTCTCTTCGACCAGCATACTGCAGATGGCAAAGTCAAAGCAGTGCTCTAAGCAAATGAGAACAAGGGTTCTAAAACTGCTGGAGACCTCAGCTCTGAACTCCCCCACATCATATTTCCAGCATAATGATGGGATTTAAGCCAGTCACAAAGCCAGCTCAGATTTTAGAAGATGGAGAAATAGATTCTGACTTTTGATGAAAGAATAGTGAGATGTTATTATAAATAGGTATGCTTGACTACAGATGTGGGAGGGATGTGTGTCTGGTTTTTGCAACCTGACACTTAATGGTATTTTTTCAAAGTATCACTGTTTTTCAATGCTAGTAAGGATAACGGATAACAGTTTACTTGCAATTTTGTCTCTAATCCCATTTTGCTTTGCATTCCTAATGAATGATATTGATTTTTTTTTTAATTTAGCAACTACTGCATAATTGGCCTTGGGTTAGGTATTATAAGGTTTTAAAAGTGAGTAACAAAGAACCTCCAGCTGAAGAAAACATCTGAAGAAGATGTTGCATATAAGTTTGAAAGGAGAACTTTAAAAGGTGCAGAAAGTTCAAATTAGAAACAAGAGTCATAACCTAATACAACATTCATATAAATTTCAATGCCGAAATCACAGCACACTGGGAGAGCAGATTACTGTAAGGAGATTGCAAGTAGAATAAGAAGTGGCAGAACAAAGTAGTGCTTGTGAAGAGAAATTTTGGACATTTTCAAGATATTTTACAGTTTGACGACACTGTCACCTTATTACATTTAATTGTCTTCAAAGCAGACTTTTCCTTTTGCTTGAATAAACATAACCCCGACCCTGCTCTTGGCTAATTAGTAAAGGTTAGTGACTTTTTATTTTAGTGATACTTTAGTTTATAACGACATTAAGTTTAAAAGGACAAAAGATATTAAATTAAAAAGGAGAAAGATGTCTTACTTTTACTGGGCAAAGAAAACATACTGAGCTGTGCGCACATGCACTTTATGCACAGCATGAGTTCACCCACACGTACATATGGGTATGAGCATGTGACGTGATCGGCATGGGCTGTGCTGCAGCATGGACATGCCCAAGGCTACATATGTTGAATCTTAAACCCCGTTGTCAGGGTAGAAACTTAGCCCAGCTCTGATGTTGAGATGCGAGCCTTTGAGAGGTGACTCGGAATAGACATGTTCGCTGGGATGGAGCCCCGGGACTGAACCTCCTATGACTGGTGTGAGGAGAGGGAGAGAGCTGAGCATGGAAACACATCTCTGCACTCCCATCTCTCTGAGGGGCTGACTCAGCACAATCACAAGTTCAAGCTCAGCCCGAATAATTTAACAACTTATCAAGGCCCAGTCTCAAAATTATAAAATAGTTTTTAAAAAGAGTCGGGGATGTAGCTTATTGGTGAAGCCCTTGGTTCAAACCACAGCAGCACCAAAAGGAAATGGTATATAAATTTAAGGAGAAAGACCAGAAGAGACACACAGACCCACACACATACTCTCTCTGTCTTGCTCTGTGACTCCTGCACCCCTTGATTCTATACCAGCAAAAACGCTGTCACCTGAAAAGGGCGTTCATTGATCTTGGGTCTCCAGAGCCATGACCCAAAATAAATCTCCTTTCTTTACAATGCACCCAATCTGTGATTTTGTGTTACTGACAACAATAAAACAAAACAAAAACATACTTAACACGGGCAGCCATATCATGACACCTTAGAATCAGTAGCTTAAACAACAGAAATTTACTCTAGTAGTTCTGGAGGCTGCAATACAGTCATGGCCGGGTTCTGGGGCTTACCCTCTACTGGGTGTACAGGGTCATCTTTTTACTGGGTTTTTGCACGGAGTAGAGGGAGATCCTCCTCACATAAAACCAAGTCTTGTCGGTTAGAAATCCACCACTATGACCGCATTGAACCTTAATTATCTCCTAAAAGGCTTCAGTATGGATTTTTGGAGAACAAAATTCAATCTACAGCAGTGTGCTTGTAGTGTGTGTTGTGGGGCGGATAGAGTGAGATATTAACTGATAGGAGATTCATTTACTGTTGCCCAAGTATATGTCTTAGTATGTTTTAAACAAAGATTGGAAATAGGAAACTCATAGGTTTCCTGCTAGGTTTGTCAGAATGGGAAGTCTGTAGACCTAGAGCTGAATTTGGATCAAAAGCCGGAGCCCAGGATCTCATGGTTATCAGTTTTTTCCAGAGACTGGAAAAACCCAGGGCAAGAGAGAAGGAACCATGAGATCTCCCTGAGTACAAAGATGGTACCGTTCAGTTACTGTTCAGCTCCTATGATAATGTTATTGCTGTTAAGACCATGGTGCTACACAGTGAGCTCCAGGTCAGCCTGAACTGCATAGTGAGACCCTGTCTCAGAAAGACAAAGAAAACTATGATGATAACATCTTAAAATCAGGGAGAAAGATAGCCTCAAGCTGCTTTATGTATAGCTGATCCCTTAGAGCTTATGCTGAGAAGCAACTATAAAAGGTTGCTTTTCAGTCGGTGCTTCTAACAAACAATAAAACCTTCTCTTAAATCAAGTATTCACCTTTTAAGCACAACCTTATTAATATCAGCACATATTTTGCATTGACTGCCCCCTGATTACAGTGGAGGAAGATCTTTATTTTATCAAGAAACAATTTATGTCATTGAGAGGGAGGTTTCCTCCCCAAATTGTTTTTCCTGCTTCATCACCAGTTAACCCATCTTTTAGAAATGTTATAATCTTCCCTCATAGTAAGTGCCACTTCCTGACCCAAGTCTTGTTTGTTTTCTGAAAACAAGAAAGATCAGTAACTTCACCAGCAAATCAGCCTCCTATTTGGAGTTCGTTTTATACTGCATGGACCCTCAAGTTACAACCAGCCTGACATACGAACAACTTGGGTTATGGCTGGAATTTTAGTATCAACTTATGACCAAAGTCTTGAGTTATGGCTGGAATGCTGGCTGCTTGTGCTCACAGATGGTCTCAGATACAGATTTAACCCTTACAGAGTTCTGGAAGGAACATTTTCACAGCCTTTCTTGTATGCATTTCATTGAGAAATCCTAGGCCAGTAACTCTCTAAGGACACTGAGATCTGCCTGTAAACAGGAGACTTCGAAGGCTGTGTGGAGGAGCCTGAGCCTTCAGCTGACAACGTGAGTTATACCCAACTCCAGGAAGGCACTGAATTCATAAGTCAGGGTCCAGTGTCTGTCCTTCACACTTCTTATCCACTGAGCAGAAAGTCCCGTCTAAATTATGAGAGCAGGTGCAGACCAATTTATCTCCCTGAGCTTTGATTTTCTTATCTGAAATAAAATGCCTTTGTTTCTTTCCTATTGTTGTTAGAAGCAATGAGCTAGAGTAGATTCTGAATGACTGTCCAGCCTGTGTCAGACACCTCCATTAAAGGTGTTCATGATCTTACTGGCTCACTCCCTTATGAACAGTTTTAGTAAATTAAGGATCTTTGTGAGTTACAAAAATTGGGAAGAGGAATGAGAGGTGGAAGGAACAAGGAGGGATGGAAGATGTAGGGGATGAAAAAAGAATGAAGATGTGACATGCACAGGTGCCAGCTCCCCACAATAAATGTAATTATCATATACTGTAGATATATACTAATAAAAAAGACATTTCAGAAAACAAAAGCAAAAAATCCACTTCCTTATAATACTGTATAATACTGTAACAGTGCCCAGTAGTATTGTTCTGCAAAATTACCCGATCTACATAATAAACCTACCCACTCTTTCACACTACCCCACAGCCCCGCAAATAGTTGGAAAAATGTGTGAGCCTCATAAATCTTCCTTCCCAGCCTAAATTGTTTAAATCTTTCAACCATTTCTGTCTAACCTGTTTTCTGAATGCTTTATCATTCTGGTCACCTTTTTCTAGAGGTTTTCTGTAAATTTTTTTCAGAATTGAACCCCAAATTCCAAATGTTTTGAATAAATACAGAAAACAGAGGCCAAGCACCTTTCCTTGATTAGGGCAACTTGAGTCTGTATTTAGTTTTGGAGGCAGCTGCCTCACTGTTGGCATGGGGGAGAGATTCCTACGGGCTTATCGTCAGGAGCCTTTCTCAGATGAGTTTTTGCCGAGCCATACCTGCCCAACTGACTTTGTCATGCTAAATATATTTTATTTATTTTATATGTCCACACTACAAATCATATATATGTTCCCAAGCTTTCCATACCTACTTATTGTATGTTACATATTTTATATCCCCTTTCTGTAATTATTCCCATTAAAATGTTACTATTTCAATAGGGAAAATCTCCCAGCTTGTCCATGTCTTCTTCCGTCTCAGCTGGACCAGCCAGCAAATTATTGTCCTCTCCAGGACCCTCCATGCTGCCTTACACATGACCTGCATCCTCACTGTAACAGCCTAGAGCTCCTGGAAAAGCAGATGTTCACTGTACGTTCTAAACTTTCTTCTTCATCAGGATGATTGTGGTTGCTTCATTTGGATTCTGCATTTTATAAATTTCTATTCATCACCATTATAGAATCTCTGATCACAATATGGTACCCAACCCATGTACATTGTTTTTAACTGCCACTCTGAAATTTAATATCCATAATTATAGGCAGTTCCTTTTACTGGGCCAGTAAGCAAATTAAAATGGAAATGGTCAGTGTTTTCCAAGTTGGAAATCCATTTTACTTCATGAGCCTTGATTCAGAACTGTGTCCAAATAGCAGCTCTGTTGACCTTTTGAAAGATAGCCTCTCATGTATGCTTCCCTGGGATAGAGAAGTGTGTTCTTTAAGGATTGCTTAAGGCTGGAAGTGCATGGACCACCTGTTTGTGCTAGGAATTTCCTTGTTCAGGAGGAAACCACTAAGACTGTTTTTGCTACAATTTTTCCCCATGCCTTAAGTTTCTCTTAATAGTAGACAAGAGTTAGTAAATGTTTACATGCTTGGGTTTACATTTATTTTATTCTTACAACCTGAAAATTACAAGAATTACAAACGTCCATTTTACAGATAAGGGAATTTTGCCTTGAGATTAATTTAGCCTTGAGATCATAGGGAATCAGCTTATAAATAGTAAATTGAAATTCAACTCCAAAGCATTCTAATTTCAGGGTATGTACTTTTATTAAGCAAACTTTATTACAAATAACTTTTTGTATCTATGAATCTGTATTTCTTCCACAAGAATATCTTTTCTTGGCACTTGTACAATTATTTTTTAACCTAAGGCATGTTTGGTTACGTAGTCCCTGTCTGTGTTTTCTGGAGTTGACTGTGTTTCTTGCTTTTATTCCAGCCATCTTTCAGTCTGTCTGTACTCATTGCTCAACTCACTCGGGTGAAGACTATTGTAATTGCTGATCTCAGTCTCTGTGATTTGCAGAGACAGAGAGAGGACTGTCACTACCCCCACTATCTAACTCTTGAGTGCATTCACCGACTGAAAACCAAGGGCCTTCTTAGGGCTGCTGTTAATGTAGTTTCCAACTATTGCCATGGAGAGGTACAAATGTCTGTCATTGAAGCACGATTTCCACGTTCTTATGTGGCATGTCAAGCCATCAGCAAAACCCATCAGGTCTATCTTCAAACTATATCCCAGAATCCAACCACTGTTTACCACTTTACAACTGCCACACCGGCCAAATCCCCAACATCCTAGTGAACTCCTTTATAAGGCTTCTCACACAGCGCCCCGGAACTGGAAAGTCCCTTTGAATGTAAAATAGATTGTGTCACTCTTTGTTGAAAACCCTTCAATCATGTCCTAACCCAGCGGAGAAGGCTGGGTGGTATCCAGCCCCCTCTTCACCTTTGTCTCCCATGGCCAGTCCTGGTGGCATGGTGTCCTGTTCCTCCTCCCCACCACACACACTTCCACTCCAAGACTTCGCAGATGGAACTTTTGGTGATGTGCTCACCAAGCACAGTGGGTTACACTTAGCTTCTGATTGTTCTTTTCTAATGAAAGGAAACAGCACACATGACAGGTGACACACAACTTTCATTCATTCCAGAAACATGAACAGTGGCAGATGTCTTTCTTCATGATATTCGGCACAGGAAAGAAAAAGGAATCATAAAAACAGCAAATAGTCAGCGTCGTTCTCTGCTCTGCTTGTAGCGTGTTTGCAAAGGAATGTTTTCAAAAGTTTCTGAAAATTCCACAGTTTATTGGCCTCAATTGCAAACAATTATATGATATTTTCATACTATCTCTTTGGGTCTATCATCCAATAATAGAGTTTTAAAAATTCTTTTGTCATTTATCTCTTGACTGCTGAATCATGGTGGCTTAACTCAGAAAATACTGGAAATTTATACTTCTTTTGCATCTTTCAATCATTCCATGCGTAACTGATCTAATAAGTAGGAATAGATGTTGTTTCTGGAACTTGAGCAGGTACTCTTGTAGATGTCAAGTGGCAGAGTTGACCTTGTGTTCTCTTCCTATGCTACCTAGTTGCCTGTTATTATTACTATTTTCATATAATAGAAGGAGGTGAGTAAAAGTATATCAAGAAATGGCAGCTTTTCCTAGATTGTATACGGCTATAATCAAGTTCAAAGGATTATCTATACTTTATGGGCGGTATTTTAATGATTTCTAAGATGACATCCACAGTAGGGATAATGGTTCTGGACTTGAGCATCCTTTTGGGGAGGTTCACTTTCCTTATTAGTACCTTATGTTTACCTTCCTGTGTTGATCCTCTTCTTACCCCCTGCAACTCCCCCTCGTCCATCTCTGCATCACTTTCCTTTCTTGGTACATGTTTACAGTACATAATGCTCACAGTCCTTGATGGATGTGTTGCACGGATATCACACATCTTAATTCCTTTTCATCCCTGCCTTCCCTTTCCTCCCCCTCTTTCCATCTCTTGGTCTCCTTCGCCTTTGAGAAAGATCTAGTTCCTCCTACTGACTGAATGTCTCGTTTTGTTCTTTGTACTTTGGGTCTCTCGGTAGGAGCGGCTGTGCGGTCTGTGCCTCCACCTTGTTCCTCCCAGCGTTGTGGCCGCCAGCTGCGCCCGTTTTCCTGCATGGCACTCTTGCACCCGTTAAAAATGAGATGCATATTTTGTTAGTTTTTTTCTTTAAAATTAAAAAAAGAAAAAAGAATATATGCAAAAATTGTAAAGCAGAAATTTACTATATACAATCAGAGACTGACAAACCTGCTGACGTTAGAGAATTCTTATATTCTTTCTCTAATTGCAAGATTTCATTGTAAGCCTAGTGAATGTGAATAAGCATATTTAGTAAATTCTATTCACCGAATGTGCAGAGAATAATATGCTCAAATGATCAGAACTGCATTCTCGTCCAAGAAACAAAAAATATGCGTGAAACTTGATATATCTGGTCCATGATGCAATTCTCTACAAATTTTTCAAACTCGTGTTTTTATAGACTGCATGACTAAATAAAATACAAATAACCTAGAAAAAATATAAAAATAACTAAAACTTAGAGAATTTAAAAACTTTAAAGAACAAAGATGCCCTGTGCGTCCTCCCTTCCTACACAAGGAAGAAGCAGGAACCATGCATGTCACAGACGCAGGACAGGGCACTGAGAGTAGAACAGGGCACACTGACAGCTGTGACCGCCCCCGCCTCCCACCAAGGGCCACCCATGGCAGGGGCAGTGAATGGCAAAGCGAAAGCCATCCCTATCAGCGTGGATGCTGCAACCCTAACCACAAGAGGTTGTCGCAGACTTCACAGGCTTGGGGCCCAGCTAGGCGCATTAGCTGAAATCTTTACTGTGCTTTGCTTCAAGGAAAAATTTTGCATTAGCTCCTCTCAAGGCCCAAAGCCCAGGCTGCTGCAGCGAGGTGCTGAATTGGAAGTAGGGCCATGTCACCAGCCCACCGTTGATCTCAGGCTGCCGTTCACCCTGCGTGTGTGCCCCCATCTCCATGGCCACCACTGCCAAGGATATGTAGCTCTCACTGCTACAGCAGTGTTCCACCTCTCCTGCCGCATGCACCACATGTGCCTGAGCTGCGGGACCACCTTCTTTCCAATGCACTCAAAGATGTAGGCATTCTCGGAGCCCACTGCTGTGCATCCCATGTCCCAAATCATTGATCACAGCTGAAGAAGCTACAGAGAGATGGCTACAGTGTCTAACTGGAATCAACCACCAGACACCCTGAGATACATGTTCCAGAGAGAGCTGTTTCTCACAGCAACTGCCTTACAAAAGTGGTAGAGAGAACAGATTCACCAGATGCACAAATCTCAGCACAGTCATAAGACTGTGAAGAAACAGGGTAACATGATACCTCCATAGGAACACAAAAACTCCTGAGCAGCTGACTCAAAAGTAAAGGGTATTGGCAAGATGCCTGGTGAAGAGTCCAAAGGAATGATTCTAAGAAAACTCAGTGAATGTCAAGAGACATGGGAAGACCAGTCAATAAAATTAGAAAAATAATTCATAATGTGAATGAGAAAGTCAGTCAACAAATAGAAACCATGCAAGATTAATAAAGATCCTAAAAATGAATAACTCAACAGGTCAAATAAAAATTAATTTAAAAGCATCAATAACAGACTAGATCAAGATGAAGAAAGAATATGGAAATTTGAAGACAGTTGTTCTGAAAACACTCTCAGAAAAAAGAAGGGAAAAAAGAACCAAAGGAAAAGGGGTGCCAGCAGCTTCTGAGACTCATGGAACTCCATTATATGAACAATTTCCCGGAGTTTGGGGATCCTAGAAGGCAATGAGAAGGGTAGAGACATAGAAAATCGATTCAATAAAATAATAGCTAAAAATTTCCCATCTTCACAAACATAGAAATATCCAGGGCCAGGAGGACTGTAAGACCCTAAACAGAACTGACAACGAGATCCTCACCAGGACCATCCAATTAAATTGTCAAAAGCCCAAAATCAAAGAATATTTTCAAAGAATTTTGAAAATAGCAAGAGGAAACCTCTAAGTTCCATTTAAGGGAAGCCCCAAGGGATTAAAATCTGATTTCTCAGTAGAGACCTTAGAGACCAGGAAGGAATACAATGACATATTCTAAATCGTAGGAGAAAGGAAAAGAAAAAAAATCCTCCCGGAGAAGAATACTGTAGCCAGTAAAGGCACCCTTCCAAAATAAAGGAGAAATAGATTTTTCCAAGAAGAGCACAAACTGAGTGTTATAGTTTGTGTCTGAATGTCCCCCCAAAGCCTCATGCAGTCATGGAGCGGGCTTCTAGAGCTTAGTATTGATTCATGACCCAATGTTGGAATTATGGGTGTGAGTGCTGCCCCCGCCCTGGGGCGGGTAGTTTGCATACAGTGTAAGGGAGGGAAGGAGGTTGCTGGCCACCGCTCCTCCCTTTTGCTCGTGCTGCTTTTGCTGTCTTCCACCACCATGAACTGCTGCCCTCTGCCACGCGCCACCCTGCCTCGAAGCCAGCCGAGTATGGACTGAAATCTCCACAAACTGTGAGCTAAGTAAACCTTTCCTTCCTTAATTTTGAGCGTCAGGTATTTTGTGTCAGCAATGAGAGAAAAGTAACCAAGACTCAGGAAATTCATCATCACCAGAGTGGCCTTACAAATGTTGCTTAAGGAAATCCTACCTCAAGAACTCAAAACTAAGTACCATTGTGGAAACATGTGGAAGTACAAAAGAACTGACACATAAAAGAGAGACAGAAAAGAACCTTATCAATACAGCAAACCACAAATATAATCAAGAAATAAGCAAAAGTACAATATTCAAAATGAACAAGAAATTTAACAAAAGTATAGGAATTTTACCTGAAAGTAAATAAATTAAATCAGTCAATTAAAGGATACAGATTGACTTAATAGATTAAAAACCAAGACTTACTGATAAACTGCCAATAAGAAACTTGTTTTACAATAAAGGTGCATCCAGTGTGAAACAGTATAAAAAGATATTATAGGCAAACAAAACCCAAAGTGTATGGGAATAGTATAATCATACCAGATAGGCATGAGGATAACAAGTTTGAGGTCAGCCTGGGCAACTTGGGTACTTATCAAGACATTGTCTCAGAACAAAAAAAAATTTTAAATGGACTGGAAATGTAGCTCA
Source organism: Dinomys branickii (assembly GCA_004027595.1). Lineage (NCBI taxonomy): Eukaryota > Metazoa > Chordata > Mammalia > Rodentia > Dinomyidae > Dinomys > Dinomys branickii. The sequence goes on from PVLD010001275.1 coordinate 153,843, forward strand.
GTGCAAAGACCTTGGGTTTAGTTTTCAGTGACAGACAGACAGACAGACAGACAGACACACACACACACACACACACACACACATAAAGAGACAAAACTGTGAAAAAAAGAAAAGAAATAGAAAGTACATTTACAATGATTAAAGAATCAAATCAACAAGAACATATATACAATTGTAAATATATGTTGTATTAGTCAGGGTTTTACTAGGGAAACAGATATAACACAAGATGTACAAATGTATAAAAAGGTTACAAGATTGGCTTACGACAGTCAGTTGTATGAGGAAGCAGGCAGACACTGTCTGCACACTGAAGACTGAAGGAATCTGACCAGGTCTGGGGTTCACTGCAGAGTTCCGTGCAAGTCCGTACCAGGAGGCTGGTGAGTCTGCGACAGAAGTCTGAAGGATCCAAGGCAGCAGCCGAAGAGCCCGCACCAGAAGCCGGGAGACGAAGTCCAAGCTGAGGGTGAAGACCGGAGCTCTTCCCAACGAACGGAAGCTCCTCTGTTCTTTCTCACTTCCCTTTTATATCATCTAGGTGGTGATCCACCTTGGGGCAGCTCATCTACACCCTAGGGTGTAGAGTTGCTGAGCCAGTTGCTGAGCCAAATTTAGTTAAGCTTCCAAACTGCTCAAGTTGACATAATCAATCAACCACTACATATGTGCACCTAATATCAGAGCACTCAATTTTACAAATTGTCACTAGCTCTAAGGGAAAGAGACTGGTTTAGTCCAGTGCAGTTCTTGAATCTCTGGAGGGAGAATAGCGAAGAATGCAGAACTGAAGACAAAGGTCAAGATGCAGAAAGCCAAGGCCCACGGGGTCCTGCTCCCCTGCCCACCACCCGCAGTACATGTATTTATATGATCAGCACAGGAATCAGTTCAAAAGGTTTGTAAATTATACAGATGCATACACTGAACAACATGCAATTCTCAGACTGTTCAGGAAAATAAAAATTGCAAGGGAGAGAATTTTACTAAATTCATTCTACAAAACCAACATTTAGTTGATATCACAATTAGAGCAAAGCACAAGAACAAGGATAAAACTAGAACTAATATCTGTGGTAACTATACATGCAAAAATTCTTGACAAAATACTAGCAAATTTAATCCAACAGTACATGAAAAAGATCATCCAGCATGATCAAATGGAATTTATCCCAAGGCTGCACCATAGTTCCATGCACAAATCAATCACTGTAATACATTACATCAAGAAAATAAAAGGTAATAATCATATTAACCTCTCAATAAGTACAGAAAAATATTCAATAAAATTTGAATCTTTTCATAATAAAAACTCTCAACAAATTATGTATAAAAGGATTTTACCTCAAGAAGATAAAGCTTTAAATGACAAACCCAGTGTGAATATCATACTTAATGGGAAAAACTGAAAACATTTTCTCTACGGTTTGGAACAAGGCAAAGTTGACCTTTTTTCAGTATAGTACTAGAAGATTTATCCAGAGTAATTAGAATAACAAAAAAATAAAGGCATACAAATATGAAAGGAGAAATTTTGTTTGCAAATGCTATACTTCTATATATAGAAAAACCTAAATGCCACCAAAAGCTATAATGGGTAAGTCTACCAAGTTTTAGGACACAACATACGAAAGCCACATATTTGTAAACAATGACAACCTTACTAAAAAGGAAATGAAAGCAATTGTAGTCAAAATAGCTACAAAAAGTGAAAAGCGTCTGTAATAAAAATTAAAGCTAAGCATGGTGGTACACGCCTGTAACCCCAGCACTTGGCATGCTGAAGCAGAGGGATTGCTGCAAGTTCCAGGCCAGCCTGAGCTAGGTAGTGAGTTCAAGGCCAGCCTGAGATATGTAAGGAAACACTGTTTCAAAGGAAGAAGAAGAAAGAAGAGAGAGAGACAGACAGAAAGACAGAAAGACAGAGGTGCAGAGAGACAGAGACAGAAAGACCAAGAAAAAGGAAAAAGAGAGGGAAAGAGAGACAGAAAGAGCAGGAAATGTTGCTCAGCATTCTGTGCATTCATTCCCCAGTACTTCTAAAACATTACAAAATATTGATGAAAGAAAGATTAATAAATAATAATAAATGAAAAAACCTTTCAATAAATTCAGAGAGTAAATATTGTTAAAATGCCCATACTACCTAAACAATTTACAAATCCTATTCAATTCCCATCAAAATGCCAGTGACATTGTTCACAGAACTAAACTAAGTTCTATGGTACATATGGAAACAAAATCTTGAACAAAAAGAACAAAGTTGGATACAGTGAGAAAAAAGACTCTTCAACACATGATGCTGGAAAAAGTGGATGTCCCTAGGCAGAAGACCAAAACTTGATCCCTACATATCATCCTATGCAAAATCAACTCAAAAGCCAGGGATATAGCTCAGCAGCATAGCCTCTGCCTGGCAAATGCAAGGTCCTGAGTTCCATTCTTGTACAAAAAAAAAAAAAAAAAAAAAAACCTCAAAATAGATGAAAGACCTAAAAGTAAAACCTGAAAGTATGAAACTAAAGAAGAAAATGTAGACACTTAAAAACATTTGAACAGCAATGGTTTTTATTTAGTTCACAGAAATACAGTCAAGAACGGAAAATATAGACAAATGAGATTATATCAGACTAAGAAGTTTTGCACAGCAAGGGAAACAGCAAAGTAAACACCTACAGAATGGGAGAAAGTACCTATAACCTGTTCATTTGACAGAGGGTAAATATCCAGAAGATGTAAGGAACTTTAAAAAAAAAATCCAATTTAGACGTGTGCAAATGATTTGAATTGACATTTCTCAAAAAGATATGCACACAATGACATTAGTTATTAGGAGATGTAAGTCAAACTAAGAATGAGCTATCATTGCACCAAAGTTACAATGGCTGTCATCAAAAGATTTAAAAATAATGAAGATGGATAAGGATGTGGAGAAAAAGGAAATCTTACACTGTATTGGAAGGGATAAAATTAGTAGAATCACCATGGAAAGCAGTATGTAAGTTTCTCAGAAAACTAATAATAGATCTACTATATAATCCCAGGAATCCCCCTTTGTATAGCTAAAGGAAATGAAATCAGCATATCAAAGAAATATTAACAATCCCATCTTTATGGCTGCATTACTTGTAATAGCCAAGATACGGAATCAGTGAAGACCCCCATCAACAGTTGAATGGATAAATAAAATGTGATATACATATACATGATAGAACATTATTCAGCCATAAAAGCAAATGAAATACTATTATTTTCAGCAAATAGATGGAAATGGAAAACATTATGTTCAATAAAAGGAGTTAAACACAGAAAGACAAATAATACATATTCTGTCTTGTATGTGGAAGCTAAAAATGTTGATCTGATTTGTAGTGCCGATTGCTGGAGCTTGGGAAGGCTTGGGGATATGAGCATAGATGGAGACTGGTTAATGTTTAGCAGACACAATTCAATAGAGAGAATAAATGTTATTGTTTCACAGCACAATGGAGTGATTGTAGTTCATAACATTATGCATTTCATAAAGAACTTGCAGAGAAAATTTTGATGCCTCCAATAAGGGAAATATGGCAAGGAAATAGAAATAATTACCCTGCTTTGATTAATATATACTATACACATTTATTGCAATATCACACATACTCCTTAAATGCAATTAGTAATGTTAATCAAAATTTTCTTAAATAATCATGCATTATTTTCAGTATACTTAAATTTTTTTAAGTAACTCTGGCATCATTGAAATATAGAAAATTTGTAGAAGTAAGTAATATAGAAAAAGCTGTATCTTAAAACTGAGGGAATATAACTCATACAAGACTTCACAGATAAGTATAACCTTAAAATATTTTAAAGTCTTAAAATATTTAAAGACTGTGAAATGATGAAAATTAATGTGCTAACTACTCAAGTTAACAATTTAGAAAAAACAGAAATAAAAGAATCAAAAGCATAGAAGTAAATACGTAGTAAAGATCCAAAGCAATAAAATAGAAAATACAACCACAAAACTAGTTATTTTCTAAAATCACTAATAAAAATGTATAAATCTGAAAAATTAGATCAGGAAAATATACGGTAAAAGTAACATTACCTTTGGAAAAGGAACCAAGGTGTGAAATAGCTGCGGAAACAGAAGAGCAAGGGTGATTCTGGATCATGATTTCAGAGGTTTTAAGCCATGGCCAGCGGACTCCATGGTTTCTGGGTCTGAGATGGAAACATCACAGGGGAAAGGCCTGCAAAGCAAGTTTCCCTTTTCGCAGTGGCTAGAAGGGCAGGGAGACAGAGACAGAGACAGAGACAGAGAGTCCTGGGACAAAATAAAGCCTCCAGAACCAAGCCCTCAAGAAGCCTATTTCTACAGCTCCCAGTGGTGCCAGCAGATGGAGATCGAGCCATCAGCAAATGAGCTCTGGGAGGATATTTAAGACCCAAACCATGGCACTTAAGGTCACTGCTTTAATTTCTAGGCATTTGAATTATGTTACTATTATTTCCATGATATTATTAGCCTAACACAACTATTAAAATGTAAGATCACTATTTCCTAACATATCAAAGAAAATTTACAGTAACAAAAAATAGAAAGGAGAAAATAAATCACCCATGGGTCAAATAACTGAAATATAACCTCATTTCTGTATATGTCTTCTTAATCTATTTCCTAGGCATTGAGTTTATATTTAATTTCCATAAAGTTGTAATAACACTAGATACTTTGCTGTATAGACTGTGTTTAAGATGTTGTTATGTTCATTTACTAATAAGACATGCAGCTTCCATGTTATTATCTAGAATCTAACATATTAACAAATCTTTTTCAAAAATCTTTTATATCAGCCTCTTTGTTCTATTATTTTTAAAACCCTACTCTTACCATTGAATACCATGAGTCATTACAAAGTAAAATTTTGCAATATAAGTTTAAAATTTCAATCAACTACAGTAAGTGAAGAGTAAACACTAATGATATTCTTATTGAAACTAACCCAAAAGTGAGATAAAAGTTTGTTCAATGATATGTCCAACCTACAAAACCTTAAGATATATATATATTTGTTGTTTTACCATAATTGAATTTGTGTTGCCTTTTATGATTAATAGAATTTGTCATTTAATAGACAGATTAATAGGATTTGTCATTAATTGCTTCCTAAAGTATATGTAATGAGATATACTACAATCTAAGTTTCAGGAAGAAGAATTTTTGTGAATAAAATGGTGGACCCTAAATGTTTAAAGCATTACATATGTCCCTGAGAGACAAACAGAACAGCAACAAACAGTTGCTGAAATCATAAAGGTTTACATTAGTGAAAATAGAGCTTTAACATGAAAACAAACTTTCATGGAGAGTTAAATAAAACTGGAAAATAAATAAAATTACATTAAAATGTCTACAATTTTGAGTCATGGATTAATTTAGAGGTGTTAGTGATTATATATGAATATTTTCTTTAGTTTAAGATAAAATGATTCAATAATACAATTTTATTCATAAACGTTTAGTATATTAAAGCTATGCAAAGTCTTTTTTGCCACTAAAGACTCATAATACAATTTTTAATACTAATTCAGAATGCTCCTTGACTTTTTAAAATCAAAATGATCATCTATGTAATTTTGGGAAAATTCCATTTCCCATTTCTTTTCTTTTTAACAAAAATTTTACAACAGAAAAATAGAACCACAATGTACAAAGGGAAAGAATACAAAAATTCAACTGATACAGGACAATAACTGAAAAAAATTACAATTATTCAATGTAATGTGCAATTACTCTTCAACTTCTTAAACAGCTTTCCTTAAGTTATTTAATAGTCCCGCTAGTTTTTCAGTTGAAATAGTATCAAGTTTTTAAATATCAAAATCGTAAATCAAGGGACCCTTACAAAAATGATAGTAAAGACTTATTTACCAAGATAAGGAAGGTGACCTCAGCAATCTCTTCTTATTAGGAGCAACTCCACCTAACAATTTCACCCTGGCATAATGATCTACACAGCACAGTCCATTAGGGATGAATTAGAGCAGCAATATAGATGGTCCAGTATAGAGACAGGGCAAACAAACTGCATTTGTTCATCAGATAAGCCCCTGTAAGGAAACCAGGGAGAAGCTGAGAAAATACAGGTAATGACTGTTCAAAATGATTAGGAAAGAGTCCTAAATTCTACAGATATCGTTAGACATCAGTGTGGAAGATGATGCAATTAGAAAATTAGAAACAGGCAACTTAAATATACATATATATATGTATGTATATTTATACAGCTATATCTAAGACATAGGTGATAGATAATGCATAGATAGATAGATAGATTAGTAGACCAAAGTGTAGATAACTGTATCTCTGTACATAGTCACAGGCCTTTGAGAACTCAAGTTAGCAATCAGGGGACTAATAGTCCCAGGTCTCCTCATCACCTGAAGATCAGGATCTAGACTTTCTTCCTAGTGGCTCCAAATAGACAAGGATATATGGTGTTGCAAAAATCACTGAAGAAGTTTTAATTTGAAAAAAAAAGCAAACCAAGAATGTCTGATTCTCCTATTTGTTCAAATCCTTTCAAGGGAAAATGAACAAAGAAGCAAAACAAGAACCCAGCAAAGATACAAAGAAGGCTTTACTCACAGGATCAATTTGAGGACCAATGCTTTTCTTACTTTCTATTTATGAACAAGCTCAGAACATTCCCCTGAACAGTAAATGCCCTGTGGCTATAGGAACGTGCAACTTCAAACAATTTTGAAAGAAATACAGAATTTGAAATACCCGAAAAGGGGGTATGTGGAAAAAATGAAGGAAGACATTCATATCTAGGGTGTGGAAAAATTAGAACAAAGATGATAATAAAGGCTCATTCATCAGCAAAAATAAATCTGGACGCTTCCAAAAGAAACTTCAGTAGAGAAAACTGAAAGGCTACATCCTAGAGAGAGGGATCAATCCATTATTGATCCAAGTTAAAGACAGAACTGTCCAAAACTCATTTAAAAATCTAAGAACTAACTGATGAATTTTTGCTCCTGTAATAATCTTTAAAACATGCAGATTTTGAGCTCTCTTGCAATTATCATATTGTATTCATTTTAATACAGTTGGATTTTTCTCTGCTGCAATGTTCAATGCTCTAATACAGGTGATCAGCAATTTTTCTATTTTAGCCTATAACTGACAACCGTGACAGTCTGAACACAACCCTCCACATCCTGACTGAATTCCAAAATACCTTGTTTGTGCTAGTGCAAGAATTCTCACAAACTGGGATAAATGATGGTCCCTTTGGTTTCTTTCTCAAGTAAACCCTGAAAATGTCTAGTGTGTCCTTTGGCATGGTAAAGCAATTGTGCCAACAGTCTAGAGAGGACATCTGTGCAATCAAACATTCAGCCATGTCAGTTACCCATGGCGTCTACAATGACTGACACTGGGGGATCAAAAACAGGCAAAATCTCTGCCTTCGAAAATGTCACGGTGTAATAGGAGGAATAAATGAACAGAAAATTACAATTAATGAAAAATGCTGTTGAGAGAGGGTACAAAAGGCAGCCTTAGAGAATATTAACAAATTGTGCCTAAAAGGATATTATGCAGGAGAAAAAAGAAACTAATCCGGGAATTCACTGTGGGCCCCATTCCAAGTGCCATTCGTGCATTCCCACAAAGCAGTAGCTTTTAAAAATCCAGATGTTTATTATTTTATAGTTCTGGAAGTCAAAAGTCCAAACTTATTCTTGTCAAACTAAAGCCAACACGGTAGCAGTTCTGACGTCTTCAGAGACTCCGAGGGAAGACTGTGTCACTGTCCTTCTCAGCTTCTAAAGGTCGCCTTCATTCCCCACCTTTGGGGCTCTTTCCCGGCCTTCAAGGCCACAGTCCAATCCGGAATCTTCAAATCTCTCTCCGGCTCTCCTGCCTCTGTTTCCGTCACCCCGTCTCTTCTGTCTTCCTGCCTCCCTCCTGTGAGGACTCCTGCGGCCACAGCCGCCCCTCTGGCTCATCGGGCAGACTTCCGCTTGTGCGCTCCTTAAGGTCATACATAGGAAAAGCCCCTTCTGCCAAGTGGGGGGCACACTCATGGGTCTGTGGGTCTGTGGATTAGGATGAGGGTATCCCGAGGGGGGGCATTATTTAGTCAGCCACTGCTACTAAATGAACTAAGAAAGGAAGAGGAAAAGTTGACTTTAGTAGATACTATGGACTGAACTGCGATCCAGCCGACACACACTGACCAGAACATCCTGTGCTGAAGCCCAAACCCTGATGTGACTGCATTTGGAAGTGGATATTTTGGAGGCAGTTAAGGTTAAAGGAGGTCATGAGAGTGAGGTCCTAATCCAAAAAAATTGGTGTCCTTAGGGAAAAAAATATTTCCTCTCCCCCCTGCCCCTGTTCTATCTCTGCCCCCCGCCCCCTCCATCTCTGCCCCCCACGCCCGCTCCATCTCTGTCCCTGCTCCCTGCCTCTCTGCCTCTCTGCCTTTCCCTCACAAACACACACATGCTCCCAAAAAAGGCCACGTAAGGGACAATGAGAAGCAGCTGCTTACAAGCCAGTAAGAGAGCTCCGCTAGTATGGAATCTGCCAGCACATTAGCCTGGGTATCCCCACCCTTCAAAAGGTAAGAAAATAAATCTGTGTTTAAGCTGCCCACTCCATGGTATTTGGTTCTGGGAGCCTAAGTAGACTAGTACAGGAGATGATAATGTAGTATTTCCTAGGAGATTTTAAGGTGTCAGTACAAGTACAGACTTCAAGCAACAAACCTAAGCTGTAATGTAGATTTGGAATTTAACAGCTTAAGCCAGTAGCTGGTAGTGATAAAAAAACATTAACCTGAGATAGTGAGTGTACTAAAAAGAGAATATAGCTGGAACAGAGCCACACATCTTTGGTAACACTACTATCCAAATCTCAAAATGCTCAGCAGATGATTCAATTAGTCCTAAGTGTCACTTTTACTGTGTGTAGCCAAAGGGCAGGTGTATCTGGTGGTGATAATCACAGGAACTAGCACTGTAGATACAGCACTGTGTGTTTAGAAACAGCTTTACCTCTTATGACTGCAAAATACCTGTTTTATAGACAAGGGAAACCAAGACTCAAAAGCAGTGAGTCAGTTTCCTTGGTCACAGAGATGTTTGCGATAGATTTGATTTCTAACATAATTCTTCTGATAGCAGAATGAAAAACCAATTCTGATAGAGAATCAAGCAGAGTTGGCTTTCAAATGCAAACATTCTTTTGTCTAAAGAACAGAACTTTTGGGGCTGGGGATATAGCTCAGTGGAATAAGTGCTTGCCTAGCAAGTGCAGGGTCCTGAGTTCGATCCCCAGTACCGCAAAAAAAAAAAAAACAGAACTTTTGATACACGTTCAGGCAAGATAGCAGCTTGGCAGAAGAGGTCATCTGTTAAAGGTAGATGCACTGGGTAAAAAAGAAGGTGTTGTAGAGGTAGAGGAATCAGTCAGATTGACCAGTTGAAACATTATTAATAAGAATATTCAATAAGAAAGTAATATACTGGACATTATTATTTCAGAAGTAGAAAAAATTAATCTCCTTGAAATAGTGCTGTATTTGGGAGCATGTGTTACCGGGAAAGAATCAAAACCTGCCCAAAAAGAAAAAGGAGACCATCTAATGTGCGGGAAACAGGATAATGGGGTTAATTCAGTCACTAAAGAATATGTTAACCTCATCTTTGAGTCCTCAAAAATCCTGCTTCATAATCTAGACTTTCTGGACCCAGCAATGACAGATACTGACAGGGGTATATTTAACGTATCTTCCATGCTGTCAGTGTAACTTTAAAAGACAGTTTACATGGAACTTTTCTAAAAGCCAAATACACACAGTATTAGTACTTATGCATTAATCTGTACCTTTCAAGAAGTACGTAGGTAGTAGGCATTTTACCCACCTACAGTGATACAGGAGCAAAAGAGAATAAATCAACATCCTCTAAAGCTATAACACAAATTAGTGGCACAGCCAGAAAGAGTCCTTAACAGATCCGGTCCAAGGTCCAGCCTTGTTGCCTTGTGTTGCCCACTCCTAATACTGACCGTCCTTGTTAAGCAGGGAAAATCTTGCACTGTGTCAAACTTTCCGTAAAGATAAATTAGAAGCATTAAAATATCAGTTCAGCTGGTGTTTGACTATACATTTTCTTTAAAAGTTGAGTTTTTTGATATGCAGGTGTGTTGTGCATAATCAGGAAGAAATCAGACCCGAGTGAGTCCTGAGGATGCTAGTATTTCACCCTTGAGTGACAGGCAGCGCGTGAAGAGTGCTGCATAGGTGATTCTGCTAATAACGTTAATAGTGGAATTTGCCTTCAGGTCTCCAGAGACTAACAGAGCCCTCTAGAAAGGAATTAAAAAATCTAATATTACATGTTGTTCCATTTAATATTTTTGTATTTTGTTTGTGCTCAGAAATCAGATTGTGTGAAGTTAAACTGGGTAAAGAACAGTAAAACTGAAGACAAAGGTTTGGAGCTGTCTCCCAACTCCACACAGTGAAAGAAAGCAAGATAGTGTGCATACTTTAAAGCCCTTGCACGTGGAAAGATTCTCTAACCTCTACATCTACTCTAAGATACCCTAAGCTTGAGGATAGATAGAATTATTTTCTCCTGATTCATATTTTATTTATGCAATAAGTATAATTTTATTTATGAGGTATCAGGTACTGTGAGGACAGCAGATGGAGACAGTCAGGGAAACACCTTCCAAACGCATAGTTGACCAGATGGGGTTATGGGGAAACGTTGAAATGGAGAGATAGCTAATCAATGAGTCAACAAAATGAGTTTCAAAATAATTTCAAATAATTAAAAGAGCTATGCAGCGAATGCCCTAATACTCTCAAGCCAAGGTCCACTAGGAACACACTATAGTTTAAAAAAATTGTATTTATTGCTCATGTAGGAAAACAAAACCCAAAACATCATGTGTGCCTATAGTGTGTCTCAGTAAGAGGATGTTTAAAAGAACTTATGTAGGATTTGGCTTTGGGTAATATGGAAGAGGGTAGAGCAAGCAGGGATTTGCTCTAAATTAAATACCATCATACAGCAAAGGCAACTCTGTAATTCAGTGTCTAGGCTTTAAATTTTATTTTTAACATAGATAATCAGATATTTTGTGGTCTATAAGATAATACCTTGATATGTGGGTATGTTGTAGAATGTTTGAGTGTAGGTAGTTTTTAAATCTATCACCTCACATACTTACATTTTTGAAGTGAAAACATTTAAAACCTACTCTGAACATTTTCTCCCAATATCTGTTATACATTTTGGTCCTTATTCACACTTTCAGTTTCTCATACCAGAGAAACAGTGCAGTATTTACATATGTGTAAACTTTCATCATTGAGTTATTTTGTTTGTTTATTTGTTTTGTTGTTTTGTTTTGTTTTGAGATAGTCTCACTATGTAGTGTGTGGTTTGTCTTGAGCTCACTATGTAGCTCAGGCTGGCCTTGAACTTACAGTGATTCTCCTACCTCTGCCTCCCAGGTGCTGGGATTACAGGTACGTGTGTGGGAACTAGGGAAGGAGTGGGAGGAAGAAAAGAAGGGATGAGAAAAGAAGGAAATCATGGAGCCAAAGCCTCTGTAAATAGGGAGGAGAGGTTGAGGGACAGGCAGAGGGATGGGGGAAGAATTAAGTTCTGTCATGCACAGGTACCAATCCCACGTGACAAATGCAATCATTACGTATACCTAAAATGGCCCAATAGACTTAACTGATAAAAAATTTTTTTTAAACTATTCCAGGGCTATAGATGCAACTCAGAAGGAGAGTGCTTGGTTAGCTCGCACCAGACCCTGGTTTGAAGCACTCCCCTCTTCCCCAAAAAGAACTATTTAGCAATTTTGAAATACACAAAGTAGGTTTATTTATTGTTGTTACTGTACATGCAATACATCACTGAAAAGCATTCCTTCAGTCTACTGAAACCTTGTGTATTCTGAGCCGCACGCCCTCCTTTTCTGTCCACCACCTCTGGTAGTTGCCTTTCTAGTCTCTACTTCTATCAGTTTAACCTTTCGGATTCTGCATATAAGTGATAGCTTCCAGTGTTTGCCTTTTTGTACATGAATTATTTCACTTAACATGATACCTGCAAGCTCATTTATATTGTCCTAAATGATAGAATTTTTTTGTAAATACTCAGGAGGAAGCCTTTATAGGTAGATAGAGCACATTTCCTTTCTTTAGACTTTCACTTTTATTTTATGTACTTTTCTGCAAATGTCCACATTTTATGTAATAAGTTCATACACATTGTCAAAAAGTTTCATGAAGTCAAGTATAATATAAAGAAGGCTGGGGAGATAGCTCAGAGGCGTAAGCCACCTGCCTGGCAAGCACAAGGTCCTGAGTTTCAGTCCCAGTACCAAAATAATGAACAAACAAAAGAAAATCCTGCTAAATACTACTCGGGAGAAAATATCAAGTGGGCCACCTAGTAATTTATATACTATCACTAAACTACACTACAACTTCTGCTTCAACAAAAACATAGAAATACTCTTCTATTAGCGTATTTTAAAATTAACATATGCAAATATTAGTTGTAAATGGTTTTATAATACCAGGCTCAGTAAGTTAGAAAATGATAGACTTGCTGGTTTATGATGTTTGTGTGTCATTTTTACAGGTGCTGTTGGTATTTCAGCGTGCCTGTGCCGCAGCTCAGTCTAACAGATCAGTTTTGTACCACTTTGAAATGTAAAAACCTTCCTATGTTTGCTTTATCCATTTATTTGATGCTTAGCACCTAGTTTACTTCTATATCTTAGTTATTGTGAACAATGCTCCAATGACCATGTACATAGAGATACCACAGAGTTATCTTTTGGGGACTGTTAGATTATAAGGTAAATTTATTTTTAGATTTCTATGGAACCTTCATGGTGTTGGGCACAATGGCTGTTTCCCACCAACAGTGCACAAGAGTTGCCTTTTCTCTGTGTCCTCCCTAAAATGTGCTGCTTTTCACTTTCTCATAACCACCATTCTGACAAGTATCTCCTTGTGCTTTATATGCATTTCTCAGATATTAGTCATGATGAGCATTTGTTCATGTATCTCTTAGTCAATTTTATAGATTATTACAAAATGTCTATTTAAGTTCTTTATCCGTTTTTAGTTGAGTTGTTACTTGAGTTCCTCATGTAACTTGGAAATTAGCTCTCTATCAAATCTATGGTCTGCAAAGATTTTCTCCCAGTCCGTGGGTTGTCCCTCTGCTCAATTGCCTCCATGGCTACAGATTACTTAGAGATATTTCTGGGTTCTCTGTTTTATTTCACTGGTCTATTTGTATATGTTTATGATAGGATCTGCTTTTCTGATTCCTATAGCTTTGTATTATATTTTGAAGTTGGTCTAATGCTTCCAGCATTTTTCTTTCTGTCCAAGGCTATTTTTTTGTTATGCTGTGTCTTTTGTTATGTACAAAAATTTTTTATTTTTTCCTATTTCTTTGAAAAATAAATTTGAAATTTGGTACAGATTAAATTGAGTCTATAGATTACTTTGGGTTGTTTGATCATTTTAACAATATTGTTCCAATCCATGAACACAGATACCTTCCCATTTATTTGTGCCTGTCAGTATTTCTTTCATTAATACTTTATAATTTTAGTGTATGGATATTGTGCCTACTTGTTTAAATTTATTCCTTTATACTATATTGTATTGTATGCTCTCTTGAATGGGATTTATATTTTAAATTTCTTTTATAAGATCAAATATAAGATTCCACTTTCATTCTTGTACATGTGTCTTAAGCAAGTTTGCCCTGAAGTATTTTTCAGTTCTGTGTACCTATTGATTTTCTGTCGGTAAGACTCATCCCTTGTGGAAGGTAGAGTACTAAAATCCCTTACTATTATTGTGCTGCAGTCTGTCTCACCCTTTAGCCCTGTCAGTATATGCTTTATATATATTATATTATACATTTTGACGCCATCTTGATGAGTTGACCCCCTCATCATTACATGTGATATATTTTGTCTTTTTTTTTACCGTTTATGATCTAGAGTACATTTTGTGGGAAATATATATAATCATCCTTGCTAATTTTTATTATAATTTGCCTCATTGTACTCTTTTGCTTTTGTCTATGTGTCCTTAAGGCTCTAGTAAGTATCTTTAAGAGCATATTGTTACATTATTTTTTTAATCCACTCAGTTTTTCTGGGTGTTTTGCATGCAGAATGTAATACATTTACATATAAAGTAATTATTGCTAAGGACTTACTATGGGCATTTTGGTAATTTTGTACTATTGATTGCTTTGTATTACATTTGTCCCTTTCCTCCAATACTGCTGGGGGCTTTCTGGTGATGTATCATATGTGTAGTGCTGTGCTTTTATTTCTTTCTCTTTATGTTTTATATATTTTATATATTCACTAAAGATTTTTTCTTACCACAAGACTTACATACATCTCTTAATATGTGTGCTGTAATAGCTTCATGTGAACTGAGAGTGTGTAACTTTGATCACACAGTTTCTGCATTATATGGCTCCCTCACATTGTTTGCTATTGCTTTTATACTTTACAGTGGTGTCTGTTAAGCAATTCTTCACAGCCAGAGTTGTTTTAATACTATACTAGAATTGTAACTCTTTCACTTACATTTCACCTCTTATCCTGGAATTAACATTTTATACTAGAGTCTACTCTTAGAGGTAAAAGTGATTTGTACATCATCTTTGCAGTATTAGAATGTTCTGCATTCAACTATATTTACCTTTACTGATATTTTATACTTTTACGTTTCTTCACATTGCTGCTTATCATCATCCGTTCTTTCAACTCAAAGAATTCCTTCAGCGTTTTTGCAAGATTAGTCTCATGATGAAGACCTACTCGTGTTTGCCTCACTAGCATTTGTTGTCTAGAAACGTCCTTCTCTCCATGCAGTTTCTGAGGGACTGCATCATGAAGTCTAATACTCTTGATTGACATTTTTTTCTGTTGCCACTTTGGATATGTCATCCTCCTCCCTCCTGGATTATAAGGTTTTTTAATGAAAAAGTCTATGAATAGGCTTATTGCAGACCCTTTACATAAAATAAATTTCTCCTCCCTTACTTCCTTAATGAGTCTAGCTCTGACATTTAGCAGCTTAGTTATAATGTGTCTCTAAGTATTCTTTTTAAAATTGTTCTTTTTCAGTCCTTTGAGCTTTCTGAATCTGTATGTTCATACTGCTCTCAAGATTGGATAGTTTTCAAACAGTGTTTCTTTAAATAAGTTTTCTTCCCCTTTGTCTCTTTCCTTTCTGATATGTCCATAATTTGTATAACTTCCTTAATTTTATTTTCTTTTAGACTTATGTATAATTCCTTTACTATTTTCAAACATTATTTTTATTTTTTTTCGTCTAACTGGATAATTTCAAATTACCTGTCTTAACATTCACAAAATCTTTCTTCTGCATGATCAGGTCTACTGTTGGACTGTTCTATTCAGTTTTTCAGTTCTGTCATTTTATTCTCCAAATCTAGGTTTTCTTATTGGTTCACTTTTGTAGTTAGTGTTCTGTACTAAACTGCTCACTTTGTTTATGCATTGATTTACTAATTTCACTTGGTTTTTATCTTTTATACTCATTGCTCCTTTAAGATGATTTCTTTGAATTTTCTTCTGGCAACTCATATTATCTCCGTGTGATTCAAATTGGTTATTAGTTTGTTAGTTTCTTTCAGTAATGTAATGTCCTGATTCTTTGTTATTTGTGCATCCTTGCATTGGAATATGTGTATTTGAAGCAACTAATCCCTTTCAGTCTTTGCAGACTTGTTTTGACAACTTGGACTCTGGGTCTCTGGGCTGGCAGCGTTCCCTCTGAGATCACAGTTGAGCAGAGTGAGATCTGAATCTTAAGGCTAACACTGAGTCTACAGTAAATATCACAGTCAGTAAGTCTGGTACTTGTGGTTCTAGCAAATATGAGTCCTCTTTGTTCCTTGGATGCACAGGAACCTTGATCTGTGAGGCTGGTGCTGAAATAATGAGGGTCTGCTTTAGGGTTCACAGGTGGCAGATCTCTTATCACATACCCTGGTATGTATATGGCTTCCTCTAGTTCTTTAGATGGACTTCCACATTGTTGAAAAGGACCCTGATCTAACCATATTGTGCTGGTCAAAGACTGAAATATTTTGAACTCAGAGACAAGATTGTGTCATATCTACAGGCAAAACTGAAAATTTCAGGCCCTGTTTCCAGGAACATGGATAGATATATCTCCCAGTGATTTCCTGGGTGAGCAGGCCTATGCTCAGACTGAGATTCAGAAGGGCTAGAGCCAGTTTGTAGGGCCATTTCAAGACCCACAGTGACTCCAGTAAGAGCATCAGCTTTCAGGGCCACTGCTGTATATCTTGTCCTACACACACACACACACACACACACACACACACAGTGAACTGGTCTCTCCAGACAAGAGTGGCCAGAAACAAAATCCAGGACTATCTGAGAATCCTGTATGAGACAGAGATCAGAAAGACACAGCTAATGCTACCTTGGCTTTGGAGAGCCACTCCAAGGCCACAGCTATGAATGACTGAAACAGGATCAGAGCTGTTTTACAATCTGCTGTGGGACCAATGTTGACATGCCTTAAAAAATGGCACTGGTGGGGCTGAGGATATAGCTCAGTGGAATAAGCGCCTGCCTAGCAGGCTCAGGGTCCTGAGTTCAATCCCCAGTACCGCCAAAGAAAAAATGGCACTGGTATTTCAGAATCCCAGCAAATCCCTGTGCAGGCCAAATTGCTCCCATACTGTTGATGAAAGGAACTGGAGCTATTATAGGATAGAGACAAACCAGCCCATCTTAAGACATCTCCCCTCAGTTCTCTATACTGTCAGGATAGGTCCAGGGCTGCAAGTTAAAAGGGGGGCGTCCCCACACAAGACCACTTTAGGTCTGTGGGCAGAGATCATCAGATTGGCCCTACTAGCATAGGGAAGTGAGTCTTCTCTTGGGACCTTGTGCTAGCATGACTGAGCTGGGACCTCAGCTAAGGTAGCATAGACTGAAGTGACAGGAGAACTTTCAGGCCCACTGTCAGGACCAGTGTCAGCAGACACACAGACTGGTCTCTAGAGCACTGTGTACATGATTCCTCCTAGGCTTTTTTTTCTAAGTATGATGAGCTTTTTAAAAAAATTTTATCTTAAAGGGAAAAAATCAGAAACAAAATAAGAAAAACAAAGACAAAAACAAAAAAACATAAAAAACAATAAAAATGATACAGAATTTCAAAACAAGATGATAGGAAATTAATAATGATTGTTGTATTACATATTGTTATCTTCAAAGTAGTGGCTCAGATTACCAAATATAGGTATGCAGGTTTGATCAAACAAACACTAACTGTTCCTTTCAATAAATCAATAGAAATTAGTAGTGCAATTATCCTACCTACCTTGTGTATGTACATGGGATTTTTCCCCTTCTTTCTTTTCTCCTCTCCCTCATTCCAGTTGTTCCCGCCTTTTGAGCAGTTTCTTTCCCCTTCACAACATCTATTTTGCCTTTCATGTTTTATTTACTCTTTCAGGTCCTTACACTAGGGAGACAATACAATGTTTATACATGCTGGTCTGATTTATTAGTACAGTCTCTATATGCATCCATTACCTATAAAAGCCTTGAGTTTATCTTTCTTTATAGTTGAATAATACCTCATTGTATTAAAATATCACATCTTTCTATCCACTCCTCAGTTGATGGGCATTTAGGTTGTTTCCAAGATTTAGCTATGACAAATTGCACTGCTATAAATATAGGTGCATATATATTACCATGGTATGATGTTTTCAGTTCTTCTGGAAAAACACCCAGAAGGGGAATAGATGGGTTGGGCAGAACCTGTAATCCCAGTTTTTTGAGGATTCTCCACACTGATTTCCACAGTGGTTGCACCAGTCTACACTCCCACCAACAGTGGAGAAGTGTTCCTTTTATCCCACAGCTCAGCCAGCATTTGTCACTGAGGATTTCTTGATGATAGCCATTCTTTCTGGGATGAGATGGACTCTCAGTGTTGTTTTAATTTGCACTTCTTGAATGACTAATGATGTTGAACTTTTTTTGATATATTATCTGCCATTTATATTTCTTCATCTGAGAAAAGTATATTCATCTCAGCTACCCATTTTTGGATTGGGTCTCTGAGTTTTGGGGGTCTGATTTTTTTAATTCTTTATGTATTCTAGATTGAAGTCCTTTGTCGGAGAGTTTTTTCCCAATTTATGGGTTTTCTTTTTATTCTCTTGGTGATTTCTTTTGAGGTGACATAACTTTTCAAAAAGATGAGATCCCAGTTGTTGATTCTTTGAAGTATTTCCCATGCAGTTTGGTTTTTGTACATGAATTCTCTGCCTAGCTCTATGTCTCCTAGACTTTTTGGACATAGGTTTTGTTTGTAGACTCAAGACCAAATATGTCTGTAACAAAGCCATTTGAGGAATGGCATAATTTCCAGGTCTGGCACCACAGCTACAATCAGTGAGCCTGTCATCCTCAGTATAGATGTGCATTTTAAAAAAGCTCTATGTCTTAGGCTGTTACAACATCCTGCCTAAATCTAAAACCTCCTACAAAGAGACGTTTGGCCCCCAATGAGTGCAAAACTCTTTTTTGATGGGGAATATGAACAGGTGACCACTTATTCTACCACCTTGGTATTATCACCCACTAGATATGTTTCTTAATGGCCTCCTGTCCACCCTATTGGTGATGGAGAGATTCTCACCCTAGTGTTATGGGTTTGACCAAACACACAACACTTAACACTGGACAGATGACACAAAACTTTTTAATCATATATATCACAACCCAAAGGAGGAAGACCCTACACACGATTCAGGGCCACATGGAAATTAACCTTGGAATAGAGTGAACAAGTCGGGCTACAGAGTGCATTCTTTGCGGTATCAAGGAGGAACAGCACCAACTCCCATGTGAATCACCCCAGGCTGCCACAGCTGCTCACAGGTACAGGGACCCTACACCCAACCTGTTGGATAAGGAGGATTATTTGGCTAGGTGACCTTATCTACAAGAGCAGAATGGAGAGGAGAACTTATAATAGGCCTATGTCAGTCCTTGTCAGTTTCTTCCAACTACTGAAGCATCACAAAATATTGAGCCCTAACTTAGGATTTATACCACAGTGTCTTAATAAGTCTTAGATATTGGGGGAAGTAGACTAGAATAAGAATAAAGAATAAAGCTATTAATTGTTTCTTAAGTAGCATTTGTTTTAGCCAAGAGACAAGGATGTATGTTCTTTGGTGTAGCACAGTGACCTTGCTTCTGTCTGAGCTTAGATAAAATTATGAATTGGCCCTACTGTATCTCATTTTATCATGTCTTCAGAATAGCTTTGTCTGAGGTTAGTATTATATCTAATAGGAGAATAAAATAGCCTAACTCTGAAAGCCAGGCCAGCTTCTCAAAGAGCATCGTTCATTTTTTCTTTCTTTTTTCTTTCTTTCTTCCTTTCAAGCTGGACAGACTGGTAGTAGCAGGATAAGTTCTATGGAAAGATATCTGTGGAAAGCTTTCTTTCAGAGACACACCAAAGCTCAGCCTTTACTTTTAGTGAGGAACTATCCCTGAACTGAGGGTACAGCTCGGCGGTAGAGTGCTTCCCCAGCATGTGTGAGGCCCTGGCCTAGCACCACAAAAGAGAAACACCCACATAGAGAGTGATGGCCGAGGGCGTAGACAGGGGAGGAGAGGCGAGGAGGCAACTTGGAGTGGAGACTGCTCCTGTCGGGTAGAAACGAGTGTGGGGAGAGAGATGTGTCGTCAGAGTTGACAGACATGTGACTTGTTCAAGTCAAGAGGATGGAGCTTTGCTTTTCTGACACTTAGGGCTTGGAGGTGGGGTTAGAATTAGACTCTCAGAAAACAGGGAATTGCATTCCGGAAAGCCATCCTCCAGGCAGCCCCGCCCTGCTCCCACCCTTTCCTCACAGTTTGAATTCAATTATATAGGCCCTACGTGAAAAAAGCCAATACTCATTGCTATTTCAGTATGATCCTATGTGTTATACAGCAAGCTTTCTTGTCCAGAAAGGTTTTACCACTGTCTAGGGAGCCAACTGGGGTTGTTAGCTAGCGAATGAACTGTCAGTAGCAGAAGGTCAGTTACCCTATATTTTCTTTTCTGTCTTGAAGTTACATAGACTGCAGTCATTTTCCCAGATCATCTAGCGTACGACATATGTCAGCTATGTTTCCATTGCCGTTTAGCAGTGAAGGGGTCACAGGGTACGGTTATCATTCTATTCACCTGTCCATATCCAGCTCTGTACAAGACTTGGCTTCAACACGTTGCTACCAGTGGGGAATTTAGCATATTAACAGGAGAAGGTACCAACAGTGATAAACAGTCCAGACAAGAGAGAACTGTGAATACACGAAGAACTCTGGAGAGAGGTGAGCTAGATTCAAAGGAGAGCTCTTCCATTTAGTAGACATGTAACTGTTTACTAGCCAAGTTCACTGTAGGCCAGCTACTGAGATCATGCTTTCTCTTGGGTCATGTGTTCTCATGTATCAATAAAATAGTAACTATTTCAAAGGTTTGCTGTGGGTATTAAAATATGTATTAAGTTCTCAGACTTAGCACATGATAAGCACTACAGAAGCTCTAGCACTGTAATAATGATGGCAACTAATAACATGTTGGATCTGTTTTCAGCAGTATCTGAAATTTTACATTTAATTTAAAATATTTTTTCTTGTCTTCCTGATATATCTGATACACCCATGCCTAACTCAGGATAGATTTTAATAAAGTCTGTGACTTAGCGTTTTGGACTTTTCCTAAAGAGTGCACTAGAAATCTCAGGTCTTTAATTGAAACAGCCCTATTTAGTGCCAATGAAGTAAGTGTGATAACAGCTGCTCTTGCAAATCTTTACATGAAGACAACACCTGCCTCGTGTTAATAAGATACATGAATTTTAGACAACAGAAAACCAAAGAAAATTACCACTATGACTATCTTGATACAATACCAACAGAATCCCTATTTATTTCATCATATTCAATAGTTTATTTGACTTCCCATGAGACGCAAATGAAAAATTACATGGATTGTGAGTTCATGGCAGGTGTTAGGTTATAAAATATTACCGAATCATTACAAATTCTAGCAGATTTTTAAGGCAAAAAAAAGAAAAGCAGAAGCAAAACACAAATATTTGTGTTGTTCTGGATATCCATTTAAAAAAGTGATTAGTGGATGAGTTTCAAGTATTTTAAGAGGATTAGAGGTATCTGACATGAGTTTAAATATATACAGACACCACTTTTCTCTACTTACAGAATCTCAGTAGAAAAATGTTGAAATTTTCTTATAATTTTTATTGTTTTATATAGAGTGATTTTTAAAAAAAAAAAAACCTCGCAAGTGTTACTACAAACAGAATTTAAAATCTAAGCTTCATATTTTGGTACAACACAAATATCTAGTCTCCAACAGGCTGGTAGCATTATTAAGTTAAAAGTATTATTCTTGCCTTTGAAAGCCAATCTATGCCAGGTTTATAAACCTACAGATCTTATACACTGAATTCTAGCAGCAAGTGTCTTGTCTTATTAGACTTTTCCATTTCCGATGAACATATGTACAAATATTTTTCAGAAAACAAAGTGTTGTATTATTTACTTTCTAATTGTTTTTACACAAAGAAAACTAGTATCTTTACCAAAAGATAATTGCTGCTCATGTATGGTCAGCATTTAGTTGACTATGATGGACTGATTCAAAGAAAGTATAGAAAATTGGTATCTATGGCAGAGCAAAATTTTGAACTTCCACATTTAAACTTACATTGTACCCAACTATAGGCTGTAGCTGATAACTAATAAACAACTGGAAGATGTTTAATATTCAATACTCTGACCCTTAAACATGTTAAATAGATTAGCTTTATGAGCTTCATGCACGTCACCGTTTACAGGCACTTGCACATGGGCTGAATTCTGTGGTCCCAGTATCCCCGCAAGAAGACAACATGGGAGAACTGTGAACAGGTCTATTTTGCTCACCTTATATATGAAAAGAAAAAGAAGATCAAATGTCGTATCTTAAGTAAATGCAGACACTGGTCATGAAAACTGAGGAGTCTGGAATTTGAAGCTGTGTTGAGTATACTCACTGCCCTGAGAGAGCGTATGGCCCTCTTATCTCCTGGCTCCTGTGTCCCCCTCATTCTGTTTATTGTGGCTGACCCGAGAAGATTCATCTTCACTTCTTTTACCCCTACAGGGACTGCTGCTTTGAATGTGTCTGCTTCTCTTACATTTCCTAACCTCACTCATTGTTCATAGGCCAGCAGAAGCTCTGCGTCATTCAGGAAGTTTTTCGGTCCCTGTTGGTCTTACTTAACAAATGCAGCATTTATAGTGATGGATTCTGAAGCATTTCATTTAGGTTCATCTAAAATTTCCTACTAAACTATAAGCTCAGTAGAACAGAGATGACATTTTATACTTCCTGGAAATTAAGAGAAGGTTAACAACACTGGAATATACACATACTAAATTATTGCTAAATAAATGTTTGGTTATTGTTTATACAACTAATGAAACTAGAATAAAAAAAAACTTATTATATTTACAGTTCTAGCTATATGGCTTGCAATTTAGCTTGTGTAACCACTTGCTATTGTTGAGTTTGTGAGGTTTTTTGATATATTCATATATTAATTGAACCTAGCATCAATTTAAATGGTCAGCGAACTCAGATATTATGACCTGGGGAACAAAATCACCTAAACCTGATGGATTCCCTAAATAGAGCAGGCATTTGATTCATATATTGGCATTGAGAACAGGAAGAGGAAATGTTTTGTAGTGATTGCTTTCCCATAGAATTACAGTAGTATTAGCCACTCTGTTAATCCTAACTTTTTAACAAATCAGAGATATCACTCAGTGGTAGCTCCTATGCCACGGCATATGAAAATGCATTCCATTATTAATAAATAATGACACAGTAATTGTACTAGTCACTCTTCTCTGATGTCCTGTTGAAACAAAGCACTTGACACCCAAAGTTAAAGGAGGAAAGGCCTATTTGGTGCACAGTTTGTAGAGGTTTCAGTCTACCATGGGCCGGCTCCAAGGCAGGCTGGCCCGGCAGACAGACATCACAAAGGAAAAACAGTTTGTGGAAGGGAGCAGGTAACAGAGCAACAAGGGCCAATCGCAGCTCTTTCTATCCTTCATGCCTCATCCAGGCTACTCAGGGAGGGCAGCACTCACAGCCTTAAACCCTAGTGCCCTGGATCCTAGCATTGCGCTGTGACTCGAACCAAGTGTCAGACAGCCCAGGTCCAGCCACCTCTGAAAACGCCACAGCTCTGACCACAGGAGGCTTTGGGGGCATCGAGATACAGCCACAACAGTAATGAATAAATGCTGTTGATCAAGCATATTGTCCACACAAACCTGAGTTTTAGAAAGAAATTTTCATGTGAAAATGACATAATTGAGAGTCACATTCTAATTTTTTTAAGAGTAACAATGACAATTTTATTTTTTTGAAATACAAGTATTCTATTTAAGTAAATGACTGCTTTTGTTCATGTTAAGGCGAATTTGGAGAAGTTTGTAGTGGGCGTTTGAAGACACCAGGGAAAAGAGAAATCCCAGTCGCCATTAAGACTCTGAAGGGTGGCCACGTGGACCGGCAGAGAAGGGACTTCCTGCGAGAGGCGAGCATCATGGGCCAGTTTGACCACCCGAACGTCGTCCGCCTGGAGGGCGTGGTCACCAAACGTAAGCTTCTCATTTCCTCACCTCCTTACGTACCCATCTGAGTTTTTTTTAAACACTTCATAACAGCACCACAGTCGTCAAAGGAATAACTGTTGAGTTGTTGTCTTCTGATTCGGCCCCTCAGAAGTCTTGATTCTAGGCTATGGCACTGTCAGAGTTTGCACTGGTTACCAACTAGCTTTGGAATGGTATCATCTATACAGCACCGCTAATTCAGCTGAAGTCAATAAGTCAAGAATAAAGCATAATATTTTTTCTAAATATTTGTAAAATAAAAGGAACAATTTCAATACATTGGGTCATTCAGGTTAAATAGTACTGTTTAGAAACAAATTTTATATACAAATATAAAATGCGTTATCTGGAGTAAAACATTTCAACAGAAAAAGTTCAGTATGAAGATACTATTAACAATAAATACTATTAAAAATACATTATTATAAATGATAAAAGTGAAAAAGAATTATAATTTCTAAATTAAAAATCCTGCTTTATATTTACCTTTACTTGAGCAATAAGGTAGGAAATGTAGCTATATTTTTTATTTTATCCAATAATGAATTAAATATGTAAACTCCAAAACAAAATGGCATTTAAAGTTTGATAAAAATAATTATGATCCTTGAAAGAAATATTTTTTATAGAACTGAAATTTCTAGACACCATTTGTAGGAAGTTGAAACTTTATGTCATATTTGGAAGCAGGAAAGTATAAAGTCTACAGAAATCATGTACTTGACTGTGTCTGAAACTCCACAGTCCTTCTCAGAAGGCCTTGGCCAACATGCCCCCACAGGAGACTACCCACGGCCATGCTGTTTCCAAAGCAGGGAAGGGTGCTCTTGATGATAGGGGTGTAGTAGGCTTTCGTTGGGCTGAATAGGACTTTTCAGTATTCATGCCCTTGTGGAGTTTTATCTCACACTGACTGTGAGTTTCTATGTGTGTCTAGCTTTGGCCAGTGGGACATTAGCCAGTATAATGCAAGTGGGTGCATTTTAATGTTTGCACATTGCAGCTTGTCCTGCAGGGCTGCTGCTTCTTGGATCCCAGACTCCCTACCCCATCAAGGCAAGTCCACGTCCCACGGCCACAGCAGCACTGTGAAGAGGACTGCAGTGCTCTGGTCAGCAGCCCTTGCTGGCTCCCCGCGGAGAGTGTTGAACCGCAGTCTCCTACACAGCCCTCTCAGATACCATGCCATACCTGTAACCCCACCACCATGAAATGGCTGTGGCTGTGCTGAAGAAACCACACAGCTCAGCCCAGCCAATCTGTAGAATTATAAAACTGAACAACATGTTTAATTTAAGCTGCTAAGTTTGGATGGTTTGTTATACAGCAATAGACAACAAACAGATGAATCCCAATTAGAATTCTGTCACTTAAGATTTGTGTAGCTTTGGATAACTTAACGCTTCTGCTCTTTACTTCCATATTTGTAAAATGGGATCAAAATAACCCATTACAGCACTGACCGAAGCACTGCAGTTCTCTTCTCTGCAGTATTAAAAAGAAATGCTATAAAAATTAAATGCATAAATGTGTAAAAACTTAGCATCATATATGCTTACAGTAGGCCACATTAAGTGGTAGCCACTGCCGATAACTACCTGTGTCACACACGTTACATATATCTTTACTGTTTTATCTTCACAGCAACTCTTGTGAATAAAAGATCCATATTTTAATGATGAGAAATTGAAGTTCAGACAGGTTAACTGGCTTAGGCTTCTAACCCATATGGCCACAGTTGGTGGTCCAGACTGAAGTCCCTCCAACTGGAAAACCCATGCTGCTTTCTTTCCTCTTTCCTTTTGTTATATAACAGCGAATCAATTTCATACTTTAATTATCTCATATGAATTAAATAACATTAAACAAATAATCTCAATGAAAAATAGAATGTTTTGCAAAATATAAAAATAGTGAAATCAATTAGCCCTAAAATGTAATTTTAGGAAATGTCTATTTCATAATACCTATTGAATAATAAAATATAAGTGAAACTGAGACACAGAGATGGAATAGCATTTTAATTATTTATTTTATTTTCTAATTTTCATCCCTTTAATTTAGCTGGGGAAGTTTCTTATTTATACTGTCTTACATATCAATGGCAAGTAAAGTATCCTCTTGAACTTGAGTTAGGCACTTTTACTTTAAATATGATGTCTGTTTATGTGTATTTGTGCAGGAACTATCTGGAAATAAGTGTCCAACAGTAAATTACAAGGTTTAAAAGATATTTAATTTTCCTTTGGTAAGTCAAACTATATGCTGTTTTCATGTACCTCTGTGATTTTATTCTCATGAAAAGAAAAGAAAAAAAAATATATATATATACCCCATTAAATAGTGGGAGTTATATCCTAAATCAACTGGACATATTTAATAAGATACTCCATAACATTTGTCTTCCATTTTGAAATGGTTTCTTTTACATAAATATACAAACAAAAACATAGTAATTACTTTACATCTCTAACAATCTCACCCATAAATGAGACTGGTGACCTCTACCTACCCAAATTTGTGTGATTCAAAACTGAAGGCTGTTGTCCTACTAAGAAGAAAAAGAAAGAAAAAAGATTCCATTTCTTTCATAAGAAAATTAGAAGAGTAGATTCAGCACCTGTGTCAGTCACCACTGCAGTTTTAACTTTTAAGAGTGCCCCTCCCTTGGGGCTGGGGATATAGCTCAGTGGAATAAGCGCCTGCCTGGCAAGCACAAGGTCCTGAGTTCGATCCCTGGTACTGCAAAAAAAAAAAAAAAAAAAAAAAAGAGTGCCCCTCCCCCATAACTACGGTGTGACGCTGCCAAAGCAGGTGGTGAGGAAGGAAAAAGAAATAACTTCCACACAGGAAAGTGGGCAATAAATACATAAATAAATGCTTATTTCCTTAAACACATGATAATTGTTCCAAGAGTGCCTTTAAGTAGCCAAGAGATAGCAGCAATTAATGCTCCCTGACGACTAACCCATTGCGCAAGAGATCATACTGATGGGGATGAAGATGCAGCATAGGCTCATAAGGACATGCTTGTGGGTAAGGATCTGATTCTAAGAAACAAATACATAGGCTATCAGTTAAAAGTAACAGAAAATTATAGATCAAAAACCTTCTCGAAGTTGCTCTATGAATTCTTAATATGCATAATTTTTATCTTGCAATTTTTTTCTCTAAGAAAAATATGCATAAAATTTTCAGGAACATTTTTGCTACCAGTTATATTTGTGCATAGAACTGCTTTTATTAAAAAAAACTTGAAAGCTACATGATTAAAAGCTACATTATACAACATGTATGTCTTTTAAAAGTTGAAATTACTTATATGAGACACATCACAATTTCATTACCGTTAGGATAAAATTATATAAAAAGATTCATCAGCCTATAACTATGCTCTTAGTGCACACTTTTTCTCCTAAAAACAAATAGAAACCCTCGATTAAAGAAGAGCTGTGTAACCATTAGCACAGATAGCAGCAATTTGTAACAGATAATGCACACGTCAGTGTCATTAACTACATAGCTGAAAGAAAAAGTGATCCTTCTGTAAAAGCAAGAATTGCAATTTGGTGATGAAGGAAAACATTGCAGAAAGAACATTTCAGGAGGCTGGGCCCCACAATTAAAATTCATGATGCTGGAAGAACTGAAAAGAAAAATAATGAAATGTCTACCTTCCAACTGAGTTTAAATTATAATTACTACACCTCAAATACATCATAAATCCAGTACAGAGTAGCAGAAGCAGGATCACAGCAGATTCCCAAATATAACTTCATGTGAATGTAACAAGTCATGTTTGCAGTACATAAAGGTTGCATTCATTGTAGGAAGTTGGTACACGCATTCGTCACATCTTAATTTGTTATATGTATCATTCCCTTCCCCATCCATCTCTGGATCTCTTTCCTATTTGCAAAAGTTCTGTCTCTGTTTCCTATTATCTTTTATTTTGCTCTTTGATTTATTTGAGTTTCTCATGTAGAGGAACCGTGTGATATTTAAGGTTCTGTGTCTCATTTATTTCATTGACATTGTGATCTCAAGGTTCATCCGTTTTCCTACAAATGACTCAAATGTGTCCTTCTTTATATCAGAGCAGCACTCCACTGTGTGTGAATAGGGTGTTATTTAAAGATTCCATGTAAATTTACTGAAGCTATAACTGACGGCACTAAAAGTTACACCAAGAGTTTTCGTTAGTCTTTAGGGTATACAATTAAAAGAGTTAAATGCATTGCAGTACAGGTATAACAGCTGCCTCTTAGGTCTCAGCATGTCTACCACTTATTGTGAGGAACACATTCCATATGTCACGTTCTGCATGGCATATACTAGTAAGGTATCTCTAAGATTTCCACAACTATCGGACTGCTGTATCTGCTTCTCCACTTAGTACTATTTACAGAAGTAATGTGAACTCCTTAGACTGTAATTTTTCCCCTGTACACAAGATTGAAAATTGCAGATTAGATAACAGAAAAGATCACATCTAACTGTGATATTTTATAATTCCATTCCTTTGACAATAGAGTCATGAAAATATTGATAAAGAACTTTTATGCCATTGATAAATTATCACTCACTTTTAACTTTGTTGTAACTTTAGGTTCATATTGAAAATTCAAGGTGAATATAAACAAAGTCAGAAAAAAACGAAAAAAAGGTCTTTGGTACTTTTTAATTTATAGTCTGTGTTATAGATGTTTATGGGTAAAATTCCCTCATAAGCAAAACCAGTATTCAGTACTGTATCAGGTACCTCCCATCACGGTAACAAAACAGACGTGACAAGGAGCTTAGACGAGCCAAGCTCTGCTCTGGCTCACAGTTGCAAAAGTTTCAGTCCAGGACTAATTGGCCTTACGTGTTGGGCTTCTGAGTGTGCAGCACCTTGTGGCAGGAGCGCGTGGCAGAGAAAAGCCGTTGTCCTCTCACCGGGCAGCAGGAAAAGCAGGGCTCGGGTGTCAGTCTCCTCTGACAGCCTCTCTCTAACAACCCAATGACCTCTGCCTGGGTTCTACCTCCTAAAAGCTCAGCTCACAGCTTTCCAACAATACCCCTCTGGGGACCAAGCTGTTAGCACATGGGCCTTTGGGGGGAACAGCCGATGTATTACAGAGTTGAAATATTCTCTAAGTCTATTCATGATGATAGACATTACATATTTTATCTGAGATTCAGCTACTCTGATAGTTAAGAGAAGAGATTTTTTGTTTTCCAAGAAACATTTACTGAGTGCCACCAGATATAAGGCACTATTACTGATTAAGGCCTAGAAGATTCTGCAAACAAGTGCTCAGTACTCTTGAGAAACTGGTCCCAGTCCACATGGATCAACAGATATATAGGTCATTATTTCTAATGCTATACAGGGTAGCACATGCTGTTTTGGATGTAATATTTCACTACTTCATTCATTCATTTGGCAAATGAGTACCCGTTCTTCTAGTATATAGAAACTGTTCATATAGGAACAAAAAAGAACTGTGCACTAGAGACGACCAAAAGAAACCTAATACATAATTTTCAGTACAGAACAAAACTGGAATGTAGAGAAGGAACAAACCATGCTTTGATGTGATAGGAAAGTATTCCAGGCAAAGGGAAAATATAGTTCTAAGCCTTTCTACTACAAATTTGGCAAATTATTGGAGCATCAAAAAGGCTAGAGAACAGTAATGACGATGTATATTATACACTGAAAGGAAAAACTAATGGTACACGAAAAAGTAGGAAGGTTGGTATGGTAATACAAATAAAAATAATAAGCAAGTATATAAAATGTTATAAATAAAAAGAAAAGACTCAAAACCATTCCTAAGCTTGAGTCCATGGACTTTAGTGACTGAGCAGCTGCACAGGGGAACGAGGAAGATCCAAATGGCTGCCCTGTTTGTGGCTTCCATAGAAAAAGCAAAGGAGGAAAGTCTGGAGGGGTGACACGCAATGCACCAGAGAATGGTGTATTTTTTGGACATGTTGATTTTGAGGTGATGCCCAGGAGGCCTCCAGGGCCTGAATGGGAGTCTGGACCACAGGTGCAAATGAAAGAGTCCTGAGCAGGTGGGCAACAGGTGTACTTAAACCATAAACACAATGAAATGACCCAAAGGCTAGGAGAGTGAGCGTTTAGAGACACACCGGAGAGAAGCTTGTGAATGAAAGAGACAGAGGAGCAACCTAAAACAAGAAAGACAGATTTCTAAGAACGAGAGGCCAACAGAATAAAACTGTGACAGTAAGTACAGAAAAGACGAGGAAGGATCCATCGAACATGGAGACCAGGAGGTCACAGCCTTAAGCGTACTGTGAACATAGAGGCCAGATTGCAACGGACTATACAGTGAAACATGTATATATTGCAATCACACTGATAGCTTTAAAATGCAAAATAGAGGCTACTGGTGTCTTAAATTCCATAGCTCTGACATCTTTTACTTGTTTATTCATGAAAAAAACATGGGTTTGGGGATATAGCTCAGTGGAATAAGCACCTGGCAAGTGCAAGGTCCTGAGTTCAATCCCTGGTACCACAAAAAAATAAATAAATAAGTTATTTGTTCAGATGAGTGATATTTATTAAATGCCAAGCTGTGTGCCAGACACCTTTCCAAACATTCAGTACTGAGCAATGAACAGGAAAGCCGTTCCTGAATCCACAGCCTCTGGTTTTCTTCCTTCTCGAATCACAGATTCAATTCATCCTGAGTGCCAAATCCACCTCCAAACTTGCTCTCATGTTTTCCTTTATTTTCTGAATCACTGAAAATATCAGAGAAAAAGTACCAAGCATAACTTAACTGGATACACAGTCAGACAACTGTGCTATGAAGACTGTCGTCCCTGGAAGGCTCGGCTTTGTGACTGTAGCAAATGATCAGACACCATAGTCTAGTGGCCCTTATATCACACTCTGCTAAGGCAGTGCAGGGGCCAATTAGGATCACTAACAATTTTTCTTTCTGTGAGAGTATTCTTACCTCTATCAAGAGGCCAAATGAATTTTTTCTGTATTCAGGAAAAATTTGTTCTTGTTCCCTCAACATCTAAGTATCTGTATTTCCTGAAGGGCATTCTTTCTTAGCTCTTCCCTAGGTCTGCCTCAAACCTACTCCCTCCTGTGTTCCCTGCTGTCTCTCTGCCACCTTGCTAATTACGGGGTAGCCTGTACTGAAGAGTCATGCCTTTTAAAAGTCTAGTAACAAGTTGCTCAGTGTGAAGGTAGTGCTCTAAACTAAGAGGAAAGAGAGAAAACAGAATGTAAATACAGTTTTTACATACATAATATTTTCTTTTAATATCCCAAATAAAATTGAATGAAACAATCAGGGTGAAATCTTATTCATGCTTAAAAGTAAATAAGTCCCTTCCATATCATTCCTAAGATAAATTTGTTCTGAATCAAGTGTGTGAGAAGTCTGAATTTGGAAAGGACTGAAGAAAAACTAGAGAAACCTACATTACAGGTATGAATTTACATCTATGAATTCAGGAGAATAAAACCAACCTGCCAGGCTGCAGGATCAGGCCATCATTACTGAGGGATCTTCCCCAGGTTTACATAGAGCTGGATACAGAGAATAAAAATCTTAATCACTGAAAAGCATTATGGCCCCACCTATATGTAATTTATAGTTTAAAAAATATCCAGAAGATGAATAAAAGAAAGCTAGCAAGGTTCTGTTTGAATTCCATGATAATCCAGTGTTTGTTTTGGGGTTTATTGGCTTGTTTTTCTTGTTGTTTTTGTTGGGAATTGAGTTCAGGACTTGTATGTACTAAGTATGTGCTCTACCAGTGGCCACCATGATGAATCATTTAATGTTTGTCTAAATAAGTAGAGGTAGAATAACTGGATCCAGTGATAAATACATATTTAACTTTAAAAGAAACCTAGGCATCCATCAGTAGAAGAAAACTAGCCATTATGTATGGATTCCTCTGGGGTCTTCAGGATCCCCCAGTTTTGCTGTGCTCTCTGGTGAGTGAGGTGAGGAGACAAGCCTTCTCCGTTCCGTGGGTGATCCAGGTTTCAGCACTATATCAGAGCTGCTCTCGTTGACTCAAAAGAGTATCCACATTCCCACTGGAAATGATTCATATGCTTTACAGAAACCATGATAATAAAGCCCTAAGCTCAGTGTCCTGGCAGCCTCCACTTCTATACTTGCTTTGACTTTTCTTTTCTCTCCCACGTTGAGTCTCTTCCATCCCCATCTTCTCAAATCTCTAACATGTATTTCCAACATGTGTTTTGTATTTATCTACTTTTGAGTGTGGAGGACATTTAGGGTTACACAAGTATGGATGTTAAAGAGGCCATGATGCATTGATACAGGCTTTTTAATCACAGTGCTAGCCCTGCTAATAGCATGTTAAATAATGAGTATGAATAAAGGAAAGGAAACATCAAGAAAAGAGAAAGGAAAGAAGAGAATGAGCGGAAAAAGAAGGGGTCTGCTTATGCGATAGCATTTAGTCTCAACTCGGAATGGATATAAAACCACACTACTGTATTCTAGGACTGAAAAATACTAGTAGGCACAGAGCAGTCAACTCATGATTGAGATAGAGCAACGGGATGTTAATTTATTGACATTTTCATTAGGTCACATCAATCACGCTGAGTGTATTTGTTCATTTTTCACTCATCACAAATGTCAACCAAAGACATTAGTAATTTTTTTCTCCATTTCATTCAGATGCAAAGACTGTTTCAGGATTTTAGCCCTGAATATAATGCATTGACCTTTCCCCTAAACATTAATAAGCATGATTCTTTTGAAATAAGTTCAGCTTTCATCTTGGCATGGTCATATATTATATGGGGCATGCTATTGTATTTGATATAGCCACCTATAAATACAAAAAGCCATAGCACCTCTGCGACTTCGTCACTATTTCATATGCCTAGTGATTGAACTGTTCCATTACACTGAAATGAAGGTATACAGAAATGCCTTCCATTAGTTACAGTTTCTGTGATTTAATGATTTCCTTAATGTAGGTTATGTCTCATGCCAAGAAAACCCAGGATATTCTCTGGGGCAGCGAGGCTGGAATCAGAAGTGCAGGCTGCGGGAGGGCCTTGAAGAGCAAGGTTGCTTAAAGAGAGAAGTAAGTCAAGCAAGTCTCAGCTTGTTCCAAAGCATGAAGAATGTAGTTATTTCCTCCAAAAGGGATTTGTAATTAATATAGTTCTTACAGATAGACTACATAAATTCGCTAAAACAAAAGATCTCGTCGTGTTAACTGTGATGTTCCAAATTATCCTGCTTGACTGTTCCTGGGTCACCGAGTTGGTTGGTAGTAGATTCAGAAAATACTTCACAAGAACTAACTCCAGATGGAAAATCTGGAAAACTGTTTACCAAATGATGAAAGTTTTAACATATAAAGCTTTACAACTATATACATGTAAAATTTGAAGTTTCTCTTTATATAAAATAGAACAATGAAACAATTTCCATAACAAAACTAACCTAGTGATGCTATGTTATATTCCCTAGATTTTTTGCTAAAAGAAAAATTTTAATTTCTAGAGGTCTACCATTTTTTCTAACTAAAGAGAACTACTATTTTACTAATTAATAAATTAAAAAACTGGTTTGGAAAACGATGGGGAAAATTGGAAGAGAAGCTGCTATAAACGGAGCAAAAACTTTTTATTAAAGAAATTTGAATTGCTTCAATACTTTATGAAGAAACTATTTGCAAGTTTAATAGAATCAGGTATAGTTTTGCTCATATTAATAATGTGCCCTTCTAATAGGAAAAAGTACTCTTCTTTGAAAATGCCGTATTACATGGAGACATCGTAGAAAGTCTATACTACAGTTTAAAATCCTGATAAATTAATCTTGGAGAGACAAAATAAAACTCTTTTAAATGTTAATGCCAGTGGGACATATTAGAGGTGTTCATTGTAGTAAAGACTAGCTCTGTAGTTTCCTTGTCTGTAAAGCGTTTCACCGATGCAGCCGAGGAGTACAGTAGGTGCTGTTAGAGACAGCATCTGTCCTGACTTTCAAACAGCTGTAACTTTTTATCCCTTTTTAATATTTCATACTCTTTTTTCCTATCCATGATCTAAGCTTTGTTCTGCAAAACGGCTTGCTCACACCTGCAAGATTAGGTAGTTAAATAAACCCATTGGAGAATTAGTTCACATCTACTTTGTGACTTTCAAGTATCTTAAAATAAGAAAGTCCTTCCTACACTAATGCAGCTGCCTCGTAATTTTTTGTCGTGCTTTCACTCTTGCTTCCACTGCAACCCATTCTTCACTCTCAACCAGAGCATCTTTTAAAACAGAAAGGAAAACAAAAGTGAAAGGAGAGGGAAGGAGAGGGGAAGGGAGGGGAAGGGAGGAGAGGAGAGGAAAAGAAGGGGAAGGGAAGGGAAGGGAGGAGAAAAAGAGAGGGAAGGAAAAAGAGAGAAAAGTACCTACAACTTTGGCCTTCAAGATGATCTGGAACCCTTCCTACTTTTCAGATGTTGACTTTCACATCTCTTCTTTCCTAATCAGTTGTGCTCCCGATCAGCAGTGTTTCAGAGCACTGCAGTCATCCGCCTCAGGGTTTTTCACATTTTCACTAGGTGCAGCACGTCCCCACACGTCTGCGCGCAAGGGGCAGGTTGAAACATTGAAAACCCTACCTCAACCTACAGAGACCTTCTCCCCGTCCTCACTTTAAACTCTTTTTTTCCTTGTACATATAATTCTTTGAAATAATATAGACTATATCCTGAAGATAAATAAATTACAATTGTAGTGTGTTCTCTCTCAAGCAATATCTGGGGTTTAGAAAATAAATTTACTGAGCTGAAAGAAATTTTGGGTATAGTCACTGTGTCCAGATAAATAAGATTTTCTGGCTAAACTATCTCTGTCGCGCATCTTTCCCCGCAGAGGAGAGGGAGGGGGGAGAGAGAACTGGAGTCAGCAGGAAGTGTTTCCCAGAGAGACAATAAAGTAAGTGGTGTCCACTACACGAGTTCCCAAAACACTCCACAAAGTAATTTGTTTGCATTTGAAAGTTAAAATCACAACGCATTCTACATTTGTATTTGCTGTAGTCATGTAACAAAATGTACTCTCAGCTCCACAACATGATTCATGAAAAGCAAGGAGAATAGAAAGTCAAATATTTTAGGAAAACTAATACATGATTAACCAATAACAACTTTGTGTGACTATTGATTAACTGTCACGTTTTCTTTCAATAGTTACTCATAAAAGGAGCTAAGAAAGTAAATGGATTTTTCTTTTTTAACTCATATTTCAAAAAAATGAAAACATAAGAAGTGGGACTGCATCGTAAAATTGCCATTAAAAATTATTGCTAAGTATAAAATGTGATTGTCATCTGCCAACCAGTAATGTCCCCTGTACTTAACAACTATCAGTAATCCAGACAGAGGCTCCCGAAATTTCTCTATCAGTGTGTACAGATACATCTATACCTATACTCCTCTGTGGATTGTTTTATGAATGGAAATGGAGTCATGATATGCAAATTAGTTGTACTTTTAAAACATTTTTTGGTTTTGACTATGGGTAACAGAATAATTAGAGCCATGGTGACAAAAATAAGGCACACGTATTTCTCTCCCACAAAAGTATGCACAGGCATTTTTACCTCCTAGGGCCATGTGCATGCTGGGCAAGCGCTCTGCCTGAGCTGCAGCCCCAACCCTGGCCGGTGACGGTTCCGAGCTCCTCTGGGAGCCTGCTTCCTTCGGCCTCATTCTCTGCTCTTCTGAGTGTGAGGCTTCTGACTCATAGGAAAGATGCTGATCTTGAGCCACTGTGCAGTCAGTCCACCAGCCAGCCAGCAGGACAGAGAATGTGGCTGTCTGTTACATTAAGAACACTTCCTGAAAGTTGTGCTGACAACTGCTGCAAGGGAGGCCAGGAGAGTTGTCATTATCCGGGTGTTCATGTTATCTGTACTAATCAGGTCTTTTTATTTGCTGGTTTTCTGGTAGTTTGACATCTGCAGCTTCTGATCTCATAGAGACCGCCCTTCCTAGGGTTATCCATTTACTGGAGATAATCTGCAAGGGCTTGCCTACCAGTGTGCCTTCCATGTGCAAACAATCAGACCCAAACCTACACTTCCCCCAAACCCCTTTACTGAGTGCTCAGCGTCAAGCCATTGCTACCTGGTCCTGATCACTCACAGCCCAAGTGTCAGGCAGTTACAGGGCTCCCTAACCCCAGAGCCCACTGAAGTGGGGCAAACTGTTCAATCCTAAATTTTCTTAGCTTTCTTGATCTACTACCTCAGCCATGTCTTCCTGAGAAACCATATTTTCCTCTCATAATTTACACCTCCCAACCCACACCCATGCTCCCGCCCGTGGGCCTGCACACACGTGTGCTGTGCTTCTTGCTTCTAGGGAGGCCATTATAAAACCTCCTCCTTCATAGCTGTCATTTTCAGGTGTGTATCTCTTACTATACCTGATCAAATCAAACCCTAGTCACATTTTAAAGCCTCACCAGATACTACAATGGTTGTACAACTCTCTGAGTGTAGTAAAAAATCAAAACTAAAAATGTTTTCAAGGACTGAATTTTATAGTATACAAATTTTATCTCAAAATATTGTTTTTTTCTTAAATAAAAGAGTGGTTTCTGTTATTGTATAGCAATAAAATAGCAGATACTGTGGGTTGCGAGCCTGTGCTCAACAGTATCGTTTTCCAAGTTAGTACCTATAAACACCCTTTTTTATTTTCTGTATCTGCTCTATATTACATGCTTATGATACAATTTGTCCAAACTTTCATGGTTGAAACTGTTATAATTTATATCCAGGTAAACTTCAAAAGTGGGATTCTGAAATTAAAGAGTATGTGGTTTTCTTTAGAAATTCTGCAGTGTATGTCCTAAAATATTGGACCAATTTGGAGTATTCTTTCAAGAGCAATTATAATCATTTATTTTAGTTATATTCTTAATGTTTCCCAGTTTGCATTGTTTTATACTCTTGCCGGCCATCTGCATCTTTTTTTGACAGTTGTCTCTTCATGTTCCTAGTTCTTGGTTAACTTGGGGTATATGACTTATTTTTTACCAGGGATGTTCATATTACCTGGCTCCACCTGTCTGCAATTGTACATGATCACGTCTATGTGTCTGTAATACATGTCTAAGAATATATCTTCTTAAAATTAAGCCCAACTAGCTCTTGGTGTGACCTTGGGAACAGAACACACATTTCCCCAGAGTGAGGTACTTTCCCTCACTTGTTTTTAGGAACACTGTTTCTCCTCAACTTTCTCTCTTACTAGAATTCACAGAATATGCACAGGAACTCTTTTGAAGCTCTCCCTTTCTATTTTCTATCTTTGCTCACTATCTTTTATTCTTATATAATTTTAAGATAGTCTATGCACTTCTAAGAAAAGCTACTTTTTAAATTTTAGGACATTTTCCCATTTCTGTTATAATGCTTTGTCATATCTTCTTAAGAATTTTCATCACATGTTTTTTAACTGACTCATTCGCTTAGCTGTGCTCTCTCGCTCATGGGTATGCCTGCCTCACAGGGGCTCTCTGCCCTGGTGGTTCAGCTCAGTCTCTTTTATTCAACTCTGCCACACTATTCTTTGCTGACTGAAGTTAGAGGGTCACCTAGGCACACATGCAGAATAAGTAATGGTACTTTGGGCAATCAATAAAATATTAGTCAGACTTATTTTTCCAGAGTAAAGATTATCTACTGAAGTGTAGAAAGGAACAGAGAGATCACTTCATTAGCAAAATTCTGCACATGAAATGGGATGAGGTCTTTTCCATTTATCTCAAACAAGAGCAACAGCCCTTGCCACATCCACAGGGGCCCTATGGTGGGACTTCCTGTCTTGTGATAAGAGCAGCCACTGGGCTACCAGGCTTCCACAGGTGTTCTTCGCCAGTTCCTAGGAGCGACCTTCTAGCAGGCCAATGGCTACCTCCACTCATACAGAAGTAAACCTTAGACATTTTTGACTGTTCTCCTCTCATCTTGCTTCCATTCTATTTCTCCTAACTCCGTGGATATTTTGTCTTTTGTCCTCTTTTTTTCATTTCATTATGTTCTCAGGTCTGCTTCTACCCTTGACAAGTACATAATGTGTCTACTTACATGCATATACATGTGTGGGACAAACTGTTGGATTTTAGAAACAATTTGAAATAAAATAATACCCTAAAAATCTTTTATATAATGTCTGAGCATTAAACGCACAAGCTTTTAGGAAGCAATATAAGTTTTCAACATTTATAAGAAATATGCAAGAGCAGTGTATAATATGTGTTAAATAAAAGTATCATGGTCTACTTTGTTCATGGGCTTATGAAAAATTTTACAAAAAGTTAATATGTGATGTCTTTGTTATACTGAACTTTATATATATATAAATAATGAAGTAAAATAAAATAATATAAATAATTTAAAATACATATTTTATGTAATTACTTAATATGCTGTTTACTGATACCCTGTACAGATTTATAGTAAACTAATCAATATATCTGAGCTATGTACAGTTCATTTAGGAAAAGCTTGGGGCATAGTCTTTAAAAAGTTGGAAAGAAAAAGAATTTATCTTCAGTTAGTACACTGCATGTATCAATATGAAGAGTAGACTTTAAGGACTTCAGAGCAAAGAGTATAATACTAACAAAAGGAATTGTTCCAGAACAGTTAACATGCAAGCAAATTGCCAATATTGCCATATTTTACAATGTGCACAACCAGTGTTACAAGATACACATATCAGGGCAAGCTAAAAATTTAAATTAACTTTATTTTGCTCCTTTAATTTCACTAAAATGATAGTGACAATGCAGAAAAGTAAATAAATATGAATTAGAATTGAGGATAACAGAAAAATCTCTGGAGATTTTCATAAATATCTCAAAATGGAAATTAGTTAATTCTGAATAGAGAGATGAGCCCAACATACAGCTCAGGAAACCCCGGTGAACGCTTTCAGTCACCTCTCGGCCAGGGAAACCCAGGCGAACAGCCTTGAGTCACCTCTCATCCGGGGAAACAGCTCTCAAAATGGAGGAAACTCAGCAGCCAAGTTTACCAGGTTTAAAAAAAAAAAACCCCAAAGACACAAAAGAGAAGCAATAGGAAATAAAAATACAACCTAATGACCATAAAAATATTCAGAAAAAACAGAAAACCTTTTGTAAGTCTGTTTGGTTCTCAGAAGGGGAATGATACTCATCCATACAATGAGCACAAACTGCCATTAAGGAAAAAATAATTCCAGCCAAACTATCTAGAATAAGAATCAAAATCAAGACCAAACAATGTTGAGACATGAAAGGAGCAAGAAACTCTTTCTTTCTGAAGTTACTATTGAAATAAAAAAATCATGAGAGTGGAAGACTTGGTTACAAACGGACATGTACACAAAGAAGGGAAGTCCCAGCAAGATGACGATGCAGTTAAAATTAAACTGCATCAAACAAAGGTATACGACACCCTCCTTTTCCCCAGTTTCATGAGCCTCATTTCCAGGGCTCAGTTGCCTGTCAAAGAGCAAATACAGAATTTGTGAGTTACTGAAAATTCTACCAAACAGCTTTCACCGTGATTATATGGTGATCAAATTTCTTTCATTTGTTGTTCAACAAATATTTACTGAGAAGCTTAAATTTGAGGAGCAGGACAGGCTGCAAATACGACATCCAATTAGAGATCAAAAAGGCTTTATCCTCGTAGGGCTCTAGAGTCTAACAGATAATAAAGAATGCCAGTTGTCATTGCTAAAAGGAAAACCAGTGCAGTATAGCGGTACAGAGGAATGAGAGAAGAGATTATTTGAATGTGAATGTGAATACAGGCTTCTCTTCTCAGAGGCTGAAAAAAGTCACATGAAGTCTGTAGAAAGCATATTCTAGGTCACAAGAAAACCAAGCACAAAGACAGCAATAGGAGAAATATTGTCCACAGAACAGCAAGTAAGTTGCTACTATTACTGCAGTAGCTAATAAGGAGGAAATAAAAAGCAGAGACATAAGCTGAAGGCAGATAGACCAGAATGCCAGGTAGGATGCATGAATCAGTATGCATCTTTGTTCTAGGAGAAAATGGGAAAATTTTAGGGCCAAGTTGAAATGATCAAATTTATGATTTCAAACCATCACTTTAACTATATTGACAGCAAATTAATTGTAGAAATACAAAAGCAGAAGTAAAATCTATCTAACAATATTCAGATAACTTTATTTATTAGATCCAAATGTGAAGCAAATTAAATTTTCCAGTAAATGTTGTATAAGAATTAAGCACTCATTTAGTCTTGAGATCTGACACATTCAATGAATAGGTTTAGTGATAGAACTGTACTTTCCTTTCAAAAAATCTATTCAATAGTGGGTTTTAGAGTTAATAATATATAAGAAAATGTAAATTTTGTTTATTAGTATCAAATGTTCAAAATCAGTTTATGAACAACCAATGGAATAAAATCATTTTAGTAGAAATGAGATTATACACACTTAAAAGTAGTTAAGTGACAGAAGTTATGCTCAGTACTGAAAAAAATTTTTAAAAACAGAAAATGGAGGCAAATGTACAGACACGAAATATTTTCACCTTTCAGAGTGAAATACGCTTCAATACAACAATTAGTAGACTCTTGAATGTTATCTAAGAACATTGAGTTAATTAATGGGGAAAATAATAAAAATAATCAGCAAAACTAACAAAGCTCAGAGAGTTTATAATTCAGCAGGAAGTAAACTGATTTTAAATCAAATAAATCAAGAAATATGAAAGGTTCAGGGCATATCTAAGTACAAGGCCTCAGATTTGATCCCGAGCACTTCAAGAAAGAAAGAAAAGAAAAGGAAGGAAGGAAGGAAGGAAGGAAGGAGAAAGAAAGCAAGAGAGAGAGAAAGAAAGAGAAGAAAGAGAAAGAAGAAAGAAATAATAGTAAATATAAACAGAAGAAAATATCAGAAGTATACTAAAATGCTTTTAGAGAGCAGGACAGTTATATGAGCTGGTAGAACCTTTTGGGTCATTTTGTACCCTTCTAAAGCATTTACATTTTTATCTATGTGCTTATCATACTTTATAATAATAATGGTAATTCTATTATATAAAACTTACAAGGACAAATACCATGCTATATTAAAGATATAAACATTACATTTCTTGTTTCCCACAATAAAATGTTACTGACAAAATTACAGCTTCTGTTTGTTGAGTAAAGGGTCATACTCTAAGGACACGACAGAGACAAAGCCTGCAAGTCATGCTATTCAAAACAACTGATAGCCAGGTATGATAGAAGTTGCCATCCAACATTTTCTTTTCTCAAAGGCAAACAAGTCATTCATAATAGATCACATATAAGAAGAAAGGAAGAAAACAGTAACACTTTGTTCGATTTGATCAGTCCAGCAGTTTATGATTAAATATGCAAAGGTCTCTACGACTAATGTTAAATCAGGAAAAAGAAATTTCAGCTACTATTAGAACCTTTAAGACCAATTGCAGCATAGTTAGAAGTCATGAGAGAAGGAAAGCTTGGACATGTTCCAAGTGAATGTCAGGTGTGCATTGTACCTTGGAGATGGAAAACTAAAACTATCATCCCGCTATCAGAAAAAGGAGTTGCAAATGAAGGGTAAAGGTGATGTCGCCAGCACGGAGACATCCGCGATAACCAATCCATAAACCAAATGAGAAGCGCCTTGCAGAGAAGCAGTGAAGGCCCTAAGGAGTCTTTTGCCAAAATTCATAGAAAGGGTGGCAACTTCTACTCACAAGCACATGAAGCGAATAAGCATCAGAAAGGACTGAGTACAGAAACGTGATGGGCCATACACTAACCAAATGCCATGACTCATAAAGTGTGAGGTATAAATATTCAAGGAAAAGGGTCCTAAAGGAAAAAATGAGTAATTTTGCATTTGAAGTAACATTAACAACCTTATTGTTACAGGTGATAATTATAATCTATGATTACAGCTTTTGGAAAAGTGAATGTGTTGGAATTACCATGTATATGGTTTTAAAATTCTAAGAAAGTTTGTAATTCTGCTTTCAAATGAATCCTCACTGTGACAAGTGATAGTTAAATAAGGACTGATGGTAAATGACTATAACAATATACCCTGAATGGATTAGACATTAATGTAATATATAATATCAGAATTTGCAAATTATGAATACAAATATATATTCCCACAAGTATATTAGCTTTCAAACCATAACACCAAGTAAATCCTGGAAGAAAAATCTTAATACTATCAAAGCTTCTTGATTTGAATGAGACTCCAAGAATAATTCTGTGAAAAATCAAATAGTTAATTAGTACTAAAGCTAAGATTATACACATATTGCATTGACTTGAAATCCAGTGTTGCTCAACAATAACTTGAAGTCAATTACATATAGACCTCGCAGGGTTTTTTTTAAAGAATGTGTTTGTCAGGACTCTTGATAAGAAAAGACAGACACTCAAATCATGCTCATAATTCAGAGAATGTTGTGGTTCTCCTAAATACAGATAAGAGTCATTCAACTGCTGGCACGGCTAGATGTAGCATTTTAAAAAAGATTTAGTTGCTTTTGCATTTTTGGCTTTGCTTTTCCTTGTCATGACTTC
Organism: Dinomys branickii; assembly: GCA_004027595.1. NCBI lineage: Eukaryota > Metazoa > Chordata > Mammalia > Rodentia > Dinomyidae > Dinomys > Dinomys branickii. The sequence continues at coordinate 196,348 of PVLD010001275.1, forward strand.
ATTTCAGGTAAACTATTTATTGCTGTATGGCACCACCTGAGCTTTCTGACTGGCCTTGTACAGTTCCCATAAATAAGAGCTTTTGATCTCTAAAGATTATTTTAAAAGTTCTAGGATTGAATTTTATTGGCTCAACATGTTACAACCACCTCAGCAATTCAACAAGAATTTGCAAATTACTTAACAAGAATGGAGGGGTAGATTTGAACTTCACCAAACAAATAAGAATCACACAAACTGGAAAAAAAAAAAAAACAGTGGTTTTTAAGGAAAATTAATGTGTTCTTTTAAAGCCAAAGGAAAATAGAATGGGACGAGCAAAAGCAGATTCCACTGCATTGGGTTTGGTTCATTTTTTGCTGTTGTTCAGCAGGTGATAGCATACCTGACTCCTTTTTGTGGTGTTAATGGAAAACTATCGGGAACTGAAGCATACAAATCTAATTTTATCATTTTGAGTAAGTTTCTGCCAAAAGTTTCTGATTTTTTTTTACATGTATGAATGTGCAGAATGTGAGGTCTGTCCTTATCTGTGAAAGTTTGCAACTGGAATATTCGTAAGTCAGGGAATTTACTGTGTTAAAGAGAGAGAGAGAGGCACAGAGGGACATTAGGGACACATGGGTGTTATGGCTGACACATTGTGTCTACTTGGGAGTCTACAGGTTTGGCTGAATGACTCAGCAGGAAGCCAGGGTGCTTACTTTGCACACATCCTGAGCCTGTGGGAGAGGAGGGCATGGAGACTGTGTGAGAGCTACAAGCCCCCTGGGTGGGGGGAGCCTGTTTACAATGTAAGGGAAGAAAAGAAGCTGCTTGCAGCCATTCCTCCCTTTGGCTGGTTGTTTTGCTGTGCTCTGCTGGCCTGAACAGTTTGCCCTCTGCCCTGTGCCACTCTGCCTCAGAACCAGCCAAGTATGGACTGAAACCTCCACAAACTGTAAGCTAAATAAACCTTTCCTTCCTTAACTTTGGGTGTTGGGTATTTTGTCTTAGCAATGAGAGAAAAGTAACCAAGACAGTGGATAAAGGTGGCCATGTGAGAATAAAGGCAGAGATTGGAGTGAGGCATCCACAAGTCAAGTGTGGTGGATGGACAATTAGTGGTCAACTTATAACCCCCAGCTGAACTGAGTAAGCGCAGCGCTGGGCGTGGGAGGCCCGCCTGGGGATTGTTCCAGCAGCACAAGGAGCAGAGCTGGAGAAGGGAAGTGAGGCTGCTGGGAGCTGATGGAAACTGCAAGGAGCTATTGGTTTTTTGGAGGAGCTTGTCGTACTGGCTTTCCTGATGAATTTGGCTATTTTCATCCTCTGAGGTGCTCAAGACCTTGCTAGTACTGAGAATGGCTTCAGTTCACTTTGGGGGAGCTGTAGTCCTCACTTGCAGGTCGCCTCCTGGCTCCGAAGGGGAAGATGGTGCACTGCCAGTTTCCTGGAGAAGCTTGCTGCATTGGCTTCCCTGATGAGAACTTAGCCATCTTGATCATTGGAAGAGCTGGAGACTTCACTGTTGCTGAGGATGGCTGTGTTACCTTTCGGGGGAGCTCTGCTTCTTTGAGCATTGCTTCCTGGCTCCAGTACAGATTCCTCAGCCTGATAGCACAGATCCTACATCCCGCTGACACAGACTTCCTAGATTCCACCACTATCCTTTGGGCCTTTGGAGAGCATATCCATGAAACAGGCCTGCATGAGATACTGTTATGGGCTCTGGGCCTCCAGTTGGACTCATAGGAGGCACTGTTGTGAGCTCTAGGCCTTCAGCTGGACTCAAGCAGGACATTTCTGTGGGATCCAGGCCCTCAGCTGGATTACTTGGTCTTAGTATGTGGACAGATTTCCTGAACTGTTTTGTATATCTTCTTTGGGTGACTATTATAAGTAATCATAAAATACGTGCCCTGTATTATATTGTTCCCCTTGCAAAATAAGCCCCAAACCGACACACCAAGGAACAGCAAGGATTACCTCCTGTTGCCAGAAACTAAGAGACATGAAACAGATGCCCCTATGGAACCTTTAGCAGGATCTCAGTGTCATCCCTACCTGCCAATGAGAGATTAAATCGGTCTGATTTTGAGGTACTCAGTTCAGGGCACTTCACTACAGTGGCCATGACAAACTAACACAGATCCACTGGAATAAGTCATGGTTAGTTAAATTTTAAAATATTCAATTTTGATATTTCTAAACTATACTACTACATATTTCAAATCTATTGACAGTTTTAAAAGTAAGACTATTCAACAGGCCCTGAATTAGTTTTGATCATCTTACTGCATCTCTTTATAACCCTTGCTGTTACGGAAAATCTGTCTCATCTTCCTGCAGTGTCTTCTCTGCCCAGTCTCCTTCTTCTCTCACAGGCTGTTTTTCCTTTTTATCATGTTCCTCTCTTCCTCTATATTTCAGTTTTTATTAAATCCAGTACTCAGCCCGCAGCCCTCTTCTATTTACCATAAGCTGTCAATCACCATTCATAGATACCAAAGTCCAAGTTACAGCTACCTCACTATCCTGAGCGTCCGAATCACAATGGCTGGTGGTATTTCTGTACTGTAACATCACACATGTAGATCAAAGTGCACATGTCCAAAATAGAAGTTGTGAATTGCCCCAAATATTCTTCTCCCTTGTTGTACACCTAGGAGTTACCACATGTTGTGCCTTTTCTTACCCTTTGCATCTGATTCAGAACCACACTTTCTTTTGTCTACTTCTTCACTTTCATTTCTCTTCCTCTTCATCTCCTTTATTAACTCTTTTGCATTCAGTCAGTGGTAGCCACAGGAAGAATCACAAGAGAATCTCAGGAAAATCAAGTTTATTATCTCTCAGATCCTAAAATGGGAGACAGAGCATACCACACAGAGATTCCCAAAACAGACAACAGGGGTTCAGGAGCACGGCGAAAGTTTTGATTGTGTTTATTGGAGTTTCCACAGAAAGAGAAACGCAGAGCTGTTGAACAGTGAGTGTTGGCTGGTTTGAATCATTTCACTTGGCTCAGGGCTGTAGTAACGATCCTTAGCTGCTCAGCACCTGGCCTAGGAATAATGAAGACGGGGGAGTGTAATACCGTCTTTGGAAGTGCAATAGAAGGTTTGGCTTTGGATAGACTGGTTTGCATATCAAAGGCCTGCTGAAAGCTGAACTTGTTGCTATTTCTAAAAATTAGCTAGGACTTGGAGGAATAGTCTTTTACAGCCAGAAATGTTTTCTTTAAAATGCTCACATATCATAACACACCGAGTATTTACAAATATTTTCTTTCTTGAACTACAGAGAATTAGATAACTTGTACCCTGCCTCCATTTTTGCTATCCCCCAATTCCTTTTCAGAACTACTAAATGAATTATCTTTAAAAAATGCAAAGCAGGTAATATTACTCCTTACTTTCATACCCTCCAAGATTCCCCAGAGGCTGAAGGAATGCATCCAAGTTCTTTGGCAGAACACTCAAGGCCCCACTGATCTGGCACTGGCTTCCTCTCTAGGATCATTTTGCTAATTACTGTGCCTGCTTTGGCTCTTTAACCCTTACAGCTCTTAGAAAGCACCATGCTCTCCAGAGCTGTCCTTCCTGCATGAAATGCCCTCTCTCTCTCTCTGTAGTGAACAATTGCTCTTTTTACTCTTTTCAGGCTCAAATGAAGACCCCTCTTTCATGTAGAACCATGACTTTTTGCCCACTATACTCAAATACTGTATCTATATTTTTAAACTATTCATGACCCTTGTTAAAAGTGGGAAAGCAAATTTTATTCAAGGAGAACTATGGTAGAAGGTAGAAGGACCATTGAAATGGGACTCTTTCAGTGGGTGAGAGAGATGCAAATCCATTCCAACAAAGAAAAAGGGGGATTTATAACCAAGAAGCAGGTGTGGGAGTCAGGAGAGAGAAATTGTGATGAGATAGGACATAAGGAGTTTATATCCAAACTGACACGACAGGACTTTGATGAAGGCGCGCCACAGTGATGTGATGTTCCTAATGGTTGTCAGACTACCAACAGTGGGGGATTTTTGCTAAATAAACCTAGCAGGATTCTTGCTTTAACTGGATTCTGTATGGAGAGAGGAAAGTCCAAAGTCAAAACTAGTCGGAAAGGACTCGGGGGCTGAAGGAAAGTTTTGGTCAAAGGAGACAGTCACTGGCACTATCATAGCATTAAAACACTGTGTTACCTTTATTATTTTATCTACAAAGGTCTGCCCAATTACTTCTTAAAGAGATAACTCAAGATGTATATCATCATGTGATACATGGCAAATGCTCAATAAATATCTGCTAAATTAATGAATAATGAAAAACTATGCAAATATAAAAGCCAATATTAAAAGAGCCCAAATGGCTGGGGGTATAGCTCAGTGGCATAAGCGCTTGCCTGGCAAGCGCAAGGTCCTGAGTTCGATCCCTGGTACCGAAAAAAAATAAAAATAAAAATAAAAATAAATAAATAAAAGAGCCCAAATGTTCAATGAAATATTTCACTTAAAAGTAAATAAAGGATTGGATCAACAGATGCTGGCAGGCTGAAGATGACAGACTCTGGAATCAGATCGCTTGGACCCCTGCTCAGATGCATATTTAGATAACTCTGAACTATTTATTGTTAATCTGACAAAACCAAAATGTAATAGTTCCTTAGCGAACATTTAGGAAAGCTAACTGAATATGTATTTATATTATGAAGATTACCATATAAAAGTTGAAGGAAATTATAGTATTTTCTGTATACTTTTGTTAAAGATACTTTTGATGACAAAAGAATAGGGATCAGTCTTTTGTTTTAATTGAGTGACATCTTTATTCTTTCTGTCTCCATATGTTGAAAACTCTGATCCAAATATAATATTTGGATAATTTCCATAGTTTCTGGCACTTCAGTTTCCAATGTACATGTAAAGATGAGTGCATTTACTGACGAGCAAAATTCCTCCATTCTTGATTCATATTGGGCAGGTACAGACTGCAGTCAGGTTTTAATCAGTTTCTTCTCTCTGTGTTCAAGGATACATGATCAAAGAGGAGTTTTGTTAGTCACCATGGTGGCTCAAGCCCCTTGGAATACTATCTGAAAGGAGGAAAAAAGGTTCAAACAGACTCCACTGGCACTGGTGGATAATAGCACTGACTTTTACCTTTAATTGTATTGTTTCATCGTATTTTATTGTTACCTGCAATGGCGGTCGCTACAGATTTTTGTGCCATAACTAAACCAGCTCATGATAGGCACAACAGAAATGACTAAATGCAGAGTAATTTGGGATAAAAATAGAAATGGAGGGATGCACAGAAGTGAGTGATGAAGAGATTTTACCAATAAAAAGAGGTGCAAGCTGGGAGTTAAGGGCGCCTGAGACTTAAGTAGGCAGTTAGTGTGGAGAGCAGTGCGCGGAGTGGGAGCCTGGGCAGAGGTCTGAAGGCAGGAAAGCTGCTGCTCTGCGGAGATGGGGGAGACCTTCATCTGCATAAGCACTAGGAAGGTCCCATGGGGGAGTCGGGGCTGCAAAGATGCAACTGAAGACTATGGCGAATGCTTAAATCCTTAGAAATGTTATAACAGTAACAGATACCCTGCCAGTACGGTACACACAAAGCACCTGCCCCCAAACACACTAGTTCCAACATCGCTACCACTTTTTAAAGCTGTTTTGGAAGTTTGAATGTTTTACTTACATTGCTGTGACAGCCTGTGAGCCCTGAATCAACTTTTAAAAGTTAACCTTTCATACTAAGTTTGACTTTTGAGAAAAGTCAGAAATTGCATATTGTAAGATCCATGAACAAGGTGGCTAAAGACATGCCATGATGCTGCTATGGACTAAACTTCCTGTTAGACGATACTGACTCCAGCATTTGCTCCGTCGGAACCGCAAGTCCTAAAAACACTCTTGAAGAGAACATCTAGGATTGTTTAATTCACCAAGTGCAAGAACAATGGACTAAACATGTCTGAACGGAAGAGGTACTCTGACAGGGTTAATGGTAATGTGTCTTTTGCTAGAATAATTTTTTAAAAGAGCAGAATATAATAATTTTTTTAGAAAATTTAAACATTCACTGTATTATGATCACATATCCTAAAATTGGAAAGTGTGGTAAACAGTATTATAGAAAAACTTTAAAGCCTAAACCATAATGTTTTCAACTATAATAAAAAATTTTTTCAGATTTTTAAACATGTAAACTCTGCCTAAAGGGGGCGTTATACAGCATTGCTTGGATACACTAGGGCGTAAATTCAGCCCACACTTGGAGGAAGTAACCTTTCCCCAGAAACCATAAAGTGCAGATGCAGAAAGGGCCAGCAGAGCAGTTGTGTTTAGGCTCTTGGGAGAGTAAAAGGACCGGCAAGGGAAGGTCAGAATAAAACAGTCCAGGTAGTCAGGGAGAGGAAGGTGAAACTGGAGGCCTAACACACGGGGCGCACCAGGGACGGACAGTATTACGGATGTTCTAGCACTTTCTTGTTGCAGGAACATAAACCCTGACAGCCACAATAAAAGAAGGCTCAGAGTTGCTAGAGGTTTCCCTCCCAGTCAGCCAACTCCAGGACGTGCAGCAGGAAGCCGCATGGCCTGGGGGAGAGGAGGGAAACACACCCTTCTAGGCCACGCCCAACCCGCCTCCTCGGACCGCAGCAGTGCACCAATCCGCTGGTGAGTGTTTGCCCCCAAGGTCCCATCACGCCCCCACCTGAAAGCCCCACACAGGACCAGCCCACTGTCGCTCAAAACTGGGAGTAGTAAGGGCCTCAGTGGGTTAGTGGAGATGAGGTCATAGGGGCGAAACAAAGGAGATTCAAGAAAAAAACACTTCTGTTTTAAATATTTAAAGCTAAATACTTCGGTTTGAAGAAGTTGACTAGGTCAGGCAATTTCTCCCAAATGTGAGTACTAATGAATGGATTCTAAAGCTGACTTCCAGGTAGATTCTAGAACCTTCAGAAAAGTCATTGTCTCATGACCTGGCCGCCGCATTACCTCCCTAAATCCCATTTTGTCTTAATATTTCATTTCTAACTTTCAAAGGACAAAAATATCATAAATCATATTTCCTTAAGACTAACAGAGAGCCTGTCCTTTATTTCCTTATTTCACAGGAAACAACAGACACACATTAGACCCAAATTTGTTCATTACTCTGATTTACCATGAATTTGCTGTTAAATGCTTTTAATTGAAATTGAACGTTAAGGAACTACAAAGGAGTGAATTCTCAATTCACAAAAGACTAATTGCAGAGCCCTGCAGCATTTATAAACATCAAGGTCAATGGGAAATGCAAAATGTCCGTAAATCTCTCTCTGAAAGGAGCTCTGGACTCAGCACCACCGTCCGCATGTATGGAACGCTGCAGGTTTCTGCGTACCTCTGCTGCCACTTTCTGTTCTGAAAACAGTGATGTTATCTTTGGCCAGTTTTGATATTTTCCCTCAGTCAGCATTTTATGTATGCATGCAAGCTATGCTTTTTTATCTTGGCAATTCATCTAAAGTAGTTTTCTTGAGCAAAAAAAAATCTATATTGTTGTGATGAATGCCTGTGCCACCTTAGACACTGACCTAATTGCTCCTTTTTCCTGTTTTCTGATTTTGGTTTAAGATGATTTTTAACATGTTTATCAAGGTACATCAAATGCCTGGTAATAGGAGACCTTATCCCAGTAGAGTCTGATCACTGTAAACACTGTTCCATATGTGGTTCAGACAATATTACCCAACTCCTACTGCAGCCGTTTAACAGCAGTGCTATGTTGAAAAATTTCATCTTTTAATGGCTTGATTTGATAACTACTGAATTATTTAAATGATAGTGTTAATGAAATTTTCAGTCTGGTTCTTACTTGGATATAAAAAAAATTCAACATGCTTGATGAGGACCAAAAAAGCAAGAGGAACTAAAAAAAAAAAAAAAAAAAAGGAAGGAAGTGTGCCTTCAGATTATATTAAATAGAGAATAAGCATTTATCCAGGTGGACTGAAAAACACCAGTGGATTTTGGTTTGCCACAAGGTCAGTAATAGATAGGGTGTGCTATAGCTGTAACATAAAAAGCTAATGGATTTCAGGTTGCATATGCTCCAGGAATAGGAGCTTGAAAAGGGAGGAAAGAGTCCATTTGTGGTTGACTTTGAGTACTACACGTCTTGGTATGTACTGGTCAGTTCTAGATGACCAATTTTTAAGAATAGCATTAGCAAAATATAATTTGTCCAAAAGTAGAATAAGCAAGATGATTAAACATTTAAAACAAGTGTTAGATGAATCAAGATAACTTTAGCCTACAGGCAAAACTGAGGCAGAAGATAGAAGGGGAAAGAATAGGTTTCTCCAGGTACTTGGGTTGCATGTGGAACTTCAAAGGAAAAAATTAAGAGCAATGGAGATAAGACAAATGGGTGTTTCATAAAAACCAATTTTGAATTGATTTAATATTAACTAGGACAGCCCAACAGTGAAACTGATTGACACAGAGCAGCGGTATAGGAATGTAAATAAAGTAATTCCATAATGTCCAGGATATCCAGGCTTTTCTCAATTCTAGGCTTTCTTGTTTGAGTGTAGCTATGTTATTTTTCTTTCATTTTATCTATTAGCACATGTAACATGGACAAAGCCACTTTTTGTCCTGTTTCTCATTATTTAAACAATTCAGAAGCAAGCATTTAAATTACTTGAAAAAAATGAGGGGATCCTCTTGGAGAAATCCAAATTCTCTTATCAGATAAAGGAACAGTTTTAATGGTCTATCCTAAAGGAGGAGTTCAGAGTCTTTCAGTCAACAAATATGCATTGGCATGATACTAAGATGCTGATTCCAATAGAGCTCTATCTCAGATCCCACTGAGAAGAGAAATCTAAGAGAGGTGACAAGTGTTAAGATGAGTGCAGTAATGTACAACCGAAAAATGAAAGAGGCTCCTTCACACAAGCACAATGAATGTAACTAAAGTGGAAAGAGAATAAGAGTTCCTCACAGGAAGTAATGGATAAGGAGAATCTTCAAGAATGAGCGAAAGTTAGCTTGGCCAGAAAGATGAATAAAGGACATGTTATTAGAAGAAAAACCATTTAGGAAGACACTGAACCTAGAGATGGATCTAGAAGGTTTGCCATCCTACAAGCATTTTCCTTACTGTGGGAACAAATTGTATGAAGCAAGTTTTGCTAGATGGGGATAGAAAGGTTGGCAAATTGAAAAGTAAATGACAGAAAAAATTACAATATTAACTAAAGATTATTATAATTACATAATGAATTCTTATATTTTTAAAAAAATTCATAGCATCAAAATAAGACCAAAGATGAATATGAATATGTAACTTCCATAAAAACAAATTGATTGTCCATTAAAAATAAGATAATGGTTCACTTTCACTAGTAGCAATTCATATGGAAATTAAAACTAAAATCACATCATTTTTGTTATCTAATCAAAAATTGAAAAGAGTGATACTCTCAATTTTAGTGAACATGTGGGATTTAGAACATACTTGAAATTCACTATTGATAGGAGCATAAATTCATGCAAAGTTTTAGTAGCTGAGTATATTATATTTAAAATTCACATATTATTTAACTTAGAAACTCTACACTAAGTTATTTTTCTCGTTGCTAAGACAAAAACTAAACACCCAAATTTAAAGGAGGAAAAGTTTAGTTCAGCTTACAATTTGTAGATGTTTCAGTCCATAGTTAGCTGGCTCTAAGCAGGTAGTGTGGCAAAGGGGCATCACAGAGGAGAAATAGTTCATGGCTTGACAGGCAAGAAGCAATAAGCAGCAAGCAGAAAGGGCAGCAGCAGCAGCCTACCTCTCCCTTTTACCATTTTTAGGCTACCCATCTTTTAGAACACACCCCCCATACCCAAGACGGGCTTTCCCATTATCCATGCCCACAGCTATGCTAAACCATTCAGTGGACTAATTTAGTGATCACACACCCTAATCCCAGCATCCCATTTGATAATCACCATCACACCCTTAATAGCAGCATCATATACCATTGATCCAGCTACTTCCAAAAAGCCCTACTTCTGACTGCATGAGGCTTGGGAGGGACCTTTAGATACTATCTTGGTTACTTTTCTCATCGCTGAGACAAAATACCCAACGCCCAAAATGAAGGAAGGAAAGGTTTATTCAGCTTACAGTTTGTGGAGGTTTCAGTCCATACTTGGCTGGTTCTGAGGCAGAGTGGCACATGGCAGAAGACAAACTGTTTATGGAAGCAGAGCACGGCAAAACAAAGAGCAAAAAGGGAGGAATGGCTGCAAGCAGCCTCTCTCCTTCCCCCACCCAGGGGGCGTGTAGCTCTCACACAGTCTCCATGCCTTCCTCTTCCACAGGCTCAGGATGTATACAAAGTAAGCAACTTGGCTTCCTGCTGAGCCACTCAGCCAAACCTCTAGACTCCCCAAGTTGACAAAATGTATCAACCATAACAGATACAATCCATGATATTCTGCCCCTGGCCTTCAAAAGACTCACATGCATCCCTTTATGTAAAAGGCATTTTGTCCTTTGGTAAGAGTTGCCAAAGTCCTAACAGTTTTAGCACCGCTGAAAGGTCCAAGTTCAAAGGCTCCTGTGGGATTTAAGGCAAATTCTTAGCTTTAAGCCCCTATATGAATGGAAAGAAAGTTAAACACCTCCAAAATACAGTGGCACAAGATGAACATTAGCATTCCAAAAGGTATAAATAAGGAGACAGACTGGAACAGGACCAAAGTAAGTCCAAAATCCAGCAGGGCAAACACTAAATCCCATAGTTTCATGTCCAGCATCCAAGGTAATCTGTGAGAAGATGTGAAAACTCCAGAGGGCTTGGGTGGCTCCAACCCTACAGCACTGCCAATGGTTGTAGCTCCCACAGGGTTTATCTCTTAGGCCTGGTTTGCTTGCTCCTTGCAGCTTTCCTGAGACAATCCACATTCATGGCTTCTCCAACTTTCTGGGTTCTCCACTGGACCTTTGGCTTCACCATCACAGAGTCACACACTGCCCTCTAAGAAATAACTACCTGGCCTCCCAAGCCTCCTTCTGATATCTGGGTGGAAGACTTGCTGACCTTACAACTCTGGCATTCTGTGAGCACCTAAAACCAGAACTGTTTGGATGATGCCAAATCTGCCACCAGTTGGAATAACAGCCGGGCTTCCTCCTTTCTCACTTGTAGGGGTCAAATGCCTCGACTGCTAAATTCTATGAACCCAGTCCCAAGGACCAAATTCTCTAGCCGCCCCCCCCCAGTATGGACCATGGTGCTCTGGGACCCTCTTCTCAAAGCAAAGTCTTCTACCTTTGAAACTCTGGGACTGCAAAAGCTGGAGTCCTGCTGGTTCTTGTAATCTCTTCGGGTCATCTTTCTATTGTCTTATTCATTGTCCACAACCATGGTCTCCTCTGTTGCATCTTTGCAGTTTGCAACTTTACTGGAGCTCCTTTTCTGGCCAAACTTAAAATGTTTTAAATCATTCTGCTGGATTCTGTGCTTTTTTTTTTTTTTTTGTACCAGGAATCAAACTCAGGACCTTGCACTTGCCAGAAAGGTGCTGAACCACTGATCTGTATCCCTGGCTGGCCTCTGTGCTCTTCAGTCTCAACATATGTCTGTCTAAAAGCCCCCCACAGTAGCCATCCCACTGCTTCAACATTAGACAGCCTTAAAATTTCATCAACTAGATTAATTAATCCATTGTTCTTAATCTCAGTGTTAGGCAAAGTCTCTGGACACATGCAAAATGCAGGCAAACTTTCTGCCAAAGCATAACATACATGATTTGGAGTCCAACAGCCAATGTAGTCCTTGTTGCTAACTGAAACTTCCCAAGCCTGGTCTTTACTGGCTGCATTTCTCTCAGCATTCTGGTCTTTTGAGCTCTGACCAGAATCCAGCATCAAGTTCATCTTACAGTATCCCAGGGCTGTATCTTCAACTGGTATCTCCAAACCTTCCTAAAACTCTGTTCACAAGCTACTTCCAAAGCCTTCTGACCCATATGGCCAAGTAGCATCACAGTGACCCCATTCCTGGTACCAAAAGCTATCTTAGGTATTTTTTCTTCTTATTGAGACAAAATACCCAGCACCCAATGTTAATGGAAGAAAGGTGTATTTCAGCTCACAGTTTGTAGAGGTTTCAGTCCGTGGTTGTTTGGCTTCAAGATAGGTTGACACAGCAAAGGGCCATGACAGAGAAGAAACTGTCCAATGTATAGCAGACAGGAAGAAACTGCAGCGAGAGCAGCAGCACCCCTGCCTCTCTGTTTTATCCCTTTTATGCTGCCTGCCTTTTGAGAGGTGTCACCCACACCCAGGATGGGCCACACCCAGAACTATGCTAAACTAATCAGTGGAATAATTTAATAATCACATATGCTTAATCCTGGCATCACACAACCTAGATCCAATCACTTCCAAAAGCGCCACCAAAAACTGCATGAGGCTTTCGGGAACCATCTAAATGCAAGCCATAGCACATTCCATGCATACATGCCATACCTAAATATGAACTTTCCTAAGCAGGAGGGAAATGATGAGATAAATTATCATATAACTACACTCATAAGTACTATGTTACAGGTAAAAAGGAGATAGATTAATTTCTTAAAGCCTCTACAAAACTTACAATCAAGTTTAAATATTAAAAAGGAAGTTAAGTGCAGTATGTATAATATAATCTCATGTATTTTAAAAATTCATAAAATGAGTAGTTTTCATATCTTTATGTATAAACATATATGTCATATGAAAACATCTGATAGGGCATATATCAAACTAATAAAAGGGGCTGAGATTATCTGAGTGATAAAAGGGAATTTTCATTGTTCTAAATTGCTTAAATATTAATAATGGTGCATTACAGTCTAATATAAATTATAACCACCATTCTTAAATCTGTGGGAGTCTTTGAAAGGTTTTAAGAGGGGAAATCACGTAAGCATTTTTACATTTTAAGTATCTTTCTGAAGAATAAATATAAAAAACTTTGGAGGGAAATTGACCAGGAGACAGGTAAATCAATTAAAAATGATAATAGTAATTCATATTTAAAAATAAGGGTGGATTTAAATAAGGCTGTGTGATTGCAATGAAGGTAGGGAGCAGAGATGATTTTTTTTTTAATTTAAAAAAAAGTGCAAAAACATATTAACAAACAGACACCAATTAGCATAAAAAATAGTACAATCACAACTGACCTATAGACACGGTGATATGGTCTCAACAGTGGTTATTGCTTTATCCATTGATATCTTCGAAGTGTAAATATATGAACCCATGTACAGACATGCAAAATTGGTCAGACAATCCTCTCAACAACAGAAAAACACAAAAACCAAAAAATCCAAAGACAGAAAACAAAACAGGCAAACAACAACAACAACAAAAACAACCAATAGTTGCTGCTTTGCATATTGATATCTTCAAAGTGTGTGTTCAGGATAACACATACAGACATACAAGATTGATCAAATAACCCGTCATCAATTATTCCTTAGCATTAAGTGATATAATACAATAATAGAACCATGTTAGCCCTCCTGCATATATGTATATCCATATATACATACATACATTTTTGTCTCTTTCTTTTGTCCTTTCCCTCATCTCATCTGTTCTTTGTTTTTGAACAGATTTCCTTCATGTCTCTTAGTTTATATTCCCACGCTCGGGTTCTTACACCAGTGATACAATACGTTGCCTGCACATGTATCGCTGATTTATTTCACATATGAGTGTGGACTCCAGTTTTGACCACTTGCCTACAAAGTCCCCAAAACTGTCTTTCTTTATAGCTGAATAATATTCAATTATATAAAAATGCCACAATTTTTAAATCCAATCTTCTGTGGATGGACACTTGGGTTGCTTCCACATTTTAGCTATTACAAATTGTGCTGCTATAAACATGGGTGCACATATATCAGAGTGATATGATGTTTTCAGATCTTCTGGGAAAATACCCAGAAGAGGAATAGCTGGTTTGAATGGAACCTCTAGACCTAGTTTGCGGAGAAATCTCCAAACGGCTCTCCACAGTG